>OY747715.1:15512738-15515238 GCA_963556495.2 Valencia hispanica
GCGCATTCATCTTTCCTTCATTTGCAACCAGTCGTCCTGTCCCTGCAGCTGAAAAACACCCCCACAACATGATGCTCCCACCACCATGTTTCACTGTAGAGATTGTATTGGGCAGGTGATGAGCATTGCCTGGTTTTCTCCACACATGCCTCTTAGAATTAATGCCAAAACGATCAATCTTGGTCTCATCAGACCAGAGATTCTTGTTTCTCTTGGTCTGGGAGTCCATGTGGTTTTTTTGGCAAAGTCTATGCAGGTATTATATATATATATATATATATATATATATATATATATATATATATATATATATATATATATATATATATATATATATATATATATATATATATATATATGTATACATATATATGTATATGTATATATATGTATATATATATATATATATATATATATATATATATATATATATATATATATATATTATATATATATATATATATATATATATATATATATATATATATATATATGTATATATATATATATATATGTATTTATATATATATATATATGTATTTATATATATATATATATGTATATATATATATATATATATATATGTATATATATATGTATATGTATACATATGTATATATATATATATGTATATATATATATATATATATATGTATACAAATGTATATATGTATACATATGTATATATGTATATATGTATACATATGTATATATATACATATATATATATATATATGTATACATATGTATATATGTATATATGTATACATATGTATATATGTATATATGTATACATATGTATATATGTATATATGTATATATATGTATATATATACATATATATGTATATATGTATATATATGTATATATATATAGGCTTGGACCTTGTACTGACATACGGTATTGAGTGTGAGGAAATAACAGTCCACCCACATAACCCGGTCCTGTCTGACCACTTCTTGATAACTTTTGAATTTACTTTAACTGACCATCTTAAATCTGAAAGAAAATTTCATTATAGTAGAACTTTATCAGACAATGCTGTAACAATTTTTAAAGAATCTGTACCATTCTTACTTTCCTCAGTGTCTCAGAGTAACACAGTGGATGGCAGCAATTCTATCTCTAACCCTTCAGAAATTGATGGTCTGGTTCACAGCGTTACGTCCTCATTGCGTTTGGCATTAGATAGTGTAGCCCCCTTAAAAAAGAAAGTGGCTAGCCATAGGAGGCTGACTCCTTGGTTTAACGCAGAGTTGCGTACTTTAAAGCAGAATACTAGGAAGTTGGAGAGAAAATGGCGCTTTACACATCTAGAGGATTCCTATTTAACCTGGAATAACAGTCTACTGCTGTATAAAAAGACCCTTCGACAAGCTAGAACAGCATATTTTTCATCATTAATAGAGGCGAATAAAAACAATCCTAGGTTTCTTTTTAGTACAGTTGCCAAACTTACACAGAGTCATAGCTCTGTTGAGCAAACTATTCCCCCGGCTCTTAGCAGTGATGATTTTATGAGATTCTTCATAAATAAAATAAATTTTATTAAAAATAAAATCATTGGCACCCTCCCAAACATGAGTACTTCTTCCTCAGTAAATGAGTCAGTATCGGAAAGAACTGTAGAACCTCAGTATTGCTTAGGCTGTTTTGATTCAGTCGAGCTTTCAGAATTATCAAAAATATTAGCCTCATCTAAATCTTCAACTTGTATTTTGGACCCAATCTCAACCAAATTATTTAAAGAAGTGTTCCATTTGGTTCCTGGCCCCATTTTGGATATGATGAATCTATCCTTAGTAAACGGATACGTACCACAGGAATTTAAAATAGCTGTAATTAAACCTTTACTCAAGAAACCTTCCCTTGATCAAGATGACTTAGTGAATTACAGACCTATATCTAACCTTCCTTTCTTATCCAAAGTCCTTGAGAAAATAGTTGCTAATCAAGTCTGTGAACATCTAAACAGTAACGAGCTGTTTGAAGAGTTTCAGTCAGGTTTTAGAGCTCATCATAGCACTGAAACAGCACTGGTGAAGGTTACTAATGATATTCTCATGGCCTCAGATAATGGACTGGTGTCTGTTCTGGTTTTGTTAGATCTCAGTGCTGCTTTTGACACAGTCGATCATAATATTCTCTTAGAAAGGCTTGAACATGTTGCAGGGATCAAAGGAACAGCACTAGGCTGGTTTAAATCATATTTGTCTGATAGATTCCAGTTTGTTCATCTAAATGATAAATCATCTTCACTCTCAAGGGTTACTTGTGGAGTTCCACAGGGTTCTGTCCTTGGACCAATTCTTTTCACCATATATATGCTTCCAATTGGTAGAATCATTAGACAGCATGGGATAAATTTCCACAGCTATGCCGATGATACACAACTATATTTATCCATAAATCCTGATGAACCCAGTCAGTTAGGTAGATTACAGGCATGTCTGGAAGACATAAAAGCATGGATGACCCTAAACTTTTTGCTTTTAAATTC
>OY747715.1:15520238-15837738 GCA_963556495.2 Valencia hispanica
GATTAACTATTAATACACACAAGAGAGTGACATTGAATAATGTTGATCTATTAATCAGTCAAGACAGAGATACCGCAGGGGAAACAAAAAAGCACATTACTTACTGGACATCCAGTTAGCCAAATGCGTTTAGTCTACGCATCGGAGGAGAAGCTCCAAGTGTACGTCCTTTACCCTTTTCTTCTTTTCATCTGACTGACGAAAAAAAGGTATCTGGCGTAACGAAACAACCGAGTTTTCTTTTATCAAAGTTGCCATGCTGTTGAAGAAGAGTAGGGATTGAGTAGCTTCTCTTTTCTGGTTGTGAGGCACGGCAGTGAAAATCTCGGACTAGTGGCGCGAACGTTTGCTCTGATGATGACGGACGTATTGGATTCGATTAATTGTCCAATCATGTTAAGATTAAAAATATGAGCAAGAACGCCATGGGCCTGGGCGCACATAAATGCGCCCAATAAATACATTTTCATGCGCCAGTGAAAAGCTGCCTTTGCCTGGGCGGGACCAAAAAGTTTGACAGCTGTCATAGACTTTAGCGTTACCGGCGCCCCTGAGGAGGAGGGATTTATATATAATAACACAGCAATTAATGGTAATACCAATATTATTTGAGGATTACTATTATAATTACACTATTACATGAGGAGAGCATAGCATTGTTGTTGAATTCTTTTTATTTTTTTATTTGTTATGGTTTGCTTGACGAACTTGGTCACTATTTTACGGGTGGGCGGCGCCCCAGCGCCCTCTATAGACCCACCGCCACTGGTGCCTACACTGTCTTTTAGGTGGATGAATTTCTGCAGAGGGGGCAGGGCCAGACCATGTAGTATTCTATAAACCAGTACAATGTCATGAAACCATATCATATTCTCCTAACTAAATAAATTGTATTTTGAAAGAACATGGCAATGATGGTAGGAAATATGTTTTTGATCCAACCTTGAGTGTCTGCTTGTAGTGTTGTTTTACTTGTTGACTCCAAGTGGTCAAACAGTAGCGGATGTGTGACATAATCATGTTGTTAAAGTTTTTGTTGCGTCTGGTGGAACATTATTATGTATTTGTCTGAAAGTTCCCAAAGTGAATTTTGTTTTATTTTTTTACTTTCCTGGCTTGGGATTTGAAGGCGAGTTTAGAATCAATAATGACCCCTAAATATTTATATCCCTAAACCACTGTTAATGCGCATCCTGGAACATCAACAGGTGGGTCAGGTTCTTTGTTACGTGGCTTACCGAAGTACATGCAAATAGTTTTATCCAAATTTAAAAGAAGACCTTTATTTTTTTTAGCCATCTTTGAACAGACACCATTGCAACTGATAGCTCCTTTGTAGGTTGGCTTTGGCTAGGCCATTCTAACACATGAATTTGGTTTGATCTATTCCATTCCCTTGTAGCTCTGGTTGAAGGTTTAGCATTGTTGTCCTGTTGGCAGATACTCTTCATTCCTTTTGCAGCCTCAAACATGTTTTCTTTCAAGATTTCCTTGCAAGGCAAGGAAGTTTTATTTCAGTTGCACACTTTCTACAACAACGTAATTCAAGGTGCTTTACCTTAACATGATTAGGGGATTAAATAAAAATAGCAGGCAAACACTGACAAGCATATGAAGTAAAAACATCAATAAAGGAAGAAACACATACAAAACATATGATACATGAAAACATTACTCAAAGGCAGCTCTAAACAGATGAGTTTTTAGCCATGATTTAAAAGAAATCAGTGTTTCAGCACCTTTGTAGTTGTCTGGAAGTTTGTTCCAGATTAGAGGAACATAGAAACTGAAAGCTGTTTCTCCATGTTTGGTTCTGATTCTATGTTGAGTAGACTGGAATTAGTGGACCTGAGTGTTCTGGTGGGTTGGTGTAGTAACAGTAGATCTTCAAAATACTTTGGTGCTAAGCCATTCAGTGATTTATAAACTAGTAAAACTATTTTGAAATCTATTCACTGAGCTACAGGGAGCCAGTGTAGGGACTTTAGAACTGGGGTGATGTGCTCTACTTTCCTGGTTCTGGAGAGGACACGAAAAGCAGTGATCTGGATCAGCTGAAGCTGTCTAATTGACTGTATAAGCAGACATGTGAGGTTGCTGTTGCAACAATCAATCCGACTAAAGATAAATGCATGGATGAGTTTTTCGAGGCCCTGTTACGACATCAGTCTTTTAATCCTAGAAATGTTCTTCAGGTGATAAAAGGCTGACCTTATTGCCTTTATGTGACCCTAGAGGTTTAGATCTGAATCCATTACTACACCTTTCTAGCTGTATTAACTGAAGCTGTGTGCTGACTGTTGATCGTTCCCATTTAAGTCCAAAAGTAATTACTTCCATTTTGTTTCTGTTCAGGTGGTCTCAGTGCTGTGGTGAGCACATAAACCAGACTGAAAAACATCAAAGCGGTTGGTCATTGTTAGGAAGCTATTTAACTGCTGAAACACAGCTTTTTCAATTATCTTACTGATGAATGGAAGATTAGAGATTGGCCTGTATTTCTGCATTAACATGTTGTCCAGATTGTTATTCTTTAGCTGTGGTTTAATAACTGCTGTTTTTAATGCCTGGGGGAAGACACCTGACAGGAGGGATGAGTTCACTATTTGAATCAGATCAGACCCAATGACAAGGAAAACTTGAGGAAAACTTAGTTTAATTGGTTAATGATTTCTTCAAGTTTGTTTGGCTTATTTATAGAATTCTGACAGTTTCTCTACATTGGTGTTAGTTGGGTATCACATTGGTTGTGGGTTCGGTACCGCGGTACAGACCGACTGTCTAATTGTTAGAATATTTTCTGTGAAAAAGCTGGCAAAATCATTGCAGGCCCTGTTAGAATTTAGTTCAGGGGTTGCTGTCACCGGAGTGTTAGTTAGTCTTTCCACTGTTGCTAACAGTGTTCTTGCATTATTAATGTTTCTGTTAATGATTTCAGAGAAGAAAGTTTCCTTAGCATCTTTTAAAATTAACTGATATCTGTTCAGTCTCTCTTTGTAGATCTCACAGTGAAGCTGTAGTCGAGTTTTCCGTAATTTTCTCTTGGCTCGTCGACACCCCCTTTTTTCACTACGTACCAGTGGATCGCTTGTCCACGAAGATCTCTTTCTACCTGAGAATGCTTTCATTTTAGTTGGAGCAATGGAATCAATGATATTTGTTGGAGTTGGGAGATGAGGGGGATGTTGTGGAACTGTAAATACGTTTAAAGGTTTCAACTGAACTGTCCCCAAGAAAACACTTTTTACAGTTGTCTCACTGTGGCTAGATATTTTAGTAGAAACGGTACTTTCAAAGAAAATACAGAAATGGTCAGATAATGCAATATCAATTATCGAGGATATATTTAAACCTTTGCTGATAATTAAGTCCAGAGTGTGTCCTCGATTGTGTGTAGGTTATTTGACATGCTGGGTCAGTCAGAAGTTATGAAGAGTGTCACTTTATGGTTTTGCTAGTTTATCTTGGGGGTTGTCAGTATGGATGTTGAAGTCCCCCACAATGATTAATTAGTCATAATCGATACATATTACAGAAAGAAGGTCGCTGACATCATTAAACCAGATAGAAATAAGTTTGGGGGTTTATATAAACTTAGAAATGCAGCTTTGTTAGGCTCATTTATTTGGGTGGCTAAGTATTCAAAAGAGTCAAATGTGCCCAGGGACACCTTTTTAACCTTCATTGAGATCTGAAAAATTGTGGCTATGCCTCCACCTCATCTGTGTTTCCTGTCTCGCTTAAAAAAAATTGTAATTTGGAGGAGTAGATTCTATCAATGTAGATGTTTCATTATTTACGTCAAGCCAGGTTTCTGTTAAAAAAAAGGGCGTGTATATTATGTTCAGTGATGAATTAATTGATTAGATATTACTTTCCTGATAAATACCTAATATTTAATAAAGCTAACTTAGGTGGTTTGATGATGGGTAGCTGAACCTTCTGAGATTTGGTTTAATGTGAGATCGTTTGGCTTTAGTTTTTTGTTTTCTGCTGCTTATAATGACTTGAATGATTCTGTCCGGGAGGCCGGACAACTTCTGGGAGACGACGGGAGTGTAATTACTGTCCGGTTCCGTTCTATATCAGATTTCTGTTATTACCAGTTGGAGCATATGCAGAGTACTTCCAGTGTTAGTCCCAGAGGCTTGATGTAGTCCAAGTTTCGGTGTTAGTTGTGACCCAATTCTAATTTGTGCTTTCAGTCTGTCTGACAAATCTCTAAACGGAGAGTCATTAGGTGTCGATGAGTTTGACGACATCGGAATACTTGAAGAATGCTGTGCTGAGTGATGTACGTCTTTGCTCGCTGCTGTTGATGTAGGAAGTGTTTGTTCTCTGTCAATCTCTGAGGGTCATGCATCCATCTGTGCTGGTGATGTAATCTTCACTTGGTGTGTGTGGGGAAGTGTTTGTTCTCTGGTAGTATCCACGGACCGTGCTTTATCGCGGGTGCTTTATGAAGTGTTTATTCAGATAACAGAAAATATTTGAGGTCAACAGTCTCACTCCAGCTCTGTTGAGATAATGTTGGTTTACCTTGAACAAGTGCTTGGCACATCCAAATATTTTAAAGTTATTAATAAATGGGATCGTTTTTTCAATAGATTGTCTCTTCAACCATTTATGGAGCATTCAAAGTCCTCAGCTGAGCAAAAATCCATTTTTGTAATCCACAGTCCTTCAGAAAGTAATCCAAAAAAGAGATCTGGTCTAATACAGTAACTCCAGAGGATGCTTGTACAAAGTAACTAAGAAAAAAGCTAAGAAAAGAAAATAAGAAAAGAGAATAAGGCGAGAGATCAGGAGAGGCTGCTCCTCCTTCAGCAGCCACACAGAAAAATGCTCTGCGTTAGCTCTGCCAATCTTCACATCAACTCAGACCAGCTTCCCTGCCTCTCTAGAGGGATTATGAAGTCCTACCCAGAATCCTTCTCAAAGCAGGATCTTGCCAGCTCCATGTTTCAAAATGTGATTTTCCATGTAGTCAAGAAAGTTATATTTGGTCCCCCATATGGTTTGTGGAAAACCTGGAAAAAGAACATTCGTATGACTTTCTTTCAACAATGGCTTTCTTCTTCTCACTCTTACATAAGGGACAGATTTGTGGGTGATTAATAGTTTTGTGGATGATTAATAGATGTCCTGTCAACCACCTGAAATGTGGATATCTGGAGCTCCAGAGTTACTATGGGACTTTTGGCTGTTTTTGAAAGGGGGGGGGGGGGGGTTGGCACATTTTTCTGAGGCAGACAGAACAATTCTATGGTACAGTACAGCCATAATATTACCGTAAATCGATCCGTAAGTTCAGTAAATAATATAAACTACTTTTTTGAAATTTGCACTCACAACATGCCCGAACAAAATGCCTTGAAATGAGCCACATGTCTCTTTAAGAGCCTCGGAGACTCCCCCTTCGGCACGCTGTCTTTAACGTCATCCCAACATTCTCCACATGTGCACGAAGCATTACCGTACTAAGGCATCTTGAAACGTTGTAACTAAAGTTGCAATGTTTTTATGTGTGATTTTCTTTCATGTTTTGCCAATCACTTAAAGATTTGTTGGAAACTCGCCTTGAGGTCGGTCGAAACATTTTTTAATCCTAAATAACTCCGCGGATCTAAAAAGTAATTGAAAGTACAGCTCCTGTCATTCACATAAAAACTGCTCTCCTGAAAACTTGCTTCTTGCTGCTGTGCGTCACTATTTACAGCTGATCATTTTCTCATTGAACATACACAAATTACGTAGGTGACCCATTTTAGATTAAAAACGGCAAATTTTGCCAACAGGTGATGGATTTTCATGACTGGAATGAGGAAACTGTACCCTGTAGCACCTACATTGAAATGAAAATGAAAATGTAACATGTTTTATTCTCGATCCCTCTCACATAAGAAACAGGAAGTGTACATGATATGTGACGCCGTCAGATGTAAGATAATGAAAGGGAGTGTCACAACTGGTAAAAGGTGCGGTAAAGTTGCGTTAATTGTATAAAATTGCAAGACCTGCAGAATTCGCGGGGATTGGCTGAATTTGCGTTAATAGTTACGATCGCAACATCGCGAATTCCTGGAAGGACTGAATAATATCTCTAATCTCCCATTCATCAGTAAGATTATTGAAAAAGCTGTGTTTCAGCAGTTAAATGGCTTCATAACAATGACAAACCGTTTTGATGCTTTTCAGTCTGGTTTCCGCGCTCACCACAGCACCGAGACTGTCCTCGTCAAAGTATTTAATGACATCCGCATAAATACAGACTGTGGAAGAACCACAGTGCTGGTTCTGTTGGACCTCAGTGCAGCATTTGACACTGTTGATCATGATATTTTATTGAAATGACTGGAGAGCTGGGTCGGACTCTCTGGTACAGTACTTGGCTGGTTCGAGTCTTACCTAAAGAACAGGGACTTCTATGTTTCAATAGGAAACTTTTCATCAGAACGAACAGAAATCACATATGGGGTGCCCCAGGGCTCCATCCTGGGGCCCCTCTTATTTAATATCTACATGCTCCCACTAGGCAAGATTTTAGCAACCAATAACATTAGCTACCATAACTACGCAGATGACACTCAGCTCTACATTACAATGTCACCAGGTGACTCTGAACCCATTCAAACCCTAAATCAATGCATTGACCAAATAAATGGATGGATGTGCCATAACTTTCTCCAGCTGAATAGAAACAAAACTGAAGTGATTATTTTTGGACCCAAGGAGGAACGATCAAGAGTCAGCACACAGCTTCAATTAATACAGCTCGAAACTACTGATCAGGTTCGAAACCTAGGTGTAGTAATGGACTCAGACCTGAACCTCCAGGGTCACATAAAGGCAATAACAAGGTCAGCGTTCTATCACCTGAAGAACATCTGTAGGATTAAAGGACTGATTTTGCAACACGACCTAGAAAAACTCATCCATGCGTTTATCTTTAGTCGGATTGATTACTGCAACAGCATCTTCACAGGTCTGCCTAAAAAGTCAATCAGACAGCTGCAGCTGATCCAGAACGCTGCCGCTCACGTCCTCACTAGAACCCGGAAAGTAGAGCACATCACCCCAGTTCTAAAGTCCTTACACTGGCTCCCTGTAGCTCAGAGAATAGACTTTAAAATACTTTTACTAGTTTATAAATCATTACATGGCTTAGCACCAAAATATGTTGAAGGCCTGTTGTCATAGTACCAACCACCAAGACCACTCAGATCCTCCAACTCTAGCCTACTAAACATCCCTAGACTCAGAACTAAACATGGATAAGCAGCTTTCAGTTTCTATGCTCCCCTTATCTGGAACAGACTTCCTGACGAGTGTAGAGCTGCTGAAACTCTGAACTGCTTTAAATCGAGACTAAAAACCCATCTGTTTAGAATTGCCTTTGAGTAAATGCTTGATGTCATATGTATGAAATGTGTTCATGCTCTCTTGCTTTTTTTATTTTTCTCTTGCTTTATTGTGTATCATGTGTAATGTGTGTTTCTTTTATGTTTTTTTTTTAAATCATCAAATCATGTAAAGCACCTTGAATTACCCTGCTGTTGAAAGTGTGCTATACAAATAAAATTGCCTTGCCTTGCCTTGCCTAATAAACACGAGCTACAGTGCACAGATTTAACTCTGAATTAGCCTAAGCTGTGTTGTTCTAACAAGCATCAGAGCAGTGTTGGCTCTGAAGAAATACTTTTGAGAGTGGGGATTGCATCGTTCTTTAACGTCAACTTGCTTACTAATCCACTGTCAAATAAACTTCTGTTCTGGAAACAATCTTCTGTGAAATGGCCGGCACAAAAGAAGCAAATCTTCTTGGGAGGAGAGTCGTTTCCAAAAATGAATTCCAACCATTTTTGACAAATAGCCTCATTTTTTTAGAAGATTAAAAAAAAGGGCAGGAGTCCTGGGATCAAAAGATGCATTTTCTCTAAGAAGACATTGTGCAATTTGAAAAAGTGAAAAGCTATATAGCAGTAATATCCACAGGTGCTAGCTGATTGCTGTTGACCTGCTGCTTTTCTGCTCGGGGAGCGGGGGAGGGAGGGCTTTGGAGAGACGTGGGCGGTAATCAAAATGTCGGGGCATTGCTGGGGGGTTGAGGGCATACAGCGCTCAAAATGGCGGCCACGAGAGTTTCCAAATATTACTCAAAAATACCTAAATTACCGTAAAAAACACTTTAGGCATGTTTTTAGGGAGGGAATGACATAATGTGATGAAAAGCTTAAAAAAGTCGATTTTACATGCCAACCCCCCCCCCCCCCCCCCCCCCCCTTTTTTAAATTTTCTCTTCTGCCTGTCAGCTTAGATGGATTTTTTTTGATAGGGATATTGTTTTACTGTATAACCTGTTTATGCTTTAAACTTCTCAGTTTTCTCCCTGACCCATATGCTGTGGACCTTGCCAATTTGGGGAATAGATAAGTGTTGGAGTGCTTTTTCAAGGCACTCCATGCTTTTTAATCCTACTGGTATGGTAAATGCAGTGGTGTTACTTGTTTTGTTGTCTGAATAGTTATTTTGTATTCTTTTCCATTATATTTCAACTCCTATTTAAATTAAATAGTTTAATATAAAGTGTATTAATTTCACATATTTTTGTACTGCCATATTTAGATACAGTGGCTACATTGGCTGGAAACAAAGCCAAGCTTATCAAAATATGTGCTGAGAATCGCAATTTCGAAGTGTTACATTGTGTTATTTGACAGAAAATGTTTGATTACTAACTCCAGGTGGGGCAACTACTGGTGTATGAAAGGAAAGAGTTTATGCAGTGACAACTGGAGGATAAATAGAGCAGCATAATGTTAGTGGATTGGGTTAGCATCTGAAAGTAATGTGGGAAAGCTGAGCTGCTTTTCAATCAAATTTTTGACCTTTGCCTGTGGTCATGAGCTATGTGTTGACAAAAAAGGATTTGGGAGTACAAGCATCCAAAGTGACTCTGGAAATTTAGCCAGGGTGATCCTAAATGACAGGGTGAGTTTCTTAGCTAATTGGGACTGCTACACATCAAAGGTTTAACAAATGGAATACTGACCCTGGGGTCTCCAAAGAATGTTTTAGATATGTGCCAATGGGGAAAAACCAGAATACTCAAAAATATTATCTCATGGTTGTCGTGAATATGTCACATTATTGCCTTCTGGAAGAGGTTGAAAAGGCGGCGGCAAATGAAGATTTCCGAGCATTGCCTTAGACCAGGGTTTCAGCAGTGGTTTTTAATCTAGAAAGCCTTTCTGGCCATGCACCTACGAAAAAAAATTGTCTTGATTTGCAAAACCAATCCCTTGGGTTAAAAAAAGTTAAAATTTTAAGATTTTGTTCTATAAATGGTAGAAAGGACTTTCATCACTTTAATTTGTGATGGCAAAAGCTATGATAAATACTACATAGTTCAGTTTTTTTTGCCATATAATGATCATTGGATACATTCAAAACTCCACAAAACAAAACAAATTTCATCCAAAAATAAACTTTAAAAGAGCAGGGGGCAGAATGAAGAAACGAAACTCACGAGCGACGTGGCCGGCGCTGCAACTAACTGCAGCCTAAAGCCACTGACTGTAAATTATCCCACCTAAAAAGATGAGAGATTTCTGTAATTTTCATCAGAGACAGAATGTAAACAAAAATCCCAGGAAATCACATTGTATGATTTTTTTAAAAAGATTTATTTTGTATTATGGTACAGAAAATAAGTATTTGATCAATAACAAAGTTCCCCTCAATACTTTATAATGTAACCTTGGTTGGCAATGGCAGAGGTCAAACATTTCCTCTAGGTCTTCACATGGTTTGCACACACTGTAGCTGGTATTTTGGCCAATTCTTCCATGCAGATCAGATTTGGATCCATGACGACGTAGTGTGTAACTAATAATAACCTTTGTTACTGTGGTCCCAGCTATCTTCAGGTCATTGACCAGTTCCGACCGTGTAGTTCATGGTGGAAGTTAAAGTCTGACTGTTTGAAGGTGTAGACAGTTGTCTTTTATACAGATAATGAGTTCAAACAGGTGCCATTAATACAGGTTACGAGTGAAGGATAGAAGAGCTTCATAGGCCCTGTCTACACCGAGATGAAACCAGGTGTACCAGCAAAGATATTTAATTGAATAAGTGTTTCTACCACAAGGAGCCGGCATTTCAGGCCATCATAAATGATCATGTTTTAAACCGGGTCCCAGTGTAGAGAAATCTCACAATGCTGGCGCTGTTTTTAAAGAATCTGTTTTTGAAACTATACCCGTTTTGTCTTCATGTAGAGCAGTCCTTAAAGAAGAAATAACAGGTCTGTGAGGGCTCTAATTTTTCTTGTTTTTAGGTGTTAAATATTTATTTTCTGCATCATTATACAAATAAATAATTGTATGTAATTTCCTGGGTTTACTTTACATTCTGTCTGTACCTATGATGAAAATGACAGACCTAATTTTTCTAAGTGAGAAAACTTGCCAAATCTGTGGCTGCCAAATAGTTTTTGCCCTGCTGTATAGACAAGAAAAAGTTTTGGGTGTTCTTATAAGACAAAAACTAAAGAATCAACCTTAATTGTATTTCAGTCAATATAAAAAACCTCTTAAGGTTTACAGTACAGACTTTTTTGTAGTATAATTTTTTTATATATGTTTATGGAAAATTAAGAAAAAGTAGTATTAGAAAAACGCACAGTTTAAAAACAACACAAAAAACTATGTACCAACCTTTTATTGCATAAAAAGTTACTGATATAAACTGGTACAAATAAGCAGTAGATGAACGGCTATGTTGCTATAAAAGAGAGTAAATGTCTTACTTTGATTTTTTTTAAATCACTTGTGAATCAGTCTCTGGGACAACTATGAAATTCATACTCTACTGTTTCAAATTTTTGTGTTAAGTCTGAAAGGAAAAATCAGTTTCTGGCAAATCTGGTAGAGCGTCACTATCAATATGAATTTGATTATTATTGACCATGATTAAACTTAATGAACAAAGCAGGTCTCTCATTTATATATTTTTTATCTTTAGGAAAATTGTTTTCTTTGATTTTTCTTAGTATTTGTGTGTTTAAAGTTAAAATTCGGTCTCTCTTCTTTGTGTTTGTGCTTTTACTACAAAATTATTTTTCATCCAGTTGGTTGAAACAAGACAAGGCTGTGGGAGGAATAAAAGCTTCAGTTTTTTTTGTTTTGTTTTTATAGAGGATCCACAACAACACAACTCTCCATGGACATCCCCTCAAAATGACTTGTTTTAGATGGATTTGTTTTGAGGGACACTGTTATCTTAATATCCCTTCCAGTTTCTTGAACATTTCAAGCCTGTGTTCTCAATGAACAAAGAACAGTGGTTGTGTTGTAAGATAGCAGCTGGCTCTCCATATGATGAAAACACAGAGAAACACCTTTGATGATCTAGCCTTTTGTGTGTGTAGGTGGCGATTTTGTGTGTTTACCATAGTATTAAAACCGTCTTTTCCTTTTTCACTGTTATTTTTCTGTTTGAGATCTGATCACGCTGTTAATGTGATGTCATTAATCCCAATGGCTCCTTTTCATAAGAGTAATTTCTTTCAGAGTTCAGTCTTTCCAGCTTCAGTTTTGAAGTTATAGAAAACGCAATCAGATTTTCTTTTCTTCACTGGGCAAGTACAGATTACAGTAATTATCATAATCATAAGATACCTTTAGAATTGTAGTAGTTTAAAAGCAAAGCAATTTTGAAAATGTATTCAGCTTTTCTTCATTCAAGTCAGAGGGGTGTTGGCGACTGTCTGCCAAAATTATGGTCTTATAGTTGGACAGTAGTTTAGAACATTGCATAGTTAAGAGTTTTTACTTCTTTAGCACAATCTACACTCATTGTTGCAAAAAACCATTTTCTTTTAAGTAAGCACTGATGTTTAACACAAATGGAAAATATATTTTAAATAAGACTGAAGGGTGTCACTACAATAGTTATATGTTAATACAAATCTCAACCTAAATTATCTTTTTGTATAATGGATTTCTGGGATTTTTTTAAATGCAGCTTTTATAACTTCTAATATTGCCCAGCTGTGCTACAGTGCTAAAATTAGCTTGTTTGTTCACATAAGTAACAAGCAAATACAGTATATAATTTTTGGTGTGACACTTAATTCCCTCAACATGATTCACCACCCAGGGCGCAGGGTGTAACATCAATTTTTGATTTAAAAAAATAGGTGGGTTGATCTCAGTGGTTTTCTATTGGTTATGTGCATTCCAGTCAATAGGGGTTGAGGAATAGAAGAAGAGATGGCTGTACAACACCGCTGGCTAATGAGACTGCAGTTAGTTTCTAAGTCAACAGAGTCTTTTAAATGTAGGGTTAATCACACTAGTGTTTTTTCTAGAATTCAGACTGCATTTGATCTTGATTTCAAAATCAAAAATACCTCTAATCCATGATGGATTGCTCTAAACTGAAAAACGCATTTTTAATGGGTTCTCTGGCTTTTAGATCACGTTATATTGAGACCAGTTGTGAAAATTGTAAAATGTATAGACTGGTTCAACCTGGACTAAATTATCCGCTACCAGGATTATATTAATACATTGCTGGAAAACATATATCATTTTTTTAATATAATTTCTGAGAATTATTGTACTTATCTTTCTTAGGCTAAATATTTCTTATTTCCCTAAAATGCAAATGGAGAATGAGATTTTCTGACATTTAATAAAAATAGTTTCTTGGATGACAGTAGATTTAATTCTCAGACACATAAATCTGCATATATTCATAATAAATATATTAAAGTTGGAATAGACCTCTTGAATTCATGAATGCTACTCATCATTCACATTGCTGGATTTAAAATTCAGATTTTCACACAGTTGAAGAAAATTTGATGCAGATGGCGCACTTGTACCAATGCGCAGCCCTGATTGAACATGATTTATCGGGCTTTTCATTAAATAAAGACACATTTAAAGGTCCTATATCATGCAAAATCAACTTTTTGGAGCTTTTAACCATGTTGTAATGCAATTTTCTTATAAAAATAACAGCCAGAGTGGTTTTTGGCTTAATTCATGCATTTCTCAGTAATCCTCCTGAATCCTGCACTCTGAGCAGTTGCACCGCCCTCTCCTGAAAAACGACTGACTCGTGACATAGTAACGTGTTTTATGTAACTGTGTTAAACCTGAAAGGGCCCGATGTGTCCGCGGCGCCCCTGCAGATTAAACACACACGCCCCCTTTTTCCAACATGTGTGAGCTGTGAGAGTCTGAAGAAAGACACTAAGCGGCACCTTTTTTATAGTATTGTACTTTCTAAAATGGCTCTGCGAAACTGTGCATTTGGCTGCAAGAATTACAGGACTTTATTCAACATTCCAAAAGAACAGCCCAATCGCCAGGAATGGCTGGAATTTCTGTCTGGAATCCCGCATCTAACCAGCTACAACATGTTTGTATGTGACCATCGTGCACTTCAACTTCACTGTTGGACTCAGGGTCGAAATGGTAGGGCTCCACACTACGCTCCACCATCATTATTACAAAGTTATTACAAAGTTTTGGGGGTGTGCCTGTTGCCCATGTTGCTTCGCTGCAGCCAGGCCGGGGCTCAAGGCTACGTCATGAAATGGGCAGCACTCACAGGGGGGGAGGTGGGATTTTAGTGAAACCGAGCGTGTTACTTCCGGGTCGAAGAATAACTCCAGCATATGTTATATTTCAGGAAAAATGAATACAATGTAATGCCAACGGTAACATTTGATCATATATATGCCTATCCCAGACGGTGAAAGCTGTAAAATAACATAGGTGTTAAGAACCATTTTATGCAAGCCTTTTATGATATACAGTGGGGAAAAAAAGAATTTAGTCAGCCACTAACAGTGCAAGTTCTCCCACTTACAAGGATGAGAGGCCTGTAATTTTCACCATAGATATACCTCAACTATGAGAGACAAAATGAAAAAAAGACAACTGATGAAGAGTTCAAACAGGTGCCAAGTCATACAGGTAACAAGTGGAGGACAGAGGAGCCTCTTACAGAAGAAGTTACAGGTCTGTGAGAGCCAGAAATCTTGCTTGTTTGTTGGTGACCAAATACTTATTTTCCACCATAATTTGCAAATAAATTCTTTAAAAATCAGACCATGTAATTTTCTGGATTTTTTTCCCCTCATATTGTCTCTCATAGTTGAGGTACACCTATGATGAAAATTACAGGCCTCTCTTATCTTTTTAAGTGGGAGAAGTTGCACAATTGGTGGCTGACTAAATTCTTTTTTGCCCCGCTGTATCTTATTGCACATGTGTGAAACTTTAATACTCATCACACATTTTGATTTACTGCATTCTGTCATTTCAGTTTTTGACTTTTTCCCTTTTCTGTTAAGTTTTTTAAGAAAATGTATGACTTCAGCTTTTAAACTCACTCCAATTCAGTTAAATACAATCAGGGATTTCAAAAAGTTTGTTAGTTTTCTCTGCTAAACAAAACTTATTAATGTCAGTCTCCACTGCCTTGAGCATCTGACAGCAGAACCTTTTTTTATGCAAATTACTCATAAAAATCTGCATTAACATGTGTCTCTGTGCATGTGTACAGTGACAGGGATATCAGGTACCTGCATTATTTACAAGAAGCCACAGATAATAGATCTGTCATCAACATCAGCTCTAAACCATACTGATGTAGTTTCATGAAGCGAAATTACAAAGAAATGCCGGGGGATGGATGTATGATGGAGTCGAAGAGGGAGGCACAGGTAGGAAAATATCGTATCAAACGGATAAACAAAGACAAAGTCTCAGTGTGTCTCATACTGATTAAATCATGAAGAGGCTGCAGTAGCAGCGGTGCTGGTGGCAGTCACCCTCATATGCCCAATCACGAACAAGTGCTGTAGCACTCCAAGGAGAAAGAAAGCACACATGCTTTAGATGGAGGAATTACAGGTGGGTGGGAGACAGATCAATAGAGAGATGTTGTGAAATGAATGTGTGTTTTATAAGTCAGCTTTCTTTATGCTCTCATCTGTTAAAATGGCACACTATCAAAAGCAAACAAACTGGAATATTTATCTCATCCCTTGCATGCATCCCAGATTGCATATTTCTGTTTTGATTCCACAATTATGAGAAGCTGGTTTTGTCGAGCAAACACTTATTGTTGCAGTGAATGAATCAACATATATCTTCAGAGGAAAATTGATGCTTTTGTTTGGACTTGTGCACATCATCTGTGGGAGTGGTCTTTTGCACAAGGCCATGATCCTCAGAATGAACTTGGATCTATTTAAGATACTTCTTTGGACATATTGACAGCACCAAAGTGACCAAAGTAATATTCATCAAGCCCAGAAACTAGATAGATGATGTGACTTTTTTTTGCCTGGAGGGTTGAACTGAACGACCTTCTCATCACGATCATTTTTTCTATTTGCTTTCTAGCCGAGAATTTCCAGCCCAAAGTATAAATTCACTTATGCAGCTTTAACTTTATAACCATTATTTCTCGCCACTTTGACCATGTTTGGTTGATGTTCATAGAAGCCAAGGTGCTTTTCAGACTGAATTGCCTCAAGTCTGCTAACACGGCTTCTCATCATGGCAGTACATCAAAGGGCCCCTTTAACTTTTAGTACCTTTTAACCGGACATATGCTTAGCTTCCCTTTGGCAATAGGGAATGAGCTGTAATTTCTGCAAGGTGTGGAAAATAACAACAAGTGTTTTAAAGTCCAGTCCTTGATCCGTAGTAATCAAATTGTTCTTGTTAGGTGCATTCAAGGGCATTGTGGGGAGGGGGTGGTGCAGAAAAACAAACTGCTGTATGTAGCAGATTTTTGTATAATTCTTTAAGCTGTTAAACTTTTAAATACTCATTCATTTTCATTATAAGCAATGTCATTAATTGCAATTGTTACCTTGCAGAAGTAAAATGACAAAGATCATTTGAAGTGTAGAACAATTATATATGCATATCAAATCAAACTTTATTTATAAAGTGCTTTTCATACAAGAAGTTGCATCACAAAGTGCTTTACAGATTAAAATTACCCCACATAAAACCACCTTCCCTTCCCTCCCCCACAGATTTTAAAGTATGATCACAGTTAAACCTCCCTCCCCCCAACCCGTCTCCCATGCACACACACAGTTAAAAGAAAAAGTAAAAAAGGACATTGGGCCGGGTGTAGATGAACCATGCAAGGAAACACCATCTGAGGAGCCATCTGCACCGGCAGCAGCACATCAACAGCAGCAGCCGAGGCGCTGACACAGATATTGAAAGCGGCTGGCGTTGCGGGAGTGGCGCAGAGACAGAAAGATGGAAAGCAATAGGGACGCGAGCTTCTTTGCCTGATGCCTGGTTCACACTGTGCGTTTTTCGGCTGTCTCAAAGGACTGCTTCATGCCACACTGCAAGCTCCACCGAGCTCTAGAGGTGTGTCACACTGAACGGCCCAAGGTTTCAGTCAGACTGTACGACGTCTTGCTCTAGCAGGACGCACCAAAAGCCAACATCACATAAGCATAGACTGTCACAAGCAGACCAGCACTGGAAAAGCTGTCAGGGCTTTTGGTCACAGTGCACAACCACAGGGCTGTGCAGTGTGACATGCTCACGCACACACATGCCGTGATCTTCCTTCACCAGAGGAAAGGGAGGGAGGTTCTGTGGATGTCTTGGCCGGAGACTCGGCTTCTTTTATACTTCACAGTGGCAGGGCAGGGCTGACGTCAGGCCAGACGTCAGGCCACAGAAGGTGAAATGTTCATAATTTATACATGTAGCTTAATAATCGGCTCATTGTAAGATGGAACGATGTTGATTCTCTGTTCAGTTTGTTGGGATTGAATGAAAATTTATGAAAATTAAATACTACGGAATATGCAATTATTAGTATTTTAAAATTGCCTGGTAAAAAAAGATTATGAGCAGATTCTTATTTTTCTTTTTTATCCGGTCAGTCAAAATGACCAACAACAAAAATTGTAGTGCAACCTCTGGACAAGCCTTACCTGATATGAAGTGATTGCTGCAGACAAAGACATATTTTGTTTGCCTTGAAAGTGGTGCGAGTTGAAGGAATTCTATAGAACTTTCATAGTTTGTTGATTTTATCAACGCGATTTGTGTAGCCAACAGCACAAGATATGATCGCTTCTCTTTCTGTAGACAACATGCACAGTAGAGCAGGGAGTAACGCAGACCTATAATTGCTCTATAGAAGGATTTCCATTAGATGAAATACTATCCAATTCAGTCCTATTTACAATGCAGTGTTGTAAGGCTTATCTTAATGTGTCAATTAGAAAAAAGGTTATTGAAGTTAAACTCACCAGTTTGTATTGCAGTCCCTCCTCCTGATTTACCATTTGCCGACAATGGATGATTGTTTGTTACGTTTGCGGCCATCCCTTGTGCTGAGCATAAATGTAGTAAAAGCCACGTCTTAAAAGTATGTGTATTGCTTTTTAATATGCCCTTTAGCGTGTGTGTGTGTATCGGGACGAAGTGTGTAGAATTCAATTTTCATCTGTTCCTTTTGCCATGGTGTCACTTTACTATGTATTTTTTTGTTTATTACATTTAAAGATTACCTAGCCATCTCAAAGGTGTGTCGGAATGCTCACAGGTGGTCAAATCAGTAGCTTAACTGATCCAAAAGTGAAGACACTCCAAGTATTTTGCATGTTGAGGTGAGTGAATCTGCATCAATGCATAGTGTATCACGAGTTTAAGAAACATTGGTTCAGTGCTTTAGCAGTTGAGCAGCTTTTATGTAAATTCTATAGCAGTAGAGCATATATGTGATAGATGTAGAATTTCAGAGATGTGATGCTTATTTTGCAGTATTGTGACAGATCTAAATAAATCCATGGCAGCCTGGCTAAGCAACAGATTACATTTTTCTGACTAGGGTATCACATTCATAATAAGGTTATTGTCACGCTGCCCTATTCACTCCTCCTCATTGTCCTCACCTGTGTCTCCCAAATCATTCACACCTGATCCTACTCACCTCCTGCCTTTCCCATCACTTCTTCTCTCCACTCAGTGCCGGATCATTAGCGTTGTTGTGTCCCATGGTGTGTAGTCTTCCTGCCTCTCCGTTCCTGCCCAATGTCCAGTGTCTCCGTTCCTGCCATCTTCACCACCACCATCAACATCACCTCCTCCACCACCTTTAAATAAACATCCTAAATCTCCCCTACAATTTAATTGCAAGTTTTGAATTTAACTGTTGATTTTCACAGATAAAGGCTTCAAAGATATTATGGACTTAGATATGCTTCATGTCCTTTTAAGCTTGGCTAAGTCGTAAGATCTTCATTTCGATTTGCATAATGCAGGAAAAATGCTCCATTTCAAACCCATCAGGACATCATCTTATGAAATGATTTTAGGGTCATATTGCAGACTTATCTTATAAATCATCTTCAAGTTCAAACACAGATGCTGCTGATGCACATCTCTGTCTCTGTAGTACAGGAAGCTTTTGTATCCCCAAATGAAGTTTTCTCTTGTTTAAAGCAGGAGGCACAAGAAAATCCAAAGTAGTAGCTCAGGGTTTTTTTACCTATAAAATCAAATAGAATGCTCAGATTTGCTGAAGATTCTTAATTTCTTATTCTGTTGTTATTTAATATCTACATGCTCCCACTAGCCCAGATTATTACAACCAATAAGATTAGCTACCATAACTATGCAGATGATACTTAGCTCTACATTACGATGTCACCAGGTTACTTTGAACCCATCCAAACGCTAAGTACATGCATCGACCAAATCAATGAATGGATGTGTCATAACTTCCTCCAATTAAACAGAAACAAAACAGATGTAATTACTTTTGGACTTAAAGAGGAAAGATCAATAGTCAGCACACAGCTCCAGTTAATACAGCTAGAAACTACTGATCAGGCCAGAAATCTAGATGTAGTTATGGACTCAGATCAGAACCTCCAGGGTCACATAAAGGCAATAACAAGGTCAGCCTTCTATCACCTGAAGAACATTTCTAGAATTAAAGGACTAATGTCGCAACAGGACCTCGAAAAACTCATCCATGCGTTTATCTTTAGTCGGATTGATTACTGCAACAGCATCTTCACAGGTCTGCCTAAAAAGTCAATTAGACAGCTACAGCTGATCCAGAATGCTGCTGCTCGTGTCTTCACTAGAACCGGGAAAGTAGAGCACATCAACCCCAGTTCAAAAGTCCATACACTGGCTCCCTGTAGCTCAGATAATTAACTTCAAAATACTCCTACTAGTTAATAAATCATTGAATGGCTTAGCACTAAAATATGTTGAATATCTGCTGTTACTATACCAACCCACCAGACCACTCAGCTAAGTCCAGTCTACTCAACATCCCGAGAATCAGAACCAAACATGGAGAAGCAGCTTTCAGTTTCTATGCTCCTCTAGTCTGTAAAAAACTTCCAGAAAACTGCAAAGCTGCTGAAACTTTATTTAAATCACAACTAAAAACTTATCTGTTTAGAGTTGCCTTTAAGTAATGCTTTGATGTATCATGTTTTGTGTATTCTTCTTGTTTTACTGCTGTTTTTACATTATATGTTTTGTATTGCTTTGATGTATCTGTGTGTGCTTCATGCTTTACTGCTGTTTTTACTTTATATGCTTCGTCTGTGTTTTACTGCTATTTTTATTTTACCCCTTAATCATGTAAAGCACCTTGAATTACCTTGTTGTGAAAAGTATGCTGTACAAAAAAAATTGCCTTGCCTTGCCTTAGACAGGATTAGTTTTGGTCAAATCAAAACAAACGTTTAAAAATCTCTGTATCTCCAGAGATAGACATACAGAAAGATGGATTTAATTACTTTAGGAAAACATTAATGGGTATTTTCATGCTATTATGGGAATTATTTAATGTTGCCATACATTTTTGGACAAAAAGTTTATCAAAATGTTCTTGAAAACCTGGCTTTGACTATTGCTGCTTCTTGAGTTCAACTCAGTCAGTGTGGGTTTTTCATAGGCTTTTGTCAAACATGCACTTATTGATTTCAATCTGGTGAGGCAGGGATTTAATACTGAACATTTTAACATCAATATTACTTGAATTTATCTTCAGTTATTCTCATTAAAATATTTAAAAAAATGAAAATACATAACTACCTAGAATATGAGAACAGAAATCCTTTATTGTCCCACAGTTCTACCAGCAGCAAAGTACAGGTAAATGAACGCATGCATACAAACTAACGTAAGAAACATACAAGCTGAAAAATAAGAACAAGAGACGCTACAGTAAGGAAAGCCTGTGCAGTGAAGAGCCTTACAAAGAACATAACTTTATCTCTATTGACATGTATATTTGATGTAATGTGTAACTGAGCATTAATCAATGTGTGCTGCACAGTTTACCTAAATGTTAGTATACATCTACTACTACGATACCCATATACTTAATTTAATTTGGTTTAGATATGCTAGGATCACATCTAAGGCTTTAGATGTATTAAAAAGTAAATACATGTACCAGAATGTATCGTTTCCACTGAGAGTAGACGATTTAAATGGGTGTAAGCGCATTGATGATTGATCAGCATATGCATGAAATCCCCTCTGCCACCCTGTGAGGATTATGAGTACAGGAATTAGATGGCTTTAATTAGAAATCGTATATGTTTAAAATAATCTGTATTAACACTTTTCTCGTTGAAGTTTAAAACACATAATTACTGACCCGTTATTCTGTCTTTCTCCTCGAGAGATAGTTGCTGCTTCCCCACTGTTTGGCCTTGTAATTGCTTAAATTTTCTTTCTTCGTTAATTACTCCCAGCTGATTAATTATATTAGCCCATGAGACACAGTACTTTGCTGTAACTTGGTTATGGAGGTGTGCACTGACTCCCAGGCAGCTTATGAAATGGTGAACGCTGTCTTTACCTCCAAGATTACCTAATGTGAGCAGGTTTCTGTCTTTTTCTGTTTTATTAAAGGCTTGTAGAAAGCTAAAGTTATAGATTACAACTTCTGATGATATTTTATTTTTATTTTTCTGTGTTTAAAACCCAGAACTTACACTGAAACTCTGCAGTGGTACTGCTGGAGGTACTGGTACTTGGCAACTTATTGATAAACTCAAACTTTATCCTTGTTGAGCTCTAGTGTTAAAACTTATTGGTGCTATAATGGCTTATGTGTTCTGACTCTAAAATAATAATAAAAAATATACAAATGTTTAATCACTTTAATTCAATAGGTTAAGAGACAACTAATTACTTAATACGTTTTAACAATCTCATAAATTTTTAGCTGGGTTTTATTCTCCTGTAAAAACACAATTGTCTTGACAGATAACCTAATCTGAAATGACCATGGCCATCTTTCCCCAAAGTCTGCTGATGTTAAAGTTGTAACTGTTGGTCTTAAATAGTTGTTATTCAGGAATGTTTCAATCTTTAAAATGAACTGTATTTAGTATGAAAGATTACTGGTAGGAATATTTTATGTCTCAGCTGCAAAGACATAAGATTAGGTTCTTGTGTTTTAGCAACATTTAGACAAAATATTTCAGAGTTCTAAGTTAATTTGCATATTTACCTGTATTTGCAAACCGTAATCAGGCTGTTTATGCTGCTTTTGGAGTAATTGCTTTTTATTCTCCGAGTGGCCTTTCATCCCATGTCTGTACAACACTGAACTCTAGATAATGCCACTTTGACCTGTTTCAGCCAGTATATTCACGTGGTCTTTTGCTTATGCTAATGGAGGTTGATCCCCAAATTTTGCACCAGAACACCTTCATGTCTTGGGAAGAGAACCAGACACTTTCCTGAATTGGGGGAAAGTTGGATATTCCAAGGGTGTGTATATCTGCATTCAGTTGTTTAAGCATGTAAATGTGGCCCCTTCACACATGGAAATTTTAACCAAGGATGAATCCATCCTGTGGATTTTTACAATTCTCTTCCTGCTGCATTGGCTGATTTTTTTTTTTTTTTTTTTTAATGATGTGACACAAAGAAGAAAGTATGTTTGAGATGTTGCCTTACCATCCATCAAGGTTTGCCTTGATTTAACTTAAATGTGTTAGGTTCCTTAGGTGTTTGGGTTTTGGTTTTTAGTTATTTCATTTCCTTATTTAGTTTACATTAACATTCTAGCTTATTTCCTGGTGTTTTGTTGAGTGTTATATTAGTTTTTCCTTCCACCACGTTTTCTCGTCCTCTTTTACCCTCAGGTGCTCTTATGTTATGTTTCGTGTCTTTTATTTACTTAGGTTCACAGTTAGTCCCTATTAATCTTTAGTACTAATCTCTGTCTAGTCCTTATGTTTTGTATTCCTCCTTTGCATCACTCCTTGTCTTCCCGCGTTTGTCTAATCGTCAGCTGTTCTCCATCTTTGTCCTTCCCTGTTCTCAGCTGTTTCTGGTCTCTCTGATTGCCTTCCCATTGTTGTTCTAGTCCATTTAAGTCCCTGTGTCTTACCCAGCCCTTTGTCAGGTCCTTGTCATTTCCACGTCTTCCCTCCTTGCTGCACGTCCTGTTCCTGTCCTTTTCCGAGGTTTGGATTTTGTATTGTTTATTCTTCATTAAATATGAGTACTCTGCACGTTAAATGCCTCTCTGCGCCTGGGTCCTCTCCACAAAACATGACAAAATGTTAATAATTACCCCATTAGAAACATATAAAATTGTGACGTCATCACTTGGGCTTTCAGAAACTGTGAAAAGCGATAGTAATATTAGCGTTTGAGAAGAAAGTAATGACAAATTCCAAAAAATATGTCATTGTTTTAGAAATAATTTTGGTAACCGAATTGAGCTAAAATGGAGAAAGTTTAGTCGGATTTAATACAGACAATAAGGGTATGGGGACGATATGGGCAAAATTTATATCACGATATATTTCTTAATTTTGGTCGATATGAGATAATTCCGATATCGATATATACTATATAAAAGCCTCAGAAAAACTGCCAAGAATGCCCACAACAGATGGTTAATTATCTACTTATTAAATGGCATTTAACAAATATACCAAGCATAAATTGCACACATTAAAAATAATATAAAAGTAGTGCCTTTGGATATAAACGTCCTATTTTGTGTGTAGCATATTGTATTTGTTACAGAAATGATTTTAGTAATAAATCCTCATACCATACACAAAATAACGTAAAACTCAGGTGTCTTTTAACTGTAAAACTTACCAATAGCGGAGTTTAGTCGGTGCCCGAAGCAGTGTAGTCTTGCCCATGCGTTCAACTCGGCTGAACTCGTTAGGAGCACTCATGCTGTTGATAAAACTTGCCCCGTTGAGATTAGCCTAGTTTATCTGTGCACAGCCAACTGCTCCTGTCCTATCTGTGGTGTACGTCATCACTCACGTAGCCAATTTGACGCGGCTCTTTCTGTTCGGCTTGAATCGGCTGCGCTCGTGAACGCCGTGAAACGTCAGTCAGTGAAACGCTGTAATTATATACTGTAATGTATATTCATTCCCTGCTCTCTCTGACCCCTTTCCTGTCAAGTAACTGTCATATAAAGGCCACTAGAGCCAAAAAAAATCTTTAATAAAAAAGAAAAAAAAAGTAAAGAAATTACTGTAATGTATATCGAATTACCGGAAATGTGTTTAAAACTCATATCACCGTTATTGAATAAAAGTATACTGCGATATATATTGATATTGAATTATTGTCCAGTCCTAAGTGTAATTATCAGATTTTGACTGAAAGTGAAATCTGTCCAAGCTTTTGGTTTGTCCTGCATTCCTATGAACACTTTGACAAATTCCTGAATGCTACAGCAGACACATTAAATGTTCACACAGGGTAAAACAAAACACTGATTGATTAATCAAACCAGAGACTGGTTAATAATTTAGTCTTACAACTCTCACTTCTCCAATCTCTTTTTCTCATTGACTCCTGTCTGCTGTCTCTTCACTGGGCTCATTCTAATCAAAGCAGCCAGAGCATCTTGTGCAGCTGAAGGGGCTGGAAAAAAATATAGTGAGGCATTCCATGCAACTATTTCATGTCAAATTCAGTCTTTTTTGTTCATTATTAGAAAGAAATTCCCTAAATCATGATATCAGATGAAACATAGATTTTCTGTATTTAATCGTACAGACCCACATTAAATTACATTAACTCAACCTGCTTTGTATTGCATTAATGCACCTAAATTGGCTCCATCTTGCTACTTTCCACTTTTTCTTGCTTTGATATTATTCATGCAAAGATGAACTGACCCATAATTCATCATGTACTGGGGCTTTGGTAATTACAGAAAGTACAGTGATGAACTATGTTTCCCTAATGCACTCTAATTAGTCACCTCAACAAGCAGGACTCTAGGGTGCACCGTTATACGAGATACCATACTACTTGTGACCAACCTCCCCCCTAAATTTGTTCCACTGCCTCCACATATTTAAATATTTTCATTTAATATAAAAATTCATTATCTGCACTTAAATATGCACAACCTTCTCATACACATGGATTTATATATTCATGCAAGCTGTGAAGGTCAAGGAATATGTAAACAGCACAGATGAAATGTTACCCACTCCTTTGCCTCTGTCTTGAGGATCATCTGATGTAGCTTTAAATGTATTGTATTTTTTTTTTTTTATGAAAGGCAACCTCATGCAAATGTAGATCATTCTTTTTAAACTTCAATCTGGATGAAATATTAACCTGCACTACCATTGAATATAACTTGAATAGTATAAACAAAGCTTTGCTCAGTTTTATTTTCTTTCTTTTGTATTCATAGGAAAATAAAATACTACACCATATGACTGGAGTATAATTCTTTTGAGAAGCATAGCATTGCATGACATAGAAGAAACCGTCACTTGGTAGCTTAGAGGCAGCTCATCCCCTATCCACTTGGTGACACTCTTGGGCATAATGGAAGGGATATTTGAGGTTCAGCCTTGGATCTAAAGAGGCCACAATGCTTAAGAATTTTAATCACTGTGGTTCTGAGACTGTGAAAGATGGGATTCCAGTTGACAGGTAGCTGGCTGATTAAAAATATTTGTTAGGCCAGAAAGCCACGTCCCTATATAACTGATCAATTTTCTACTCAACTGGAGGATTAAAAAAGCCTTAGATGGAGGAACATTTCAAACTAGCCAATCGGACACCAATTATAGAACAACGTTGAAATAAGTTTCATGTTTTATTACCTTGAAATGCACTTGTATATTTACACAATGGTCCATAAATAGCCTCATGGTAGAAAGGTCAGAATACTTCTCCTCATTTAGGTTACTTTATTATCAATTGTAAATCACACCTTTACTGCAGCTGGAAAAAAAACAACCCTTTTTTTTCCCATTTCCCTTTTGGTTTTGACCATTTCTCTCTTGTGGTAGCAGATTGTGACCCAGATACCTTCAAGAGGTGGTGTATGCAAGCAGCAAAACACTAGGAAAATGCGCCAGGGAGGAAATTTAGAGAAATGGATGTGATGTTTGCCTTTTGTTAATTTTCCCCTTCATTAGTCGCTGCTTTCTGGTTAATGACCTGCTCTGCTAGTATATCTACCTGTTTGGAAAGAGAGTTCCCAACTGTAAACTCTGAGTCAGTATCAGCGGACTCTTGCGGCCAAGTGAAATTCCATATGGAGGGCAGGGAAAATCTGAGATTTTGTTTGACCAACAGCTGACACTAACTCTTAAGTCCCCATGAAAATCACAACTATAAAAATAACAATATATATATATATAATTTTTTTTATAAACGAACCACAGTTAGTTGGGCTTCTACAAAAAAATATATTATTGCCATTGTCAAATAAATATATTAAAATGATACAAACTCAAAATAAAACTTGTCCATAACTTGTTAGTGTACTTAATACCTATACCTAAAACCATGAATCTCAATCTATGCATCTATATACATCCATCCATACATAATTATAGATCAGGTTGCAGCAACAATCTTTACTTTTCTATCCCCAGCGATGTTTTGGGGGAATCTCCGGCCAGATAGGAAATATAGTCCCTCTTGCTTGTTCCGGTTCTTCTCTGGGGTATCCTCTAAGTGGGAATTGTTCAAAGGCAGATAAATTTACCCATGGAGCCCAAATCAAATCAAATCAACTCAACTGATTGTTTTTGATGCAGAGGAGCAGTGACTCTACTCTAAGGTTCTATGGGTTGACTAGGCTCATTGCTTCATCTCCAAATCTGACCCCAGCTACTCTACAGGGGAAGTTCATTTCATCAGCTTGTATCCAGGGTCTTGGTTTTTCAGTCATGATCAATATGGTCACAACCAACACTGAACAGTAAATCAAGAGTCAGTTTTGCTTAGCTCTTTATTCACCATGACAGACCAGAGCAATGCCCACCTTAATGCAGATAGAGCCCCAGCCGCTCTATCAATCCTTCCATCATCAAAGAAAACACCAAGATACTTATTACAAATAACTTTATAATTTCAGGAAACCTCAGAGTTTTTCTTACAAATTTCTTACTTTACAATGTCAGAATATCTGAGTCTAGAATGTATGTATTTTAATAATGAAAAACCTTTGTTAGTTTTTTTTTTTTACAAATTTATGACTTTTTGACAGAGTTTTTTTTTTTTTTTTTACAAACAATGGCCCTAATTCTCTGTGGTACATTTTGGCAAGCATTGATTTTTATTTGGGCCATTACCTTCCTTAAATATAGTGAACTTCCTTACCGTTCCTATGAGTTTTGATCCGTTTCATTGATTAAAATCAGAACATTCCAAAAATATTTTTTGAAATGAATTTCCCAAATGTAACAAAAAAAGTCCTAAGTTTTTAATATAATGGACATGCAGACCGGTCAGTTCTATATATGGTCTAATGTTACTTAGTGTTGTAATAAACACATAGGGTGTATCAGGTCATAAAGAAGAGTAATAAATTGTGAAGTTTTAAGTGATGGGCTGGTTAAAAGTTAGCTCCATGTGTCTTTCATTTGATAGTAATGAAAACACTAGTTCCATGATTGTGTTGACTCACATGTTACTAACCAGTTCCTCGTTTCCCCTTTGGAAAAACATCACCTAATTAGTTTTCAGAGTTCAGTAAAATTCATATTTCCCACATGCTTTTATTTAGCTGAATTGTTTTGATCTTTAATGTAGCATTTAATTCTGAATCAATGTTAAGGATTTTTTTCTTAGAAGAAAATAAAAAATGTAAATATAAATTATTTTAATGCTTCATAGTTCAAGCAGCAACTGATGTTTAGTGATGCATTTCTGCTGTTTTATTAAGTCAAGTGAGGAAGAGAGACTGAAGACTGTCAAGAGACTCCTATACACAACACTTCACCCTTTACCACTCACACAGTGATGACCTGTTGTATAGAAGGATGAAAAAAAAAGATACATTCATGAATTCTTCTCAAGGCATACATCCACCGCCAGAATTTAGATGAAAGATAAATCCACATGAAAGGGATAATTCTCTTTCTCCTTGACTGAGACGACAGCATATAAGCTTTGTTGATGATACATTTCTCGTTCCGTTTTTGTTGGGATTTTTTAAAGGTGCCATCATAACTGCGTTTGTCTGCAGATGTTGGTTGGAAAAAACTCTTACCAGCCATATAGTCGAAAGAGTGCAAAGACGAGATACATTCTCATATTTTACTTTAAAGTCATGAATCATCTGTTCAATTAGATTTAAAGTTCTGGCTGCAAGTCAGGGATTTTCTCTTTATTTTGTCAATAACTTCGTTCAGATTCCCATTGTACAGTTGACTTTTAGGCTGGTAGTTCGGCCTACATCCTGAACAATCGGATTAAAGTTATGGTACTTTACACAACTTTAAATGCATTCAGTGTAATGGCTAGCGACTCAACAGACTGGAAATGTCTGGACTGGAAATGTGTCAAAATGACACAGCTTAAGGAGTAAGGCAGGCAGAGGTTTATTCAAATAATTAGGGATTGAAGTTCTCAGGGAAGAGGTCCTAAGCGCCGAGTCACTATTTTTAGGAGTCAAAGTCCAAGAGAAATCCAGTATCCAAATAGGAGTCCAGAATCCAAATCCACGGTCCAGAAAACAGATCCAAAGTCCAGAATACAAGTGACTGATCAGAGGGAGAGAGAGCAGAGGGAGAGAGAGGTAATGCACCAAATGATCCAAACAGGAATCCAACTTACAAATTCAGTAGGGGAGGAGGCTGAGACAGGGTCAGAACAGTCCAGGTCAATCACAACTCGGCAGGCAAAAACAATGGCAGTAGGAAGGCTGGATAGCTGAGGCAGGGCTGCAGACAATCTGGCAGGGAACTGGAGAACACAGGTGAGTTTTATAGGCAGCAGCACAGGTGCATGCAATTAAGACCAGACAAGGGGAAAACGATGTGTTCAAGGCAGGCAGAAAAAACGGAGCAAACCGCTCAAACTGTTACATTCAGGAGAACCTTCAGAGATGCTCTTAGATATTTAATATTTACAAGGGTCATGGAAGCCATTGCCAACACCAGATTATTTTCTAAAAGCAATGTTAAGCCTCTTTATTATTCCATTTTAGACATTTTACAATAATTAATTTCATTTAATCACTTGAATCACTTTTAGGCAGCATGAAAACCCTAGATTTTGAGCATAGCTTAAATGAAATAATTTTACATTGCTCTCTTCTGGTGAGACAGGCAGCTGGCTGCATTAAAGCTGCTATACCGAAACTGCAAAACCAGCAAGCTTAAAAAAGAAATCCATCCCTCTTTACAACTTTTTAACATATTATAGCTATAAATATTTTGTGGATATAAAAAAAAAAACGGAAAAAAATAATTAAGTGGTTCTGTCGCATTTGTCTAAAAACCTCAGCCAATTACATAGCTCGGTCCGAAACCAGCGATTGAACCATCTGATTTTCTGTTTCATCGGACAAGCGCACTTCCACATTTACGAGGCTTCTCCACAGAGTACGCGTTCTTGCATTTTGCAACAGAAGACTGGTATGAGCAGTTCTCCACTCAATAATGTCAGAGAAGGAGAAACAGCCAGCTGCTACCATTTCAAATTTAGGACAAACTACCAGAGTCCCACAAATAAAAATGCCTTTTGAAGTCGTGGAAAACAAAACACTGGTGACCAAACTGTGATTGGTGTTTTGCACTCTCTTCCTTACTGTGGCAATGCCCGTTCCCAAATCAGGGAGGCGAGGCCTAGGGATGATAGCCGACGGGAGGTTGTGAGAGTTCTGTAACTGTGTTTTTGTCAAAGCAAACTTATTCTAAAGATTTGGTGTAGCAGGCTTTAAAAAATCAAGAACAATCGGGCAAAATTAGTTTTCTCCAGAGGATGGCTGGACTTGGCGTTGGCATAGGGTCATGAGCTCTGTCATCCAGGGGAGCTGCTGCTTCTCCACATCAAAAGGAGTCAGTTGATGTGGTTCAGGATGAGGATGTCCCCTGGACACCTCCCTCTGAAGGTTTTCCGGGCTTGTCGTATTGGTTGGGGACACTGGAGAAGACCCAGAATTTGCTGGGGGGAATATTGTATCCCATCAGGCTTGGGAACACCTTGGGATCCTTCTAAATAAACTGGAGGATGTCACATGGTGGAGGATTGTCTGGGGTTTCCTCCTGTATCCATTGCCCCTGCAACCCAATCTTGGATGAGCGGGAGATGGACGGACAAGCACTCGTGAGGCTGAGAGGGCTTAGCTGATTCTTTCAACAGTATAGATTTCTCTATATGTCACTAGTTGTAAATTGTCCTACAAAGAAGCCTTGTTAAAATCCGGTGCTTCCATGTGCTATTTTCAAACTATTAAACAGCTATCTGTGAGAGAATATTGTGAGAAACGACTTAATGTTGTAGTTTTTTCCTTTGGGACTAAAAGTTGCTGTGGGGTTGTGGAGAAAACAGCTGAAGGCCTTCTAGTAAACTCCAAGTTGTTTTCAGGGCATAAGCTTGCTTTACTACTTCTTTTGTAAGATTACTTAAGATTTTTTGAGTTTTAAATTCTATATAAAAATCCAATTCGGAAAATCTGTATCAAAATAAGTATATATGATTTGTAGGTGCCTGAATTTAAATGTAATTATCCAGAAGTATCAGTAGTCCTGCAGATTACCCGTGTGTGGTTTAGATAACAGTTGACTGTATAATATATTCTGTTTAGATCACCGAACAGTTTTGCTTTAACTGTCCCTTTACTTGTTAGTCAAAGGTTTGAAGATGTTTTATCTTAGCAGCCTTCGGTGGTCTAGTTAAAGTACTTTGTTATTTCAGCTATAAATACATTTAAAGGTCTAACAAAATATTGCCTCCCATGTAAGTGTATTCTCAGCTGAGCCTCTTTTTTGGCCAGGTGTTAGGTGTTGAGAGCTCGAGAGACTTCTTCACAGATGTAGACTCCTAAAAATGTTTTGCTGCTGATCCTTTCCACAGAGGATACTAGCAGCATTCTGCCTAGAAATAACAAATGTGCAGGTTTTTTTTTCCTGCATCACTTAGTGACACAAGTGCAAGATATAGTCCAAAATAGGGCCAAGGCTTTTCACACTGGAGAGTAGCAACATGGATATATAGTTTTTTTAAATGATTAGAGACCAAAAAATGCTTGGGTTTGTCTGAATTTATAAACAGATAATAAAATGATTACCATTACATTGTTTATGGCTTTAATTTATTGTTTTACTCTTGCACTTCTTTGTCAAGAAAAGAAAAAAATATATATTTAAAAAAAAATTGATCTCCTTATAACTTAAAATCCCAACTTCTCATTTGTTCAGAAATGTAGGATATATAAGATCAAGAAATGTTAATACACCAGTAGAATGAAAGACAATGCTGCTATCCTACATATAAAGGACAAAACTAAACAGTACCTAGACTCCAGTTAGTGCTAGAATGCTAAAATTTCCAGCTTGTAGTGATTTACCTCTCCAATTTCACCCAAATAATCCAAACACAATTCTCCTACATGGCCATTTCATTGGGTATTGGAAAAGATTGGTCCCCCTTATCACTTCTGAGCTTACTTTCTTGCATAGATCTTCCTAGCATGTATTATTGCATAGATCAAACCTTCCTCAGAAACATTGCTCCATATTGACCATGATGGCGCCTGTAAAATGGTCAGCTGTGCATCCACGATGGTGCTCTATTCATTGAGATGTAGTGAATATGGACACAATTGGAGTACAGTGAACCAAATGCCATGTTTAATAAACCAGCTTGAAATGGGTTGAGCTTTGTGAAATAGTAGCTTGTTCTCCTGGAAGTATCCATCAGTAGATGAGTTTACTGTGGTCACAGGGATGAACATGGTCAGCAGCCATACTACGGCAGGCTGCGACATTTAAGCACAGTGTTTCAAGAAATTATTCCCCACTCTATTACACTACCACCATCAGTTTGAGCTTTCATGCTTTCATGTTGGTTACATTAAAATTCTGATCCTACTTTCAGCTGAAATCGATATTCATCGGACCAGGCGATGTATTTCCAGACTCTTAGTGTTAGATTTTGGTGAGCCTATGGAAAAAGTAGCTTAAGTTTCCTGTTCTTAGGAATGGCACTTGGTGTGGCCTTCTGTTGATATGGCCCATATGCTTTAAAATCACTTAAATCCTCTTTCTTTCTCATTCAGATCCTCAGTTTGAACTCAAAGAAAATGCCATAGACAGTGATGACAGAAAAGACAGACCAGAGTTGGAAATTGTGGGTTTTACACAACTGATATTCATGATATTCATAATCTCACGCTTTTCTAATATCTAATTTGTTTATCTTTGCAAAAAACAAACTTTATAGAAGATGAATGAAAAGCCATCAGTTAATGGAAATAAAACAGGATCAAAGAAAACTGTAATAATCTACTTGTTTTGCAGCTTTTAGCCCTCTGTTTGCTCTCCCCCCCCCCAACCTCTAAAAACTCTCTTCACAAGGTCAACATGTTGTTTGTGAGGGGTAACGTGATAAGTTAGTTTGAGGCGCTCTGTTGTCAGTGGGGCACATTCAGCCAGAGGCATCCATTTCCTCCAGTCTCCTCATTCAGGCAATTTAAAATGTGTATGCTCATGGGATCATCAGGCAGCAGCTTGCAGGCCTCAGCGAGAACTGTGAAATGCCTGGGGATTAAAGTAACTTAGACTGCAGGTGTGAGGGAGAGAGGAGGACGGACGCTAAAAATGTAATCAATGCCAGAGCTTGTTCCCAGTCTTAATCTATTAGGGGAAGAACCTTTGTAATTATTTTTTTCTTTTTGGCTCGGTTTGCTTCACCAGGGCTTTGGGAGCAAGTGCAACTATGTTTTTAGAGGTACAGTCCGTGGCACTGAGTAAATCCTATTTTATGGTCATTTATTTTCCAGGCAAAATCTTGAATTGAGATTAAAGATAACTTCAAAAATATATTAAAAACAAAAGAAACTCATAATTCATACAAATTTTTATTATTATTATTATTGATTCATTGCTGTTTTGTCCAGTGTTACTATCATTATACTTTGATTGATTTACTGTGATTGTGTGGTTACCTTGAAAACTGAACATTTGCAATCCATTTATGTTTGTAAGTATGTCATGAGAGTAAGAAAACACATTCTAAATCTATTGTGGTGTTAATTGGAAAAATAAAGCATCAAAGTAAAAATTGTGACGGAACTTGGCAAAGCTAGAAGCAGGTAGAAACACACTTGAAAAACATGACTTCTCTTCTTAATTAAGTCATTCTAACTTGTGTATTTGTGACATGTTACCACTTATGTGTCAGCTGTTGGGTTTCTGCTGCTTTTTACATGTCACTTGCTGCTATCAGCTCCTTAATCACTGTACTGGCTTGCTGTTTATAAATAGATGGATTTAAAAATCTAGTCTCAAGACTAAATAGTCTTGAGCCTAAATACCTTTGAGAGTTCCTTGTTTGAACGGAACCATGAACCATTGGAACCTCTTTGGGTATAAGTCACGTGTTCTCTGTTCCCAGGATGAGAAGCTGAGATGTACAGAAATGTTTGTTTTGGAACAGAAAAAGCTACGGTTCCTGTAGAGGCTAGACTTGGGCCCTGAAAGTTTTTCCCGAAATTCTTTGCCAGTTTCAAAGACACAAACGGCCACATGAGACCGTTTCCAGAAATGTTTTTATCCAAATGGAATCAAAAGGAATGGTCAAAAATGCTATTTTTATTCCTCCAGACCTGTAAGTGGCGCTAAACACTGAAAAAGGGACAATCACATAAAGTATCTATATTAGATTATCTTTCCTTTTTCAGTCAAATGGGGAGCCTAAGTCTCCTCCCCTAACTGTTGGCCCATGGGTCCCCTGGCCCAAAAAAAATTAATGGGAGTCAATGGAGCGATAAAAGTTATTTTCTGGTCCGCTTTGTCTTACGTCCTGAATCACACATATGATGTACCTCAATTTAACCAATGATGTGCGTTTCAGCTGTGTTTGTCAAGTGATTTGGGATTTATTTGATTGTAAAAATGTGCAATTAAAATGCCTACAAATCAAAAGTTGCATATATGACGTCACGGAGCTAGCACTAGCTAGCACTTAAAGGAGCATGGGGGAGAATGAAGAAACAAAACTCACGAGCGACGCGGCCTGCGCTGCAAGTAACTGCAGCCACCCGCACGGGAGCGCGGTCAAACGCTTCACAAAAAAACACACACCTCTTGACAGTGACATACTTCTTTTTCTTAGTGCCACTTTTTAGATGGGCTGTGAGTCGTCCTTGGTCGTTTCCCAGTTGCAGAAGATTCCATTCTCACAATTGAATCAATGGAGGTCTGCCACCATTTTTCTTCCTCTTTTAAAGCTGTCGAGAACGCGCACGCAGTGTCAATTGACGTCACACCGCCACAGCGCGGGAAATGCGGGCCCCGAACTGCAGCACATTTTGGAGCACACAGCCAGTTTAAGAAAATGGAACGATACGTGGGTGGGCTCATTCTTTTTGGTTTATAACGCTTCATCACCCAACGTTTAATGCCCCTTCCTTCATCCTGGGCGAAGGAGGCGAAGCCTGCTAATCTCACTGTCATTTTTCTTCTTCTTCTTCAGTTGTAGTCCAATAAGTGTGTCTTTAAAATTCACGCACAATATATATTCAATCCACGGCGCATTTCACACATGATCTTAAAATAACTTTTATCGCTCCATTGACTCTTATTAAATTTTTTTTGGGCAGTAGGGGACCCTTGGAGTGGAAGTAGAAGGGCGTGACTCAGGCTCTCCATAGCACAACAAACAACAGATTTCTTGAAATTGATTGAGGTTCTGCAGCAGTTGCAGCACAACCTTGAACATGTTATCCAACATTGTTGCTATATCATATGTTTGGAGTTATGGATCAGGTTACATGTTGGATAAATATATCAACCTTTTCACAAAAGAGACGTTTTTGCTGTCCACATGTATACCCAGGGGCAAAGTTTTCACTCTCCAAACTCCAAAACTAACTAAAGCAGTGTTTTTTGTGTGGACGAGGGGCTCAAATGGTTTCGGTTTATCCATTTATTTAATCTGTTTTAACTGTTTAAAGTGCCTCGAAAAACGATCATTCCCCTTTAAGAATCTCTTGCTTTCTTTTTATCACACTTATATATTTCAGATCATGAAACTAATTTAAAGCAAAGATGATCTGGGTAAACACAAAAAGTTCGCAATTGATGATGTCATTATTTATTAACTCCTCTACTACCATGGTTCCTGGAAAACTCAACATGTCTGCAGTGACCACAGTTTTGGAAGGTTTAGCTCAGGGGTGCCCCAGTTCAGTCCTCAAGAGTTACTATCCTGCAACTTTTAGATAGGTCCCTTCTCCAACACACCTAAATCAAATGGCAGAATTCCCTTCTCAGCATCCTCATCCTCCAGAGATATATGAGCCATTCGTCAGGTGTTGTGGAGAGGGGTTGCATCTAAAAGTTGCAGAATAGTAGCTCGCAAGGACTGGACTGGGGCACATCTAGTCCAGAGCTACTGTCCATGACCATGACCATACTAATTGCTCAATTAGAACCTATATTGTGGGCAACGAGTATAGTTGTTAATTAGCAGCTAAGCAGGGGGTTTCACAGAAGTAATTATTTTGGTTAAAAAAAAGTGTATTTTAGACACAAAAAGTAAAAACACTGCAAAAGCTTAAGCTTATTTTTTATTCAATTTCAATCTAAAACTGTGCTAAGCATCGGGTCTATTATGGGAAGATTTGGCATGTAACTGATCATCTTCTTTACAGCCATGGGATTTGTTGTGATAGTGACAACGGTCTGATCCAGAGTGAGAGAGAGACGTACTGAGCTGATGTGTACAGATCCGATAACGGCGGGCTCACAGACATCCATGTAGGCAGGTAGTGAAAGCTGCTCTACTATTTTTACTTCGTTGCTTTACCAATAATTTTGGGTTTTCAATAGGTTTCTCATTTAGTTGGCGCCAAGCTGCAGAGACTGATAAGGTTTCCTGAACACACACCGATCCACTGCGCAGCATGTATAGTGAGGCAAACTGGCAGACAGCTTGCCTTTACTTAGGAAATCTGGGAGTGTCGTTTTAAACCACTGTAAGTTATGTTTGCCAGGAAGATCAACTCTCTGTGCTTGCCTGATATGCGATCATAGCTCACAGTAGCAAGTTAATGTAACATATTAATTCAGAGAGTAAAAATCACTTAGGCCATCATGGCTTACTCAGTGGTCTGCTGTGATGCCTCTCATTTGATCCCTCCAATCCCCAAACATACTGAGGATGTCAGTGACCTTCTCATAACTGTGCAACATATTCTTGCTTTTCTGAGCATTCTTTTTACTGTTGCTGCCGACATTGAGAACTATAAACTCCTTCCACCTCCTCACTCTCCTTTTACAGCTTCACAAGCTGTTTCACAATACTGATTGCTGGTTCTCACTTGCTTCTCGGCTTTCTCTGGTGAGCCTCCTTGGGAGCCATATTTGTGCTACATAGTGATAATGTCATAAATTATATTATTTTAAAAAATGGCACTGTTTTTTCTCTACAAGTTTAAAAGAAGTTCTAAAATTTTCATGATTTAAAGAAAAATGTTTAGAAAAATCAACAAGGAATATTGAATGGAATACAGTAGTTTCTGTAGTTTTTGTTACAGAACTCACAGAAGAAGTGCTACATAAACTATGAAGCTCGCAGTAAGCCGATTTAAACAGCTGCCAACTGCGATTATGCAGTATGTGGTTCTTCTGTGACTTGTGTCACCCTTCCAAGATTGGCTGTGCTCTCTCAGACCTAGCTACCCCCGGGAGCAGAAAGTGTCCATCATATCCATAATTATCTGGGAGGGAGGTCCATCACTATTGCATCTTAGTAGCATACAGGCAGCATGGCAGTAAATAATCCCATCATCTCAGCCAGAGGAGGTCAGGCAGACATAAATTTAACACAGCAGTTTTACATGCTGCAGGGCATTGTAGGGAGGTTTCATCACATGAAGGATTGATGCCTTGGATTTCCCTGCTCTCCAAGAGCCAAGAACCCCAATGCCAAGGAAATACAGATTTTTTTTAGGTTTTCATGCACTATTTACTTGTACTAGATATGGCTGCTTTAACCTATTTTTTTCCTTTCACGTAATTTTGACAATTTTGTTTTCAATCAAGGAGCATTTGACCAACTGCCTAGCAAAAATTAAGTATTGATGGATAATTGTTCGTGGGTCATGTTCTATTAAAACGAAATGCCCTCAGTCACACTAGACCTGGACAAGTTTAAAAAAGTTAACAAGTCCCACTCAATATTTTATTAATAAAATGCGTTAGCTTTTTCTAAATAAGCGCTTTCTAGGGTTGATTTTTAATTCACACATTAAATAATTACATTTGTTTAGTCTTTAATAAGAAAATATACTTTCACACTTAACTTTTAAACAAATTAAAGCTAGGACCATGCAAATTACATTGGACATTAAATCCCAGAGAGTCCATGCAATTGAGATTGTGCCTTGCTATTATTTAAGTCTGTTCAATAAATGTAACAATCTACTGAATTCTCACCAAGTGTAAAGAGTCAGAGCATGTATAAATTTAAAATGTTTGAGTGTAAAAAGGTCTCGTGAGGTCATGAGCAATAACATGTTTTCCTTAACTGCCTTTTAGGCTTTCCAGGCGTTGCCTAATAACTTTTTTACTAGTGGTTTTCTTATATCTTTTACCTTGAACTTTTTCTCATTCTTTACATTTGTTTCTGTCTGCATGACACTTGCAAGGTATGAGTTCAGAGGATGTTTTAGCCATAAGAGAAGCCCCCTTATTGGAACATTGGGTGTCCATGGTCTGAGCAGCTTTGGCACGCTCACTTAAGTAGCTAATATTTCAAACCGGCTGTAAAGATAGTCTAGGTCCCCCCTGAACAATAAAACAGGAGTAAGAGGTGGATACACGGTAATGTAGACTGATATTTCTCTGCCAGTTCTGCAGCTGCTATGCTCAGCAAAATAAGAAAGCCAGAGTCAAAGGACAGGTGGTATACAGTAAAGACATAATTCACTGTAACATCCAGGTGTAACACTCATGTTCAGGGACGAGAAGGTCTTTACATCACTGAAATATTCTGCTACTTTTCTGGTCATTAAATATTGGTGCAGCATAATATATTCTAAATATTTTGGAAACAAGACTTGCCAGTTTTCTCACAGATGCCCTTGCTATCTGCCGCATAGAATTTGGAAGCTGCACAGTAAGATTGGGGCAAGGAGAGGATAATTCTCTGTATGTATGACAAGATCTAAATTGGCATGGAGGTGAATTTATTTTTGTGCCTGCGGTGCGGGGACAGAGATGATGGTCAGGTGATGATCCCTAATATCTGAGCCTTCTCACGCCTCATTCGCCTCGCAGGAATAACATTGAGCATGGGTTTAGCAAAGACCTTGACGTGACTGCCTGCTTGCAGGGAAGAATGCGCATTGTCTCTGCTGCATTGGTTTTTGAGTCTTAGAAGGGTCAACAGTGTAATTTGTGTCTCTATTTCAGACAGTCTAGTTAGAAATATACAGGGTTAAATGGGATTTATTGGACTGATTAGCTTTTTAAATGGACCAACATTTAGCAAAACAGTGTGATGGATGTCCTTGATTTGTAAATCTGAGTACTACAAATTAGAAGTCCTCCTTAAAATCTTGTTTGCTCTCTCTCACAAATTGGAGTGTAGTGTGACTTTCTTCTGTAAGCAATTCATTACCAGGTATGAGAGCCGTTAAATTTATATTCTGTTATAATCGAACATTGCTGAACTCCTGCAGCAGGAGTGAATGTGTTATTCCCCAACTCAAATTACAGTTGTTCAGAATAATCACTTAATTTCTGTTGGAATGATGTTTGTTCTACTGAGCTGTTTAAAGAAATAATTTAACAAGCAATAAAAAAATTACATCATGTACATATTTATGAATTCTTTAAAAATGGTTTTGTTTAATTCTGAAGACATGAAAACATACTTGCAAATAAACTTTTGTATTTTATATAGCATTTCTGGTATATTACAAATGTAGGACATTGATCTTGGGAAGGAAAAAAGCCTGACCTTTTTTTGAAAAATCTCCAGCTATACATTTCTATATTCTGAGGTTGTTGAAGACCTAATTATGGGTGACTTTGACCATTTCCTAAAATATAAAACATTCTGCACACCAGGAGACTGTTTATGTATAGAAAAAAAATCACATTGAGAATATGTCTGATCTTTAAGTACAACTGGAGGAGGTATCCTGTGCTGTTGCCCAGCTGGAACCGTGTTAATGCTGGTCCAAGGACTGCTTTGTTAATATTTTTAAATGCACTTTGACTGCACAACACTATAGGTAACCAAAAGAGTTATTATTATTATTATTATTATTATTATTATTATTATTATTATTATTATTATTAGTAGTAGTAGTAGTAGTAGTAGTAGTAGTAGTAGTAGTAGTAGTAGTAGTAGTAGTAGTATTAATACACTCAACATATTATTTTTAAACTCAACATGTCTGACGGTTTATAATTTGCTTTTATGGCTCTGGCAAGGAGTTGTGGGTCTCCTGTTTGCAATAATCAGGGGATGAGCTGTGCCTTGCAGAAGAAGTAAATTCAATTCAAATGTATTTATTAAGCACATTTACTACAACATGGTTGCTCAAAGTGCTGTACAAGTAGTAAAGACAATAGAAACAATTTTAAAATAATAATAATAATAAAGGAATAAAATAAAAAAACTAATAAAACAACTATAGTTGTAGTGAAACACAATACAAATCACAATTACCATCACAAATAGATCATTTAAATTCAAACCATTCGAATTCTCCACAGATTTCTATTGGGAATTTTTGTGATCCAAAACACTAGAAATAACATAGGTTTTCAAAATTTTGCTCACCTTCTTTGAGTCAGTACTTTGTGGAACGTTTTTTTTTAAAACAGAACTGCTAATCTTTTAGAATCTGTTCCTACATATCTACCTTTTAAGACAGAGACTGACATTTTTGCTCATTTTATTTTGCTAAATATCTTGTGATTAGTCATTGTTATGGAGTTTGGCTGGGACCAATTTAAATGTGACTTAGCTCAGACCATTCAGTTGTAACTCTGGTTGTATGTTGGCAGTTAGTCGTGCTGGAAAGGGAACATCTGCCTCAGTCTCAGTCTTTCAGAGCTTCCAACAGGTTGTCTTTTAAGATTGTTGTGCATTTAGTTCGATCCATCTTCTCATCAACTATAAAGAAAGCAGCATTTTCTTTTTATATTTTATATGTTTAGTCTGTTCCTCCTCACCTGTGACACAGGTTTGACTTAAAGGTGTTCAGAAAAAAAACCAAATTTCAGCTACTTAATTTTTTGGCCCTCGTATTTCTGCTCAGTCTCCACATATCGAACTTTGTGGGCAAATATAAATTGGAAAACAGTATTGTTTGAAACAAAAGCTTCAAAGCCACAATCCAACAGGCAGACCACAATATGGCATGTCACTCATAATGCACTAAATTAGAATGTTTACCTTTGTTTCTAATGTGGATTCAAGGATTACATGTAATTATTTAGATCCTCTGAAACCAAAAGGCTCTGAAACAAATTATGCAAATATAGGCTTCCTTTTTTTCAGATGAGGTCTCAAGGACTCACATACATGTGGAGATACACACATTATCTTTGCCTCTAACCTTTTTTTCCTTCCACTCTCACTATTAAACACACTAGCACATTAAATCCAATTTATAGCTACAATCCAAAGGCTTGTATAATTGAGATTATTTAAATGTCTTTTTATCCATGTCTGTGTGTTTACCCCTGCAGGCAGTGCATGCACCATGTCAGAGTACAACAGGCTGAAGAGTACGCTGTTGGATATGCAACCAAAAGCACTGGGGAGTGGAGAACAGAGCCAGCAGAGGGACATGGAGGAGAAGAGGGCACTGGTGGACACTATGTTTAAATACCTGGATGTAAATGAGGATGGCAGGCTGATTAGTGACGAATTGGAAAAGGTGAGTTTTAGGCTGATCTGACATAAATGCTAATAAACAGTTGTCCTGACCACATGTATTGTACAATATATTGTTTTACTCGACAATCTGAGCTAGGAGGACAGTCATGATAAGTATTGCCTTAAAGCAGTTCAAGAATCCACTCTTGAGGAACTTCAAGCAATTTTTCTTTTTCGTCCAAATTTGTAATTAACAAATGACAATAAGTAGTCTCAGTCTGATTTAAGCCAAGTTAGTACAGTATTAAAAAGTTCCATGAACCTTTCCAGTCAGCATGGTTTGATCAGCTATGTCAAATGCAGCATGAATTCCCCATTAATTAATTTCATTTGAACCTTTAAAAAGAATTATGGTTGTCAATCCAACTAAAAATTTTTAATGAGATTTCTTTTATTCAATATTTAACAAAAATGAGAAACTCTTTGAAAAACAGCCTTTTTAGTGATCTTCTTGAAGGAGTGTTGAGTTAGATATGGGCCTTTGAAAATAAATAACTCTCTCAAACAACAGATTTTACTGGTCAGTAATTGTAAACATAGTCCAGTATCAGGAAATATAAACTTCAGTTTGTTTTTTTGTGTTTTTATTAATCTAAACTCTGGGATCTCAGCAACTGTCATTCTGTCAGGGGAGAGTTACCAATATTATTGTCAGTTTGGAGTACAAACGGGAACAGAAGAACTTCATTAGGTTAAACTCTGAATCAGCTTTGTTTCCCAAATGTTGCTTATTGTTAAAGATAATCTCATAAACAGCTGAACTTTTATTAGCACCTACAAATATACTTAAAGAGTAACTACACCCCAAAACAACTTTTTTTTGCTTCTAAACTGTATAAATGGGTATTTACCAATGCAATCTTTCAGTTTATGGTGATTTTTTTACATTTTGGTGTAAACTTGTTTAACTCTACACTATTTGGTCTAAAAACGTCTTAGTGCTGGCCTCTTAGGCTTGAACGGTGGCTAATGCATTCTAATGCATTTTAATTTTGGGATTGGTGGAAAGCGGTACATCTCTACGTCACAGGCATTGACTGCATCACAGCAGCCAGGGTCTCACAGACACGCCCCCTGGGTTTGGGTATAAAACTATCAGACATACCGCACCCCCCCCCCCCCCCCCCCGTGGCGAGTCTGTAGTTGGATTGCGTTTTTCAGATTACCATTATTATCACATTAACACTTAGTTAGCATAGCTAACATACTGTTTTGAACGTTAGCCTATGTTAGCATTACCATTCAGAGACTAGACTCCTGTCTCTCTCTCCCTCAGCAGCAGCGCCAGCCTCGGGCAGTGCTGACTCAGCGCCCCGAGCCAGCGGCTCGAATTGATACAGCTCGGGGCCGCTGAGCTCCATAAAGCCTCCCTCTACTCCTATCTCCGGTGACGACTGAGGAGATCCGCTGGTTCAGGGCGCCGAGCCAGCGCCGCCTGAGCTTGGTGCTGCTGCTGCTGCTGCTGCTGAGGCAGAGAGAGACAGGAGGAGTCCATTCTCTGAGTGGTAATGCTAACATAGGCTAACGTTCAAAACAGATGAATGTTGATCAGATCGATCAGTCGCAAAACTGCCAACGTCGCTTCGGTCACTGTCCATGTTTCAGTGTCACATTAAGCGAGCTGTCATTTACCTCCAGAACACACCCCCACGTCCCCCCCTCTGCTTTTCCTCCACACTTGGCCATACCCCTCCGTTCTTCCTGGCACCGCCCACTTTGTAGGATTTTTCAAATGTTGTCTGGGGGCGGGGTTATGATTTTTCAGGGGGTTCAGTTACACTTTAAAGAGCAACAGAACACTGATCTTTTGTGGGATAATTGTATGTGACATTTCAACAAGTTTTGTTAGGTTTTTACAATAGGAGAAAGAAATTAAGTGACTTCACCCTTTTATGTCAGAGCTGTATTAAAAGATTGAATAAAGCTGCCGTGTTACTGAGAAATCCCTCTGATAAGACATTCTTATTATTTAGGAATTCATGAATTCTGCTTTGCATAGATGACGCCTTTCAGGATCAAAGTGGAACTCCAGTCATCCATCCGCACCATCTTCACTCGGGGATCTGCCTTTTGTCACAGATAATGCTGAATGGTGAAGTCATTTTACTTAGGGTCTGAAGATTTTGTATTCAAATGCCCGAGGGCAGAGGAGTCTGTGACAGTGAACATATGGCAGCAGGCGGCTGCAGGCGGCAACACCAGATAAAAAGTTTGTCACATCCTTTAATCTGCCATGTCACATGTGCTGGTCCATATAAACCATTTAAAAAAGATTACTGGGAAGAAGGGCTTATACTAAAGACTTTGCTGGTTAGAGGAATAAGACAGTGAATGCAACTTACCTACCCTATCTTGCTAGCATTTTGACCTAAAAAAAACACTTCATGAACACACGACCAAAAATCGTTCTTCTGAGGTTAAAGAGAACCTGAATATAAATCATAAAGTTGAATTTGACTGATAATTTAACCTAGATTATGTTTTCCAAATTCAATTGTTTATGCTTTCAAGTTATCAAAAGGAGAAAAATATATCGGCTCTATGCTACATCAAAACTCTCTAACAATCTGTTTTGCATGTTTCATGGCCTTTAAACTCCGTAACAGCTAAGAGGCTTTTGGTTCTTCTTTGGGGGATTTAGCTCATTCTTCATGCAAAAGGCTTCTAAATCTGTAATATTCTATTGCTGTGTTGGATGCTTTTGATGTCTTTCCATAGATTTTGCAAATATGTTTGAGGGCCATGGAGAAATCTTTGCTTCTTGACTTATTTGTTTGTAATTTGGCAGATTTGACAGGTTTTAATATTCTGTTATGAAAGCCTTGGTTTTTGTGATCATCTTATTTTTAAATGGCTTAATGTAAACTTCCCTGTTATTTAAAGCCATTTTTGCTTCTAATACTAGGGACAAACCTTTGTCTGATAGATGGATAGGGATTACCGGGTTTGAATACAAAGCATTGTACCTTACAATTCTCACTTTTGGTGGCCTCTGTTGCAAGACTCGGCTGCTTTTATACCACACAGCGGCAGTGCAGCTGACATCACACGTACCAGCTAACGTAACATGTCACAGCAGAATAAACAAATAGCAATGGCTGCTTCAAATTCAAGTCATGTGCAGACTTTTAACCTTAAGATGCTGACACACTGACGGTTTTAGGCAGAATATTTATACAGTTTATCAACAAAAATCTTCTTTTTTTTATTTTGGGGTGAGTTGCTCTTTAAGGTCAAACATTTTGACAGTTTCCTAAATTAAATCAGTGACCTAAATATTTAAAATGTTTAATTGCATGATGTTTATAAAGTAAATAACTAAATAAAACTTTAGACATATCAGTCAAAACAAAGGTATTTGTGAAAAAATCAATAAAAACAATTTAGTGTGTTTTAGTTTAAAACTTTCTTAGCACACTATGAGGATACCAACCACTTTTCCCTTTTTTCTGATATCTGAGATCGTTAATGCTTTTATTACATGTGCAGCTTTAGTAAACTGCTTATATAAAGTGTCTAACCCCTTTCAGCAAAGCATTTTACCGGCCTGACTTGATGTGTCTTTGTTGCACGGTGGGGTCATGTGTGAAAGTAGAGAGCAATAACGAAGGTTAAAGTTGATCTGACGCTGCATGCCACTGAGACACTGAGGAGAAGAGTCAGACTTCCGTACTTTTGTGCTTGTGCAAAGTTGGGGTCAGCACTCAACTCTAAACTGCAAAACTACTGTTACGTGGCTATAGTTTGTGAAGTTAGCTTGCAGTGTGTACAGATGTTTTTCTACAATATTTTGTATTTTAAATACCGCATTGTTTTATGCAGTGATTCAACAGAGTCTGAGTTATCACTCTTAAAACTGCTTAGTATTCAAAGGTACCCCCTCCCCCACACATACACACAAAAAAGGCACAGTGACAAAATAATAAAAGTATTCAAACGTAAAGCAGGAAAAAGTAGTGCCTTTCTAATAAGTTCATATATTCTATAAACAATAACTGCCAAACTCTGAATGCACAAATATAGAAATTTAATGGACTTGGTGATCTCCTAATACAGATCCTTTTTCTTTTTTTTATAGTATTGGACATCTCCTCTTTAACATGCGGGTTGCTTTTTTAAAAAAGTAACACATATTAAAGCAGCAAAAAGAGAAAGAAAATTCATAGCTCTAAGACATTTTAGTTATTTAGCTTTGGCTATCTGACCTTTTCTTGATTTTCTCTTCAAGGAGCTTAATGCCGCATTCCAATCATTCTGTTTGTTGACATTAGCTCTCGATGAAGGAGCATCTGGAGAGCAGTCTTTTGGAGTGCACCATGCAAGACCTGCTTCGTTATGATGACTACAACAATGACGGTCACCTTAGCCTTCATGAGTTCTACACAGCTTTCCGTAAGTTTTTTCCCTCTATATTTTTCTTCAACAATCTTTCATTGACTTGAGAGAGACCTAAACGTTTTTGACTGTTGTGTTTTTGAGATGCACCAGTTAGAATGTTTTGGGCAATTTTCTATCTCTGGGTTTTATAAAGCTTTGCCCTTTTAAAACTTATTTTAGTCTGTTTTAATTTCTCATTTGGAGCCATAATGTATGAAGATATCAGAATACACTGCAAAAAAGGATTTTCAAGAAAGCAAAAAAGACTTGTTTCTGGAAATGTTTTCTTATTTTTTGTCTAAAGAGAAAAAAATTTCTTAACAAGCAAGTTATGCACAAGAAAATTAAGCTCATTCTAAGGTTTCTTTGCCAGTTTTAAGAATTATAGACAAGCAACTTCTGCTCACCCCATTGGCAGATTTGTTTGCTCAAAACAAGAAAATTTGACCCTTTTTAAGAATATTTGTCTTATTTCAAGCAGTGCTGTTTTTGCAGTGTAGCGTGGAAAATATTCAATGCTACCATTCCTGGCGTGAGTGGTCATTTAATGTTTATAGTTGGAGCAAAGTCATTAAGATGTGTGTGTATATTAGCGATATTGGCAGAGCAAGGTTTTAGTTGAGAGAAAATTATTGGAAATTAGCATAATAAGCAAGCATTGCAAGAACTGTCTCTGTGTGCGCAACCTCAAAATTGTTGCTTGTTACGTTTTGCTCTGAAATTTCAAAAGGCTACAAACAGTTCCAGAATCTTTTTATGACAGAAAGACGAAGCTTTAAAGCTTAGACAAATATAACATAGCATCTTTCCTTTACTCCATTAACGCTTCCTGTTATCTGCTGAAAATATTGCTCTCTATGTAGGAAATTACATCTCTTTCTCTCTTTTTGACTTAATTATAAACACCTCATCACAGGTGAAAATAGCAAATAGAGTTTTCTTCATTCAGTAACAACATCCACAAAAGAGTGTTGTCATAATTTCAACATTTTTATGGTTTTATATAAAACACACTGAGTTTTTAGGACTTTTTTTGTCCTCTCCAAGAAATGGATTCTTAACTATAAGTAACATTTCAGTTCATTCAGTTAAAATTAAATGTTTTCAATTGTGTCCACTTCAATACACATTTCGGCTTTACTTGGAAATCAAAGCTTTCCGTTTGCACCAGTTAAAGACTGTCAACGTGCCATCCCCTCCATTTCTAGTCACCATTGCAGCAATCAGGATAAAAATGTTTCAGCTGAAGATCAAATGATAATTGCAAGGTAACACATGTGCCCAGGCTCAGCCTTGATTATAGCATCTGGAACTGCTTTAATCGCCTTTGAGGTTTAGGCTGAACGACTGCTGAGGTTCTCAGCAGCTTTCACCTTATTAGAACCAATAATCACAATCTCTCACTAGTGCTACTATAACATCAACCCCTGAACATTTTCATGGCAACCTGATCGTGATTTAGGGTGATAGAAAATTTGTCAGTACAGCAGTTAACAATGGCAGGTGGCCATTTCTAAGGCTTTAATTTTAGCTTGTATCGGTCTATTAAGCTTAACTATTAATTCAGCCCCTAATGAGTGGTTTTAGTGGAAAATCTCTTACTGTTGTTCGTTACTTTTTTCTCTCCTTCCAGATGGGCAGTGAGCAGAAGTTTCACTGTATTTGTCTACCCGCAGATTTGCCCGCAGGGTTTTAGGTTGAGTTTGTCAATGCATTTTATGTTTGACAAGCTGCAGAAGAGGCGGGTCGGGAGTAGTAACAAGCTATTGATCACTTAAAGCTCAAGGTTAAGTGTTGGAAGGTGGAAAGGCAACACCTACAGGGAGTCATTATGCATGAGTGGCACATCTGGTATTTTAGGTAATGTGGATGCTGTTAAATTGTGTAATTTATAATGATTGTGTGAGTATGTTCATGTGCCTGTGTGTCTTGGAATAATCTCAATTCTCTATCCAGTGAATGATCTGGGAAACAGCAGAGCCAGGAATCGCAGGTGTGCTTAGCAGGGAGGAAATTGACAATGCGAATTTAAACTTGGAAAGAAGAATACAAATTATGCACCTAAATGATTTTTTTCATGGTAGATATTAGTTTTCAAGCCAAATACCTGATTACAAGTGAGCACTCTCCTCACAGCTCTTGGTGACATTTTAAAGTCATCTAACAAAAATGTAAACTTTAGTAACTTTACATACCCCTTGTACTTTTCCCACATTTGGCATGTTACAAACCAAAATGTACCTTTTGGTGGTTTTATGCGATGGATTAGGAATGTCCAAAGTGCCATTTGTGATTTTTATTTTGTGTGACCCACAACCATGTTACAAAAATGATAGATTTGGCAGTTGAAGTAGATGTAAACTTTCTAAAGAATTCTTAGGGTTTTGACATTTTGGGGGCCTTTCAAAAACGATGTTAACAATTGTGTTGTATTCTTCACAGGGTATTCACAGGGTAACAGCAATGTCAGTAAATAGGGCCACAAACATCCAGTGACTATTTAAAAGCAGATATGGCTGCACTTATCCATTAAATTTAGTCAAATACAGCAATCTTTTCAAAGAAAGTGTAACCAACAGCTCATTCTTGTTTCTAAAAAAAACAAAAAAACTTTTAGATCAATACAATAGAAAATAGCCACAGAAACTAAGAAATGGTATGACTTCTTTTACCAAGGCAAATATATGACTGTTCTTTTTAATTGTGCGTGGGACTTAAAATGTATCTGATTACTTTATTTATATCATTAAAATATTCTGAGATTTACTTATCGTTGAACAGATAAAAAAGCCGGGTTTTTTTTATGCGTACTTATTTGGGGGAGTTTTAATAAGAATTGTTGTGCTTAGTATTCCCAACTTGACAATTTTTCCCCACATGGCAAGAAGTTTATACTCTACTGATTCACTAACACAAAGTTAGCATAATGGTGAAATGAAAGCAAGATGATAATGAGCTGCCCCCCCCCTTTATTCTGGTTCCTATAAATTAAAGTTAATCCAGTTGCCCTTCTCAGATCAAATGGGTTTATGAGATTAAATTACACAAGTGGACTTCTAACTAATTAGTTGACTTCTAAAGTAAGTTGCATCCAATAGGTTTTATTTAGTATTATTTACAGACCTAGGTATGAAAAATTTCCGCTTTTCGCCAACTCGCAGTCAGCTTTCAGCCGAAGATAATTCAGTTACCAGCTGATTATCAGCCGATTGTATCACAGGGTAACACACCCACTTTCCCAAGGGGCGGGCTTAATTTTTTCAAAGTGTGTAATTGCAGCCTGTCACCAAAGGATGTCGCCACAAGGGCCCCACGTGCCTTTTTCCAAAGTGGAGACCAAACGATGGCCCACAGATAACAAAAGGGCAGCGACCTGCTTGTTACCATATGCTGCGCCCTCAGAAATACGTGCACAACCATTGTGGGACTTTTGCCATTAGAAGAAACCCACATTTTCACATGTTCTTTATGCATGTTTTCTGTGAATAAACACCTGAAACTCTATAAGGTTCATGTTGTTTATTAATTAGTCAGTTTTTTGGCAGGTAAAAGAATACAACCGATTTGGTAGGCTACACTTCTTCACATAAATGACAAAACAAGAGTGTAGGGAATTAGACAGACAAAAACAAGAATAAACAATAAAGTGCGCGGACGGTTACTGAGTGGCCAAAGTGTTTAACGGTGTTTAATAATTAAAATAAATTAAATAAATAAAATACTCCAGTTCCATATTGCCTAGTAACCGTAGATATTCCTTAACTAATCTTCTCCAGTTAAACGAAATAATTAGACTAAACTAAGTTTTTTTTAATTAATCCTTTTTTAAATCTAGCCTACTATCTTCCTTAAAAATATCTGTTTACGTGTGACCCGAGTCTGTGTAATATATTTAATTAAATTAATCCTCAAAAATATTTTTTTTTATAATATTATTTTTTAAATGGTGCCGGAAATTTTCTTTAGTCCTGATGTTTTAAACAGAGAAAGCTCGGCTTTGCGAAAAAAAGATTTAGCTGTAGGCTATCACTATTTTTGTTGAATAGATTTTTGTACGTTAACTGGGTTCTAGTGGCAGTTTATAACCAGGGGTGAAAGAAAGCCGGTACGGTCCGGTACTGCGTACCGTTAAAAGACTCTGTGGTGGTACGCAGTACCAGGAAGATGGAAGAGCGACTGCTTGTCTTAAAGTCCTCATTCAGAACCAGTCTATTTAAAAATTCCTTTTAACTCATTCCGAATTGTTTCTGAATTGTTATTTTGTTTTTTAACCATACAGAACCGCTCAGAAAAGAAACTTCTTATGAGCTAATGCCGGTGTTGTGCAAAGGTAGTTATCCTGAGTTTTCTCCTCAGTGAGGCCCACCACATGTGTTTTGGACCCGATTCCCACTTCCTTTTTTAAGCAATTATATGGATCTTTTAGAGATGAGATTTTAACCATGATGAATTGCTCCCCTCAGACGGGGGTTTTTCCTGCCGCCTTTAAAGGGGCGGTAGTGAGGCCCCTGTTGAAGAAGAGCAATTTAGATTTTAATGATTTTAACAATTTTAGACAGGTATCTAACTTACCTTTTTTAAGCAAAATTTTAGAAAAAATTGTTTTAATTCAGCTTAATGATTTTATTAATGAGAACAATGTCCTGGAGAAAATTCAGTCTGGTTTTAGGGTGAACCACACCACAGAGACGGCCCTTCTAAAGATTTTAAATGATTTTAGATTAAACTATGATGCACAGAGGGTGACAGTGTTGGTTCTACTGGATCTAAGCGCTGCCTTCGATACAGTAGACCACACTATTCTTTTAACCCGTTTAAAACAGATTGGCCTCTCTGGTGCTGTTCACAAATGGTTCACATCCTATCTCACAGACAGGACTTTTATGGTAAGTTTAGATACCTGCTCCTCTAGGGTCCATAGGATTACATGTGGTGTGCCCCAGGGTTCGATTTTAGGCCCAGTGCTTTTTAACCTGTATATGCTCCCTCTTGGCAGTGTCATCAGAAGACATGGAGTCAACTTTCACAGTTATGCTGATGATACACAGCTGTACATCTCCATGCCTCCTGATGACACACAGCCAATGGATGCACTTTTTAACTGCATTTTAGACATTAAATCCTGGATGGCAGAAAACTTTTTCCAGCTCAACCAAGACAAAACTGAAGTTTTAGTCATCGGTCCTGAGGCTCAGAGAGAGAAACTTTTACCAAAACTACAATCACTGTCTTTTAATCCTCTTTACAAGTGAAGAACCTGGGCGTGATTTTTGACTCTGAGCTGACTTTTATTCCTCACATAAAAAATATTACTAAAATAGGTTTTTATCAACTAAAGAACATCGCCTGAGTCCGCCCCATTCTCTCTTGGACCAATACGGAGACACTGATGCATGCTTTTATCTCCAGTAGAATTGATTACTGTAATGCCCTGCTTTCTGGTCTTCCCAAAAAGAGTATATCAGGTTTACAACTACTACGAAATTCAGCAGCACGTGTCCTGACGAAGACCAGGAGGCGGGAGCACATTACACCGGTCTTAAAATCATTGCAATGTACATTTCAGGATCGACTTTAAGGTTCTTTTAATGGTTTTTAAGTGTCTTAATGGTCTTGGGCCTTCTTATCTCTCTGAAATGCTTTTACCATATAAACCTTCGCGGTCTGTGTGCTCCTCTGGCAGCGGTCTCCTTGTCACCCCAAAAGTCAGGACACACATGCATGGCGAGGCGTCTTTCCAGTTTTATGGCCCTCACCTCTGGAACAGGCTGCCAGAGGACCTCAGGGCTGCAGAGAACGTTCATGTTTTTAAGAGCAGGCTCAAGACTCACCTTTTTATCTTAGCTTTTAACTGATTATTATTTATTACTGTTTGTTTACTTGCTCTGCATGTTTTATATGATTATATTTTTATCAGTTTTACTATTTAATTTTAGCACATTAATTTACTGTTTATTTTTATACTTTAATTTATCTTAATCCCAGTTCCAGTGTTTCCTCTGTGGGAACCCTCTCCCCCAGGAGCGGTGGTCGGCTGTGGCTGCCTGGATGCTCTCCAGGTGGAGCTTGGGTGGAGGTGGGGGTCTTGGCCTTGCCTCCACTGGGTGTCCTGTGTCAGTGCCTCAGCTGCTGCTGATAGTCTACTGCTGCCGGGGCAGATGGCTCCTCTGATGGCGTTTCCTTGCATGGTTCATCTACACTCGGCCCAATGTCCTTTTTTACTTTTTCTTTTAACTGTGTGTGGGCATGGGAGATGGGTTGGGGGGAGGGGGGTATAACTGTGACCATGCTTTTAAATCTGTGGGGGAGGGAAGGGAAGGTGGTCTTATGTGGGGTCATTTTAATCTGTAAAGCACTTTATGATGCAACTTCTTGTATGAAAAGCACTTTATAAATAAAGTTTGATTTGATTTGATCCCCGTCAGAAATTGTATCCCCTGCGTCGGGAGCGCGCACCTAGAAGGAAGTGCTGTTCCACGTGACTCCGCCACAATCACAACCAACAACGCGTTGAACTAGTGATGTTTTGTCTTTGAATAAGTGAAAACCAAGTGTCTTTACTTCATCGCTCTGTTTGTTGGTTACCACAGAAATAAATAGATTTATTTTTTAATCGTGGTTTCGCACGGTCGGCTTAAGAAGAAAACGGTCACGTCTGTGTAAACTCGATTCATATAAAAATTACACTTAATATAAATTGTTCTCGGCAAGTAAACGACTCTTTCACAATCTCCTATAAAAATACTATTTTCTTTCATTGTTTTACGTCGCCCAAAGTTCTGTCTGCTAGAAACAAAAATCCACCTTCCTGAGTTCAACACTGAAAAACGCTGTTTATTTTAGTGTTATAATAAATCATTATAACAAAGTAAAAGAGAATCAGAATCGGGAAGGTTTTATTGCCAAATATGTAAACAGAATCACAACATTAGGAAATTGTTGCGGTTGAAAAGAGAAATGGCTTGTAGAACATCATTTATATTCTCAAACTTTAATAGAAAACGTTTTAGTGATGTAAAAGCCTTCCAACCTGTTTCTGCTGACAATTTTTTGCATGTTCCTACAGTTTTGATATTTATCTTTGGTGGGTGAAGAGAAATAATTCAGGCTGGAAGTCCTCCTTGTCAAAGTTACAAGGTACAAATTATATCAGGGATTATAATTATGTCCACCAGAATCTGTATGCCCAGGTAACTTTTTTATTCCTTGGCCAAACCTCTTCAAATCCACAGAATTAAATGGTCATAATCCAAGGTAAATATATACCAAACCACTTGAAGATGGGATACTCAGTCATTTTTAGGGGGGGATACAATTTATATCAGGCACAATAATTCAGTCCGCCAGAATCTGTATCCCCCTGGTAACTTTTTTATTCCTTGGCCAAACCTTTTTAAATCCACAGAATTAAATGTTCATAATCCAAGGTAGAAATATATTAAACCACTTGAAGATGGGATACTCACAGCCCTTTTTAGGTGGGGGATACAAATTACTTTAGGCACGATAATTCTGTCCGCCAGAATATGTGTCCACCAGAATATGTATCCCCCAGGTAACTTTTTTAATCCTTGGTCAAACTTCTTCAAATCCACTGAATTAAATGGTCATAATCCAAGGTAAATATCTACCAAACCATTATTTTATCATTTTACAATATTGTCAATCGTTTTTAATTCTTGTCTAGAAAAATATTGAAATGTCTTTGTTTGGGTTTTGACTAATTGCTATTTTAAAATGTATGAAGTGAGAGAGAGATGAAGGTTTTGGTAATAGTACAGGCAAGAATTTAAAACTACTTTCACCCCTGTTCTGGCAAACTTCGGAGACTGCCGCAAACTTGTCCGTTTCTAATCGCTGAGGGTGCCTCCTCTGTATTTTGTTCACAAGAATCATTCAGAAGTAGAAGTAGAATTGTAAAATTATCACCTCTGTGTTTTGGAGATATAAATTCCTGAAAACAACATAAAATGAGACAAACGCATGTTTCTCAAGTCGCTTTACTACTTTGACCTATTTTTCCTCAACAAATCTACAGAAGAATTATGAGATATTTATTCTGGCTGTGCTATAGTTGCCCCTCTACTAGAATTTGAAAAGACTTTGGCATCACCTCTAGCATTTTGGAGATATAAATTTCTAAAAGTGACACAAACACGGATTTTGGAAAGACTGTGCACTGAATTTTGACTTATTTCTCAAAAAATCCACAGTAAAATTATTAAATATTTATTATGGGTGTAGTATAGATAGCCCTGTACTAGAATCTGAAAAGACTTTTAGAAAACTAATGAGAAGTAAAAAGTGAAAATAACAGGGGCTAGGGCTGGGCATTTCCCTCTGGGATCAATAAACTGTTCTTTTTTCAGTGAATTGAATGGCTGGACTGGCACTGTAACAAGGGTGTGAGTATGAAAGCTGAAAGATAATAAATAGACAGACAGGAAACACAAATCCAATTGCATGGACAAATTCAGTTGACCAGATTCAAGACAGAGGAAGAGAGGAGAGGAGGCTGACAACCCCCAACACTCAAGCACATTCCAGTGGCTAGATACATTTACAAATGAAAGGCAGCTAATTGTCAATGATTCAGTCATTGTTTTCAAACCAAGCGGTCATTTGGCTATAGGCTGAATAACTAAACTGCCCAATTTCTCTCGTGGAATTAAACTTTTTTTTGTTTTGGACTGTGTGAATCCATTTTGGACTCGTTCATATAGTAAATCATTTCAGGCCCTGTTTTGAAGTTACATAAATATTTGTTCACTTGTGAGATCATTTGCACAACCCAAATCTGGTTACTATAACAATTGAACTGCCATACACATACACTTGGTTCTGAAACCACAATCCTATGAAGGTCGGGTTAAAATGCCGTACCTGATGTAAAACTTTACCACGCCAAAATAAACCTTAGATTCTTGTTAATTGTGTTTTAAGATCAGGTAGTGGTGAGCCATAGTGAAATAGAACAGAAATTCAACTATGAAAAGCATTATGTGTGACCAGTCTTTCAAAAAAAAAAACGTGATAAAATACAATGTGCACTTAGTATTTTATTCCAGTCATCAATACTAGAATAGAACACATTTAGTGATTAAACAAAGAGATATTATAGAGAGATGGGAATAACTTGTTACAAAAACAGCCTGATGTAACAGTACTTTTGCATGGCAATCACATGGCTCAACATAAAATATATTTAGAGGAGAAATGTTGAAAAATGGCCCAATCTAAAAAATAATCTAGTTTCAATTATAATAAGAATTAAAAGTCCATTTAAATCGCCATTTTTTTACACCTTTTTTTAAAATCAAATTATCGACAACAGGGTTGATGTTATAGTAACATCATGACCTACACAACACTGATGATTTACTTCCCAAGTCAGTATAGTAAGTAGTAGCCGGTACTATTATTTTGTAGCTTACTTTATTAGTATTATTGTATCAGGGAAGGACATTCATCATTGCTATTCTATATCTGCATTATTGACAAAGATTTTCCTGAAGATTTTTTTTATTGAGACATAACATTGAGATAATAAATTATTAAAACCAACTGAGTCATGTTTGTCATATATATATATATATATATAGTATAATAGAACACTCGGTGAGCACAGACCTCCGCCAGGGCCACTCATCCCCCCCATCACCATGTTGTTATATTTATAATATTCTGTACTTTACCAATAAAATGTCTGTTAATGAGATGCATGGCTGCGCTTTTCCAGCGGAGAGCAGAGATTCGGGGCTGCTGTGTAAGGGATGCCGCTTGTGAGCTCTTTGACACGGGGGCAGAGTGGAGTTTAGCACAGCCGGTCGGTGGGTGAATAGGCGCTTCATGTCGGATCAACCCCAAGATGGAATCACTTGTTCCTATTCCCATTGCTTACATTTCCTTAAAATCTTATCAAAATCCATCCATAACTTCCTAAGTTATGTTGCTAACAGACAGATAATTGGGCACGAAAACATTACGTCCTGGCGGAGGTAATAAAAAAAGACATCTTCCATCTACCGTCTTTCTGTGTAAATATCTCACGTTACAACATGAAAACATCTGGTTTACATTCAGTGCGGCATATATATGAACAAAATGTACTTTCTTTTAAAATGTAGCTGGTGCGGCTCATTCAGGTGTGCTCAACAGTCCGAAAATTATGGTTATGTATGAAAAGTCATATTTTACGAAAATAAACTCATTTACAAAAATAAAGTAATTTACGAGAATTAGTTATAATTTAGAAGATTAAAATAATTTATGAGATTTAAGTAATAATATACATGATTAAGTCATTTAAAAGAATCAACCTTGGCAACCGCTATTGTGTTTACATTAGGAGCAGCGGCGGGTTGAACCCGGAAGTGATGTCGTGATGTCACGCTAGCCATCCCCATAGTGTGAGAATGGGGCGCGGGTTTGACGTCAGAGAGAAGCGACAGTGTTATTGTTTGCAGAGTTGCGGTGGTGTGAAAGAAAATAAACGGAGTGTGCTGCTCAGCTCCAAAGAGTATTATATTTGTGAGTCCTAACCACGAAAGTGTAAAACACACAAGTATTCCAATGGTATAACGAAAGTAACTGTATTCTAAATACCATGTTTAAAAATAGTAACTGTAACGGACTCGTAATTAGTATTCTAAATAGGTAACGGCGGTACATGTATTCCGTTACTCCCCAACACTGGATATAACTTTGTCACAGGATGATGCTGGATTTTGCCCCTTAAGCCCCCTGCAGCACATAAATGTTATTAAAAAACTACATGCTACTCCATGAGCTAACATTCACAAACTGTGGCAATAGGTCATTTGAAGATGACTGAGGGTCATATTTATCAAATCCTTATCATCAGCTAGTGTGTCCAAGACAAGAACACATGATGGAGAAAAACAATAGTAGGCCTATAATGTTTATGCTATAATTTTTCTTGGATCGTTTAATTTGTTCCTGTAAATGTGTTCTTTAGCAATTAAATTAATAGTTGACTGATGTTAAAAATACTAAAACTAACTCTCCAGCAATATATCTAATAAATCAGTCACTTATTAGCCTCACTACTACTAGTCTATACAATTATCAGTTCAGAAATACACCCAAAAATAGCATCCGCGGTAGTAGTGAGCAGTAATAAATCTGCTAGGCCTAATTACTTATGCCAGTTAACAAGACCTAACATTACACAAAATAAACCTTGCCAAAGTTATACATCAAATAAATAGCATAGCTAGCATATTCGAGCAACGTTAATACTCACCTTTAAACGTAAGGTCCTTATTTTGCTTTTTTTATTTTTTAAAATCTTCTTTAAAATTGTAGCAACAACAACATTTTAGTCTTTTCAGCTCACATTCGTTATAACAATAACGTATCCCATGAGAAATATAGTTATAGTGACATATTATCCGTTAAACATTTCTGGATGTTCATTACTGATATACATTTCTTGTTTGTAATTAAGAGACTTAAAATAATAATCTACCTCTATCAAAAATAACTTAAATGATGGTGAAGAATTCTGAAATTTACATTTATGGATATGAAACTTCCCTAACAAAATATAAAGGTTTACTATTGTACAGAATTAATTTTCTTTGAAGTCAAAACAATTGATAATGTTCTTCCCCTCAATGATGATTTTGTGTTTTGTTTTGTCTTTAATCTATGATTATTAAAAATATTGGAAGAATTACGAGTGCCCACAAACAAAATCTGATAAAGACAAAGCTAAAAAATGTAAAAGATCCAGGGGTTCCCTCAAAGGAAATCATTATTTTCAAAAACTAAAGCAGATACACCGTCAGCCCACCGCCTGTGTAATCGAATCTACAGAGGCTTGCACTTCTGCGCCTCCTGGTGGATAGATTCACGATTGCAGAGAGTGAATGACCGCTTGGAGCATGGGTGTTTCCACTCGCTACGTCAGGACAAGGGACGTAATGACGTATGTTGCGGCCGAATTTGTTAAGCTGATAGTAACGCGATCATAACGCGACAATACTGCACTAATACTGCAGGAGTATCAGCTGTAAAAGGCGGAAATTTTTCATACCCACATCTGTAGATAAAAGGGGAATACCAATGTATGGCAAACTTTTCAGATTTTTATTTGTGAAAAAAATAATTATAAAATCTTGTGTCATTTGGCTTCCACTTTTAAATGTGTATTTACTTTGTGCTGGTTTATTACAAGTAGTCCCAATAAAACACTTAAGTGTGTGGAATAAATAGGACAAAATGTGGAAATATAAATGGGCCATGAGTATAATTGCAAACTGCTGTATTGTTTTGACTTCATTGTGTTCTATTTATAGCCTCCTGTTCTGTAACTTTATTATAGTACAACTAAGCTTTCAGGCATCAGTGTTGAAAAAGAAAATCCATGATAACCTTATCTCTGTCTTGTGTTATCCGCAGGTAATTGAACACTTAAATCTTGACAAGCACATCACATTGTTTTGCTGTGTTGCCACATAAACTTTTTTTTTTACAACAAGCTTATTAGAAAATATGGTTAGAGAATACTCCTGATTGCATTCCTATCGATCCACTGCTCCTTATTCTGTCAGATTTTTTTTCTGTCAGTTTGCACTACTATATCCTTGGTATGACTGCTGAAGAGAAGTGCTTAAACACCTTTTTCTTTCCGAAAGAGGGTGGATTTGAACTAAATTGCACTGATTTATTCAGAGATTACGGATAATTAACTCAAGAAAGCAAGCAAAGAAATCTGATTTACAATTGTGTGTCTAATTCAATAAGCCAATGCAGCCACAAAAGGATTTTAAACCCTGTAATAATCTCTTTGATAAGTAAGCATGAGTTCATGATGCAAGGTTAACACAAAGTCCTTAGAATCTGTTTGACCAGAGGACTGCTTGAAATCTCCTTTTCTAGAGGTAAGATGAGACAAACAGGAAGGAGATGTTTTGCCTAGTGTACAAATGTTTGCTTTGCACTTTACACCAATAAATCTGTAGGTTTCCTCAATAAAGTCTGAGAAAGGAGCAACTACTCTGTTCAACAGAATAATTCACATTCTTTTAGCTGTAGAGCTTATTGCAGGACTGAGATAACAACGTAATAGCTTTAAATCAGCTCTGTGGATCCCTAATGTTTCGAAGGTTCACAGGCTTGTGTTTCCTGATATTCATTACACTGTCATTATTGTGTAGGAGGAGATGCCTTGTACAGACGCCCTTTGTATCAGAATCAAAACCCCTGTAATTACACAATTGTAAATGTGCAGGAATTTGCCTCACGGACGTGACCGCTGATATCGGATCACATTAACTGTAGAGCTAAAGGCAGCAGTGCATTAACGGTAGAGCCGATAAGTGAGAGGGCCTATTGAAAGATCTCTATGGCCTACAGATGTAATATATCTGGTCTCGCAAGGTCAGAGCTCCCTAATGGAAATGTGATGTATACAGTGTTATCCTGCAGATGTGCATTGTCTGCATGTGATGTACAGATCATTGGAAAACTATTCATACGGCTTAAGCTTTATGTCACTTTAAAGCATGGACAGGTATAAAAATACTGGTCATTGATGAACAGTTTCTTAAAGTAAATCAGCATAATATCAACATTGTAATTTCAAATATTTAACGGCATAATGTTTGTGTTGTGCTCTATATTGCTTATAACCAATGTTGACTGAGTAAGGAAGGCTGAATACAAACTGCACACAAGACTTTCTGAGTTTTTTGTGTACCACCTAAAATTTCAATAATACACATTTACGTTTCTGGGTATAAAATGACAAAATGTAAAAAAGGTTCAAGGGGTGTGAATGTATTTGCAAGGCAGCGTAAGCATGGTGACTATGCTTATGTAAATCCACAGCCTTAGATATCTATGTTTAAAATGTTAGCTTTTCTGTGTTGTGAATCTAAGAAAATTATAAATCTTTGTTTGTAAAAAGCCTTGAGGTGAAAGACACACAACATTTAAACTTATGCATTATGACAATGTCTCTGTCACATATCAAAATTTTTAACAATTTTTGCTGTTGTGTATATTTTATAAAATGGCACTGAAATAAATGTATTCAATTAGAAACTAGTGATAAAAAGTGCGATGCATCAGAACATGTTATGTTGCAGTTACACAGCAGTCTAGCTACATTTTTTTAAGTGATGCTGGTGTGACATATGAACTGTCAGCCTGGATGATGTTCAGAGCCCTCTCTAGATAATCGGAGGGAGTTGTTTACTGGTTTTGTCACTGAGGCTGTTGCACTTGTCAGATCAGCATGTCAGAAAGGAAAATTTCATCACATGAGGATTGACGCGCAGCAGCACTGTTACGCTTTAATTTTCCGTTGAGAAATTAGGGCCCCCAGTGTGTGATCATGTTGAAAATTTAGTGCAGCTGGCTTAAAGACAGGAACGTAGAGAGTGTTGGAAACCCTCCAGGTCCCACGGAGAGCAGCAAGCAAGCAGAAGAATGAAGATGGTTCCATATGCTGCTGTGCTGTCAGTCTGCCGGGATGCTGATTTCAGTAAATTTTCACAATTGACTTTTGACTCTTCAAGATTACAACAATATACAGCAGAATCAGAGGAATAACAGCAAAAAAAAACGGATATATTATTTTAGAATTTTAGCCCCTAAAAAATAATCTGTCATTCGAAATTCTGTATTTATTGATATGAAATTCCAATCCAAAAATAAAGAGAATAATAACAATGTCAGTGTCATATTTAAGGTGGAAAACTCTGGTTTACATAAGTGTTGCTTTTGCATCCCACTTAATGATGTGAGGAAGCAGCTGGTATTTTGGCCTACCACAAAAGCCTCGGCATTCTTGTCCAACACAAGGTTAACTCCTGTTGTGCCACAGATAGGTAGGATTTGGCTATGAATAATTATGAATAATTGCCTAGGGCAATTATTAATAAGATTAATAATTTTATGTAAAAATTACAAAGTTTAGGGGCGCCATCCTGGTGGATTCCAGGAACATATAGCCAAATTGTTCAGTCTCAGTTTGTTTATGATTACCAGCCTGATAAGGCTGAGATAATTAAACAAATGAAGGAATAAGTTCTTACGCTGTGGACATTAATTGTACGCATCACTCCAAGTAATCCCAGAGAACTTCTCTTTAAGATAAGGGCCTTTATTTAGAAAATAGAAAATCCCATCTATTCTAAAGAATGCAAACTACTACAGATCTTAGACAACAATAATAGGTGAACATTAAACACAATAAACATGAAATGAAATCAGTGAGACAGCTGAGGTTCGGGTCAGGAAAGGAGGGGGGAGGCCCTCACTCCAGGGAGCCCAAGTCACAGGTAGCCTGTGGGACAAAAAGTCATAAATCTCAGCTCTGTGCCAAGATGGAGAACAGCACATGGAGTCTAAAAAAGAGTCATAAAACTAGCTTTGGCTAAAGGAGCACATGGGGGAAGCGTCCATGTGGTGGGCCTCTGCTTTAGCGACAGACTAAAGACAATGGAGTTAAACTTTTCAGCTAAGACCAGCTAACGCAGGCCGGACCGAGCCCGACTCTGCCGACGGAGTGATCAGGGAGAGAGAGATAGAAAGAGAGAAAAGAGAGGAAGGAAAAAGAAAGAAAGGTGTGATCTGCTCAGGATAAAACAAACACAGCAATTACAGCTTCAAACTTATGCGTGCGGCGATGCAAAAATTAGCAAACAGGTACAGCGCTTAAAGACACTTTAACCAACAATGAACGAGATCTAAATCGTTAAAACTCTATTTTCTCTATTTATCTCCGCCCAGACACAATATTAGTATAAATGAACCGGTTCAGTCTAACTTTGCTTTCAAGGAGGTTCAGTCCACTAGGAGGAGAGCAAATTGTGTCCGTAGTTGAGCAAGAAAAGGAAGAGTTATAAAAAAAACCTGCACAGGATTTTAAGGACCGTGTGGCCCAAATGCAGGCTGGATGGCCTGCAGGATCGACGTCTAACAAACTGTCTTGGAACAGTTCTGATATAACCCAGCTGGATACACGAACAGCAAAAGGGGCACGATGAAATGAGTTCTTCCCCGGTCCAGCAGGTCAGAACAAAAGAGAATCTTCACCGGTGAGGTGTCCTCTGTTCAGCAGTAGTTCATCCAAGAACTTCTGAGTAAGAACAGTTTGAAAATGTTTGACTCCCACTCTTATAGTGCCATTTGGCCGTGATGTCATCGCCGATGTCACCATGGGTGGTCACGGACCAATAGGAGTGTGTTGGGGGTCACTGCTAGGATTGCTGGGAAATGTGGTCTGCTCAGTCCATCTTTGAAATAGCTCCCAGACATTCAAAAGTCTGTTCAGTTCATCTTATGAGAAATGGAATCACAACACTCAGTTAAGAACTGTTACAATGACACAACATATAACATAACACCTACAAATATAGTTTGCAATTCGTATATAAAGATTTCTGGCTAAACACAGTTTTTGGTAAACTCATATTTTGTTACTGCAGCTGATGTTTTTATCCTGGACTGTTCCTGGAAGTTCTAGGCTGACACTACCATGTTTTACTCTGTTTTTAACATGACTTATTGATCATTGAACTTATAAAATATGTCGATCCAATTCCAAATAAGTCCTTTGCAGACAAAACCAATAAAAAAAAAAAGTTTTTCTACTTCAAAAACAAAGCCAAAGACAAAAGCATGGTTCACATGCAAACACTATGCGAGTTGATAGAAAAAGACAGTAGACAAACAATTGCATAAAGATTCCTCCCATCTAACATGAATAATTTGGTGAAAGTGTAATTTTGATCTCTTACACAAGTTTAACTATATTTTTTTCATATAGGCTTTCTGAGACCCAGGAGAGAAGAAGTTTAGTAGTATATTTAGTCGACTGGAAGCAATGTTGGTAGCTAGCTGCAGTATAGTCCCCATTCCCAATGGGTATCAATAGTTAGATTGCATCAGTGAATCCAACAGCAGTCATTTAAAAATGCCTTGATGCTGACATGACAACATGCGGTGGCAGAGTTTGAGTTATGTTCTGCCTGCTCAATTTGCCCTTAAGGATAACACAGAATACCTTAAGCCGTGATTGGGAGATCCCTAAAAATATGTAGGGTGAGAAAACAGCAGGAAGTAGCAGAAAAAAAGATGGGGAAGCAGTAAGCACACAGGGGTCAACATTCTTAAAATTTGGGTTTTGATCATTTTAAAAAGCTTTTCTAAGTTTATTACATTGATTTTAAGCTTTTTCAGTTTCCTGTTTTTCTTGCAATGCTGCATATCCCAGATATATAACAAATCTATTTTGAGATTCATGTTTTTTTGGGATACGTTTTAAAAAACTATTTTATTACTGTAAGAGAACAACTGTTCAGTTTGTTATTTAGACCAGGTCTACTTTTTTATTGTTCAACCACCTGTCTTCAACATGCAGCTGTTCCTTTCTCAGCTTATCCTCTGCTGTATTTGCTGTCCATGACTCTGGTTAGAAGTGTAATTATATGGATATCCTGAACATCACTGGCAGTGCCACTCAGCAGCTCTTACTAATTTATCAAGAAAGTAAAGGAGAGACCAAGAGGGAGGACGCGAACGAGAAGACAATGAGCTGAAATGGATAAAGAGGAGTGTCACAGGAGGATGAGGGAAGCCTTGCAAGGGTGTTGGAGGAAAGATGAGTAAAGTGCTTGCTAAGGATAAAGGGAGAGACATTTTCTTCCTATCTAAAGCAGTAGACCTGTAGAAGAAATGGTAAAAAGTGGAAAGGAGGGAAATAAAGTAATGTAGTCGTAATTGGTTGCCCAGAGAGAGAAACAGACAGAGTCTATGGTACTGAAGAGAGGTTTGTGTGTTCGGATGCTTAAGTGAAGTGTGTATTACTTTATAGGGAGATTTGGCACCATGTCACGAAGTCCCATGTTTCTAAGTAATTTGGTTTCACCTTCACTAACACAAGAGGGGGAATTAATGATAAGACTCTGAAACAAAAAGGAAAAGGGTTGCAACCACTTTGTCTGGACACCTAATTGCGGAGAAACACTTTGCAAGTTGAAGAGCTGCTTCAAGGGTTTTAATTAAAGTAGGATATTTGACTACAGATGACCAAAAACAAGCTTCAATTTACTTCAAGGTGACGAGTTTTTATATGAACATAAATAATTCGTCTTCAGTTTGAGTCAATCACTTGGTCAAAAAGTAATAAATACATCAAGATTTTTTTTTTTTTTTTATCAAATCAATTTTTTTCAATACATATAATTGTAGTAATGTAAAACTACTTATACAAGACTGCAACATATATTAAACAGGGAAAATTCAAAAACTGTGCATCAAAGTACAGTCTGGGTCACTTCTGGGTCAAACTCCTAGCAATACCGTGTCATTTCAACAAGCATTAATGCAAGAAAGGGTGGCCATAGTATTAAGCAACACTACACAGAAACCTTTAAGAGAATGAAATACATTTTAAAAAAAACATCAAATTTTGTAACAATGACAATGTGGACATTCTGGTGCAAGTATAAAGTGTATTTTGTTGTTTTATTTATCAACCTAAAGGTAACTTTCTCATAAATCATTCAAGCAAAGAAACACAAGTTCAACTAAACAGCAGGAAGTTATTTGAAGTAGAAATGCTAACAAAAACCTCATTGAATGTTAAAAAGGACAACAATGTACAAACAATTAGTCTGTACTAGTTAGACTAGTGTTAGTTTTGCACAGCTTACGAACTACAGGATGTTAGAAAAGTAGAAGTTTAAACCATTACCATTGCTTGAAAAGTAAGACAAAGATTTATTTTCATCATAACTTTTTAGGTTTGGCCCTGTTAGAATGAAGAAGATAAATACTGTGCAGTTGTAGTGAGTGAAACAAGTCTAAGATAAGCTGAGAGGGTCAGTATACAACTATGTTATAAGTGGAAAATTCATACTTTCGTTGTTTCATAACAAAGACTACAATTGAGGCTTGCCATTAGTCAATAGGAATAATGCAGATTCTAGTTTTATGTGCTTACATGGAATATCATACTTTCTGTGTGAAAATAAACCTTTATTTTCACACAGAAAATAAACCTTAATTTTCACACAGAAAATAAAGGTTTATTCGGTTTAATTATCACTTTAATGTATTCTTTGGTATTTCTTTTATGGGACTTCCTTGTTTTCATTTTCCCTTCATGCTCTAACAGTATGTGTCCTCCATCTATTTATGTTTCCTTAGTTTATTTCTCCTTAGTTTCCTAATTTATTTATTCCTTCTGTTCTCCAGTGTTTCCTTTTAGATTCCTCCTTCGTCATATTATCTTTAGTTAGTTTCTAGTTTCTTAAGAGTTTTCTGTTTCCCTTGCCTTTCCTGTTGTCTCCTTGCCACTCTTCTCTTGACCCAGTTTCACTCATTGCCCACACCTGCATCTGCTTTCACTAATTAGTCCTTGGTCTTCTTTGTCACGTCCTCATTCCCTTCTCAGTATATATTCAGCTTTCATTCAGTTACTACTCGCTGGTCCGTCGTCAATCTTCCCTCGTCCATCTTCCCTGTGTTTGGTTCCTGTTCCCTGCCTTTGCATTTTCCGATTTCCTGTGATCTGTAAGTTTAAGTTCTTTGTTTTTTGTTGTAATAAAATCTTTTCATTTAACTTGCTGCATTTGGGTCTTTAAAATGCAAACATGACATATATATATATATATATATATATATATATGTATATATGTATATGTATATATGTGTATATATATATATATATATATATATATATATGTGTGTATATATATATATGTATATGTGTGTATATATATATGTATATGTGTGTATATATATATGTATATGTGTGTATATATATATGTATATGTGTGTATATATATATGTATATGTATATGTGTATATATATATATGTATATGTATATGTGTGTATATATATATGTATATGTATATATATATATATGTATATGTATATGTGTATATATATATATGTATATGTATATGTGTATATATATATATATGTATATATATATATATATATATGTGTGTGTGTATGTATTTATATATATATATATCAGTCACTTTATCGAGTAACATTGCTAGTAGCAGGCTGGACCCACTTCAGCCTGTAGAACTGCCTCAACTGTACATGGCACAGATTCATTCATTTACATACCGCTCCTTTTAAAGAATGCAGTCCTGATGCCTGTTCTCCAAGATAATATCTCTTTTGTTGCTGCCCAGCAGCACCTGCCATGCTTTGATCTTTTATGTTACTCAAGTTTGCCCTTAATCTGCTCAAATGATCTTGCTGCGATCAGATATCACTTTTACAAGGAGTTCCTGTTGTTCTCTGACAGCCAAGTGGGTGAGAGACCTCCAGCTAAGCTGTCAACCGCAAAGTGACTTTGAAATGAAGATCCTGGAGCCTTTTCTTTCCGTCCGCTGCCTCCCAAAAGCATGCTCTACACCTTTTCCTCTTTTTTTGCTTTCCATTGTTTGCCATCCATGCTATCTTTACCATATCCCGTTCTTATCTATTGTGCTTTATTCTTTTAACCTTTACACACAATTTTGATTTATTTCCCTTAAAATTCTGTTCTCTTTTTTTTACTCTTCTCTTTTTAAATAATTTCTTGAGCAACCCCACCCCACTCCACCTAGCCTATGTCTAATGCCTCATTACCGCTCAGTGGACCTTAACATCTAATTGCCAGTGTGAATATGGGGCTTTGGTGCCTTCCAAGTGTCATCTCTATTCCTGGGTAATTACCCATTGTCCACGAGCTGCACTAACAGGTAAGGGACTGTAAAGGCTTTAGTCCAAGACAGATACTTTCTGGCCAAAGTTCTGCAGCTTCATGTTATTTAAAAATAACACTTTGTTGTGGAATATGTGGTTTGCTCTGTAATCAGACCACATCTAAAGCTCACTTTGAAGTTGTGTGGACGATACTATGTTTTCTCTTCCAGAAATCTTTTTATCGTTTTAAGGTCAGCAGTGGTTTAACTTCCCTTTAAGAAAAGCATAAACATGTTTATTTGATACCTGCCTGGATTACTCTGCATAGCTTTTGCCCTTATAACTGACCAGTGAAACCAACGTTTGCCTTTTTAGGAGGGAAGCTATACTGAGACAGGGCTATAGTAGATCATTGTAGAGCTAGCCATATTAAGATGTTATGTTGCAATGCAAACAATGAGAAACTTTTGGAACAATAAGGCATGTAAGGACTTTAAAATGCAGTTTGTTGATATGTTTTCTGAGACTTTTAGTAAACGGTGCATCAAAAGCTGTAAATGCTTTTTGACTGGCTAGCCAGTTCATTTTAACCCGTATTGGAAACCAAAAGATCATGACTAAAAAGAAATCAAAACGTTGTTTCTCAAACTTAATTTTTTATGCTTTCACCAATAAATAAAAATCAAAAATGTGCACTTCACCTGAAGGATGTGCCCTGACTCGTTGAGGTGCTCAATATATTCCAGTTTATTAGTAACTATTCTATCTTACTGCACTGATTGTGGTTTAATATAGATTAATGATTAAAGGCAAAATTACATGTTTGTGAGGAATCTAGTAGAACTCTAGAAGATTTTACAGTGTTGCATGGAGATGAGGCCATTAATCTCTTGTGAGGCAGAGGCAGTTGCTGTGGTGACATAAGAGATTATGTTTCTCCCAGTGACAATGGTTACAGTTTTGTAATTAGACACTTAGTAGTAAAACACTTGTTTAAAGAGCTTAAACGTGGAGAAAGATTATTCTACAGTCCCACTCTAAAAGAACTGAGATTGCAATATGACAGCGGGTTAAGTAATACAAAATTTAAATTTAATGCTCCCGCCAACTCTGCAAAAACATAAAGAATAGTGCAGACCCTTTAGCTCTCTTCATCACCTGCCAATAAGAACATCATAAACATGATTCCCTCTTAAACAAGCTCATGGCTGTTCACACATTATAATTAATGTGTAGTGTGAAGGGAAATGTAATGTGAAATGTTAGGAGCATCAATAGACATTCCACCAAGGAAAAATGAAATTGAAAGGGTTTCTGGAAGGCCTTTACAATTCTTATATTCAATAATCTCATTTATAAGCCCAAAACCTTTTAGGTAGACCCAAATTTACCATACTACTATAGGTCTTAAGTTACATGACATTATATCTTAAATTTGTAAGTTGATTCATTTATTGCTTCCTACTTTTTTGAGAAATGAGGTGGGGGCAATACATTTTTCCATGATGTGGAGCTCTGACTTGAGTGCTGTAAAAAGAAAATCTATAAGCTGCAATGATGCAAGGCAGTAGATGGCTCTGTTTGAAGGAATTTGTCTATTATTTAGAAAATGTGGCTCCATGCCAGCTGCCCCAGGTTTTCAGGATCCCAACATGAGTGAAACTTTATCAGAGGAGACAGAGCGTTTGCATAGCATTACATGAGATTAAGGAATCTTTTAATTGAATAATTTCTGTCACATTTGCATTACATTCATATAAACTGCTTTGCAGCGGCACATGTGTGCATATGGTATCTCTAAGCCTGTGTTTTTCACCCCTGCTCCTCAAAGCACACTGCCTTGCATGTTTCAAATGTTTTGCTGCTTCAGCACACCTGATTTCAATTGATGGCCAATTAACAGGCTTTTGCTGAAGTACAATCATCTGAAGCCAGTGTGTTATAGCAGGGAGACATCTAAAACATGCAGGGAAACATTGCTCTGATTTAATTCAATTTTTCAATTCAGTTTATTTATATAGCGCCAAATCACAACAGATGTCGTCTCAAGGCATTTTACAAGAAAAGTCGTTTCACTACAATCATACAAACATTCCAATCAGTTTAAAAGTTTTCTATTAAAGGAATCCCAGCAGATCGCATCAAGTCATTGACTTGATGTTGTGCCCCGTTCATGCGAACTCCAACCACAGCAATCCCTCATACTGAGCAAGCATGTAGCGAAAGGAAAAACTCCATTCAACAGGATGAAACCTTTAGTAGAACCTGTCTCGGTATGAGCTGCCATCTTCTTGGTCTGTTTGTTTTGTTTTGTCGATGTTCCTTTTTTTGTGTTTTTTTTCCCCCTTTCTCTGCTGACCTGTGGGTATGGAGGCAGACTTGGATGTTTTTTTTGTGTTTTCTTCGTTCCCCTTCCTCTCTTGTATTTTCAACTCACCCTCTCTCTTGACTCTTTGTTTCCTACCTCTCTTCTTTATTTTCTTTCTTTCTTCCCCTTTATGCTCCGTCTCCTTGTCCATAACATTAAAATAAAACCCACAGCAATTCATAGTAAAGATTTCTCACACATATATATCAAGGAGAGTACTATAGCAAAAGCTGTACTGCTCCACTTGTGAAAGTAAATCTGTTGGGCTTCTACTTGGTACTCAGACACCAATTCTGAGTGCCACACTGCCAGACAGGACACTTAAAAAAAGAAGAAAAAAAAGAAAAAGAAAAGAGCACTTTCTATATTAAAAGTAAGAAGTTGATAACAGGACACGGAGGATGTTCAGTTATTGGGAGCATCATCCCAGTCGATGCCTCCCGTCCATCAGGTGTAGCTTCTATGAAAAGAAAAAACAACATTAACAGTTGAAATAACTGCAAAAAATGCAACTGGAGAGTAGTAGATGAGAAAAGTAGCAGAGTTGAAGTAGCAGAGTGAAGAAAAGTGGTTAGTCTTCCCTCCAAGACTGTATATTGGGTGGACACTCTCCCTGTTGTAAACCGTTATTAGCATTATTAGCCAATAGTCTGCATCCTTTTACAGGAGAATATGGTGATCGCAGTTTGAGCTGCAGCTTATTATTTTAAACCCTGCTCAGTGCTAGCATTATACGTGATCAAGCAGTTTAAAATGGGTAAAAATTACACAGAAAAACATAGAATTGTCTTGTTAATTTTGAACATTGCAGTGAGGGTTTAGGTTGTGATTAAACCACACTTTCCATTGTTTTAGTGTTTGTTTTCTATAATCACATTCATCTCAAGTAGTTATTTGTAATTAGCACATTTTTATTTTGGAAGCATGATTGGCCATATACTGTGGTTTTATAGTAGAAAGACAATTCTGGAAAGCTAATTACCTAAACTGTTGTATCTTTGTAGGTCATTGAAATGTCACACAGATACAGTAGCGTGAAGTTTTGTGGACAAAAGAATGTAACCTGAATTTTCATCCTACAAGCGCATAACAAGCAGCTATGTAACTTTCACCTAATTACCCCAGGCAATAATTTTCATACTTGCGTACAAATAAAAATGCATTTCATACGAACAGCCATAGAAAAATATCTCCTCAAAGGCAGTGGTCACCTTGCTATGATGTGAATACAATTGCAAGAGATGCCCAGTAAGTTGCCATAGCAACTATGGCTGTCCGTTTAATCTGTGAATTATTTATTTAGTGGAACACTTTCCTGATGTAGCTAATTCTCTACAGATAAAGGGGAAAAAGGAGAGCATAAAGGAAGAAATAGAGTTGAGGAGGCAACTTGAGCCCAGTCAATGATTAACACTTAAGGATTAAAGATTTGTGTAGTCTCAAATATAGCTCTGTACATTCCCTGGCACCGTGGTGAGTATCTTTTACATGGAGTAAAACAGAGTTAGAGAGGAACAGAGGGAATGTCTTCAAGGAGGACATCGAAATATTGTGTGTTCAGCCTGTGAAACAACCAGCTCCAATGTGCATCTAAACAAAAGAACACGAGTGTCGTTCTCAAAGGAAAAATCAAGGCAGTGGGCCATCTGCTTGTTTATATTAAAGATATGCTTATTTTGCATAGCTTCTGCTATGTTATCAAACTGCATTCACTAAAATCTTAAACTGAGTCTCTGTAGCTCAGCCAGATTTCAATATATACCATTTTAATTATTGTACTTCTGAGTAAAATTACCCCCAAATCCAAGTTAAAGGATAACTGTTAGTTTTAATCTAGTGCTGAAAATTTGTTGTTAATACAAATAAATTATCTGAGATTTCAGACCATATTGGCAAGCTTCTTGGAATAACATGTATTTCAGAATCCTGGTATCCTACTGACGTGCTGTCATGTGCTGTCACCTCTACTCTACTTTTTATATCATAAATATTGTAAAAAGCTCCCAAAATGCTTAGGCTTAGTAAAAACAATATCCAACTTCTCTTTCTGGAGCTCTCGTGATTTAGAAAAGATCAGTGTCATCAACTTGTCTCAAGGTTTTGTACAGTTGATTAGATTAGCCCAACAAACAAGAGTGGAACCGTTTGGGAAAAAGATGGATTTGCGCTGCCTAAATTTAAAAGATTAATCTACAAAGGCTTTCCGGTACTTAGGAGTGTGCTTTTTGATGCCTTAGACACTATAAATTGAATATAAACAGTATAGGGGATATATACTGTTACAAACTGGATACAAAGCCTGAAACTTTGCATATATTAAAGGTTGATTGAGCATTCTGCTTTGGATTATAATTTAGTGTATTTTTATGTTTTTGAGTTTTGTGTAATACCCTAGTTGAAATGCTAGTTATTTTCTATATGTTTGGGAATTTGTGCATAGGTAGAAAGTTTAGATTAGAAAACAAAGGTGGGTAATTTGAATAAGCAAAAAATTTGGATTATTTGGGCAGTGTTATGGTAAAATGTTTCTTGGAAATTTGACTTATACTATAATATTTATACTGTTTATACTGTATGCTATAGAGGTGGTCGATGTGTTCCAATGATATAAAATGAATGGCAGAGAAATATTGTGTTCAACAAAGTAAAAGTAATTAACTTTTTTATTTTCTAATGTAATTGGATACACCTGTATGTACAGCCTAGTTTTTATATAGTTTACACATTAATTTGCTGATGCTGGACAAACAAAGGCATATGTATAGGTATAGGTTGGTTTTAGTGTTACAAAGCCTTAGTACAGTTCTACTAAAATATATTTAAATTTACTATGAGGGACTAAAATAACTGAAGAATTAATTAACTGATGAAATAATTATTGACAAAGATGTGAGTTAAAGTGAAATAATATGTGCATGTAAATTACAAAGCAAAGACTGAATAGTGGTGCGTTCACATCGCACACTTTGTCTGCGTCAGGCAACGCTCCCAACGCATTTAGTTTGACGCATGTATGTTGAAGCTTGCAACACTTGCTTCACACCCGTTCACACCGCAATGCGTCAGGCAACGCTCCCAATGCATCTAGTTTGACGCATGTATGTTGAGCAAAAAAGATTTGATAACTTACCCGACATCCCGATCTCTTCAGCGATCTTCATCCAAGCAAGTTCCTTTACATTTCTGTCTTTATACGAAAACGAGGACGGATCATACAATTCTCTGCAATTGCAGACGGCTACAATGAGCTTGTCTTCCATTGTTGAAAATCTTTTTTTCCCTGCTCCCACTTCATTCAAGATACATGTGGTGACGTCGCTACAATGAGACGCTCTGATTGGTTGGTGCACTCCATCAGGTCCGTCAAGTCCATCATGTCCGTCAAAAGTTCACCTAGCTGGCTTTTGCCAGGTTGCCGCTTGAAACTTAGGTAACGTTTGAAAAGTTGACGGAGCCAACGCACCGCAGAGAGTCTGACGGACTTCTGACGGACTCAACCGTAGACTTTACATGTAATCTTGCCGCAACTGACGCTGATGTTTGGGGCGTTGTGAACACACCATAAGTTACCAACATCGATGGATAATTCTCAAAGTAAATATCTGCAGACAAAGTAATATAAATGAAAAGCTGCATTAACTAAAGAAACTGTTAGGTTTTCAATTGTGCAGCTTGCACAGTTGGTGTACAAAAATAATTAGCCACACAGACTTTGAACTTTCATGCTGAATATGAATTACTTCTAAATTTATATTTTAAATTTGTCAGTTTTTAGTCCAAGACTTCCACTACAACTGTCGCAACTATGACTAATTAGGGTCTAGGTAATTTAAACTTTGACTTTCACTACCAGCATGTAGACGTATACTGATACTGAATCCTTCCCCTTAGTGTATCATGTGCTCAAAGAGTGTTTAACAAGAATAGAAGAGCGGTGTATAAATTCAGTCCATTTAACTGTTTAGCTTTAAAGGCTAACCTAAATCAAGCACGGCATTCGCCACGGGCTCAGCAGGGTGTCTTAGAAGAACAAGAGGAAAAGTTAGTCTAATTTTGACTCTCTTCCATTGGTGGGTATCTTTTCTGTTCAGCTGAGTATTCCTAATCCTCTAAGTGGACATCATGTTGCACTGGGGAAGAATCCACTTGTTAAACTCTGGCAGTGCATCCAGAGTATCATGTTAGGATTATTAAGTTACGACTTCTGATTGGTGACACACTCGCTGTTCGACCAGACATCCAATATCCTTCATAATTACCCACACACTGAATCATTTTACCCACAGTCCCTGCTTTGCAGAAATCCCTCCTCTATCAATCTGTCTTTCATTTTCACCACTTTAATTTCATCGTTGTGTCTCTAATTAGCCTTAGAGATGTAAATCCACGCTTCTCAGAGCCCCCAGGGGCTTTGGTTTGACCCGTTATCCTCTCTGACATCTATTTCCTGGTCCCCTCATCTCTCAGCGACTTCCTTACTACTACTTTTTTTTCCCCGTTCCTCTTTCGTTTGTGGCTGATGGGCCCCTAGGGCAGCGAGTGTGTTTCAGCACACCATAATTCACAGGCAGCAGGCTCCAGGCTGTTAGTGGCACAGCATGTGGTCTGCTTTTATCTCTCTTCTTTAACTCGTTTCCAGCGAGGACATAATTTATTATCATGCCTCCATTGATTTGGTCTTTGTCTTGCCTCTGCGGTGAAACAATCTCCCCTCTCTCCTCCTTATTTTAACACCCTTCCTCAATTTCAAACAAGTGTGTATTCATATGGGTGTGTGTCTACTCCCGTTTAATGTCTGCTTGCATTAAGGTGCTTTGCTTCTATTATTTTGCTCTCATCATACTCAGCAAATCCCCTCTAGCAACCACTTTTATCAGCTTTAAAAATGTCTTTCAGAACATTGGGGAGACAGGAAAGGGATATGGAAGGCATTTTTACTGGCACAGCTATGAAATTCGTCACAGCTGGATAACCTCAGCTAATATGTGCGAGAGAAAGAAATGTTCAATAGATGCAGTCAGAGTTGTATTCTTTGGGCAAACATCTGTTTTGTGTAAATCATCAGAAAGTTGTTCCACACTGTATGCTAATACTGATAGGTTGCATTTAATAAAATAGCTTTATTCTTTTCTTGGCTGAATGGAGGTCAGCACCAACATCACTAAGCTGAACTGAACAAAGATGGCAACAAATTCTGATCTCATAAAGGAACAATAGAAAGTGGAGCAGGGCAGTGTAAAGGAATGAAAGTAAAAGGTTTAAGATGATGTGGGTTTTATCTCAAATACCCATTCACAAATATCCAAAACACACTCATATAATCATGTCGAACACAAATAAACAGTTTAGTCTAATCTTTTTAGTATTTCAATATTTTAAAGGCTAACGGTGTTTTTCTCTCCATAGAAGCTACACCTAGTCTGGTATCCTGCTTAGCTGCAATGCCTTGTTGGACGGGGGCATCCCAGTAACTGAGCATCCCCCATGTCCTGTTATCAACTTTTTACTTTCTTTAATATAGAAAGTACTCTTACATCAGTTCTTTTGTTCTTTCAGTGTTTCTGCTCTGTCTTCTCGAACCCCCAGATGGTTGTGGCAGACGACCGCTCATACTGAGCCTGGTTCTGCTGGAGGTTTCTTCCTGTTAAATGGGGGGTTTTCCTCTCCACTGTCGCTACATGCTTGCTCAGTATGAGGGATTGCTCAGGGATTGCTGTGGTTGGAGTCTGCATCAACAGGGCGCAACTGCCAGTCAATGACTTGATGCAATCTGCTGGGATTCCTTACGTAGAAAACTAGCTAAACCTTTAAACTGATTGGACTGTTTGCATCGAAATGACTTTCTTGTAAAGTGCCTTGAGATGACATCTGTTGTGAATCGGTGCTATATAAAGAAACTGAATTGAAATTGAATTGAATGGTGAATATCAAAACTGCAAATAATGCACCTACCAGCTTATGTCATTAATTAGAAGATCATGCCCTTCTCCATCAGGAATTGGAGAAAGGTATAAAAGTCAAAACATGAAAAAGAGATCAAGATACTTAAGCTTAAAAGAACCTAATGAATAAATGCTTTATCATGATCTTTAAGGTCAAGAAGAGTAAAGCTGTGTAATGCCGCATTCACACCGCACGCTTTGACGCTTTTGACCTTGCCATGAAACGGCCATCGTATGTCAAGTAACCTCAGGCGAAGCGAGATAGTTACTATGGTTTTTATTGTAAGACAAGCACTCAGATGCAGAACCTGGAGCAGGCTGCCAAACCAACAGGGGAGGCAGACAGATCTACAGGCTACTTGGACGATCAGGAGCTGGCAAGCTTGACGTGACGACTCTGATTCGGAGGGAGTTCTGGACTGGCTGAACAGATGACAGAACGGAGGTAAGGTGAGTGACGGCTCTTTAAATATGGAGAGCTGACCAATGAGGGAGATGATTGTAATCTGGCGCAGGTGGATGTGGTTGGAACAGATCGTTTCCTGACAACGTAGGAGTTAAAACGCGCTCGGAATGGGGGGTTAGGAGGTGGGGCTAGAACGTAATATTCAGTTGGTTGTTTCCCCGCTAGATGGGAGAAGTTCTTACACAGTGTAGCTTTAAGCCCGGGTTGTTTTTTCAGAAGCCCCGGGTCTTTTGGAATGTGTAATTTTTTGACAGAGGAGAGCTCAAGTTTGACCAGGTACCAAAGCAAATCACTCATACTGTATGATAATGTAAAAATGACGATGTATCAAAGACTGATGTTGCACTGCTCACCTGGCGCGTATTATGTTACCTGCTCTTCGTATTTTTGCTAGCTCTGTCAAATGAAAAGCCGAACTACAATGCTGTTTTTCTTCTTGTTTTTTAGCTTACATGTGTGTTTATTTCATATTTTCAGTTGCTATCCCCCATTGCTAAAAAAAAGCACTCTCTAAATTGGTTTCAGTTATGTAGTGATGTACAAAACAATGGACATATGGGGCTTCTTTCAAAGAAAAGTCTTAGGTAAATTTTATTATATTATGCTTTATATGTCGTTCATTATATTTCTATGCAAAACAAGAGGAATTTCAATACAGCAGTATATTCACATTTGAAACCAGATATTTACATATACTTCAGGAAAAAAAATTTTTTTTTCCTTATTAAACATCAAATTAGACTTCAACATCAAATTAAACTTTTTTGTTTTAGCTAAATAAATATTGACATATTTTTTTAATTAGATAAATGTTAGAATAAAGAGAGAGAGTTATGTATTTATTTTTTAGCACTTTAATCAAAGTCAGGAGTATATATACCCTACGTTTATTGCATCTTTAATCAAAAAGGAAACTCTTCTGATAGGTTAATAGAGTCAATCTGAGTTTATTGGTGGCACACCTGTGGATGCATATTAAAGCACCCCCAAAACACAGAGCCCCTTTCTTTGACATGGGAAAATCAAGAGTAATCAACCAAGACATCAGGAAAAGAATTGTGGACTTCCACAAGCATGGCTCAATTTTAAATACAATTTGGGTGCAATTTACCATTAAAAATACATAAAAACACTCTTTATACTTAAATTTAACAAATAATTTTTTTTTTTTATTAATCTAAAAAAATGTTTAGTCAGATTTGATGTTTGACAGTTAAAAAGTGTTTTTATCTGAAGTGTATGTAAATGTCTGGTTTCAACTATATATTTGATGTTCTTGATGTTTGGCTTGATTGCTAGCACAAAGAGGGAGAAAGCGAAACGGAGAGGGAGAGAAAAATGTGGACAGAATAGAGATGTAACAAGAGCCAGGTGAGAAAGACCTGTTAGTCACAAACAGTTGTTTGCCAAAACTCGCTAGAACATGTTAACAAGTGTATCTTGTTAGGTTTGTAATTTTTCTAATTCTGTATTTTATAGTTCATGCAGGCTTTTTTGCACAGCTAGACTAAATAGTTGTATAAATAGTGTAGTTTTGCCAGAATTAAAAAATAATATGGTACAAACTAGTAACTCAGAGAGACAAATATAGAGGCATTAAATAGTAATGACTCTTTATGATCATTAAGATAGGTCAGGGGAAATCAGGAAAGACAGAGAATACTAAAACACACCTGAAAAAGAATACTTGAATAATATTGACCCTGAAAATGTCATTGATAGGTTCGCAAAACTCAAGCCTCGAAGAAACAGTCTCATGCTGCCACAATAAAGAGGTTTTGATTTTCAGTGCTACTATCATTTAGTTTTGATTCTGGTTCTGTCTTGGTTCAGTCCTGAAGTAGTCCTGATTTAGAACTGTTACAGTCCTGTTTTAATCCCGGATCAGTTGTGGGTTCAGTCCTGGTGTCTAGGTACAGCTCTGGTGCTGTTCTGCCTTGTTTCTTAATTAATAATCTAATGTTAATGTGTCACATGTATGTGATATAATTTGTTTTTTTATATAAATTTGTGCTTGTTGAACACAACATAACCCCCGCCCCCCACATGCATAACAACCCTGTGGGGCTAAGCCAGTGTTTCTCAAACTATGGGGCGAGCCCCACTAGTGGGGCGCAGAGGTATTGCAGCTGGGGCGTGACATCAACGGGATTTAAATAGTTTTTCCCCCTAAATTCTATCGTTCGGAGGAAGCTCAGGGGACGGCGCCGAAAGTTCAGCTAGCTCAACTTCTGCGTTCCTGTCTTTTGCTGCTTTGAAGCTTGGAAAGCAGCAAAGGTTTCAGAAATTGCCGTGGCCAAAGCACACAAAGGACCGCGGAGACTGCCTCAACAATAGACTTAACATGAAATCTTTCCGTTCTGGGCATTGACATTTTGGGCAGTGTAAACGGGCCATTAGAAGAGCTTAGAGAAGAGGTGTGAATATGTCAACGGTTTCTTGGAAATATACTAAAATTAAGCCTCTAAACAAAATAACATGACTCTTCAGTGTTGAACTTAACTGTGTGTAGAAAATCTGTTGGTTTTCATCTGTGCTGTTTATTAGAACAAGTACCAACAGCCTCACAAAATATTAAAATGTTGGAAATATTTTCCTTTTTAGAGCAATGACAAAGAAAGCAGTCATAGCAAAAATGGAGGGCCTTGTAAATCTTTTATTATCCCAGGAATCACATGTGTGCTTAGCCGGGTGAAAAGAGATGATATGGACTTAAGCTAGAAGAAATGAAGACAAATTCTGGACCTAAATGACTGTATCTTTTTGGCTGTTTATAATTTTTAAGCCCAATGCCAGATTTCAGGAAAACTTTTTAGCAGAGTTTGGTCACATTTCAACAAGTTTAGAATGCCTTTCAAAGTATTTGTACCTTTTAAACTTTTCCACATTTCGTCACATTACAGACCAACACAACAAAACACAACATTCTAGAATTGCGCTGCTCTAGGTGGCTGCATGTTGGAGTGGCTCTGTTGGCCAAATATTGAGTTTTGTTTTTCAGACGTTGGCTCCTCTTTTTTCTTGTGGAAGATTGCATTTTTTTGGACCCATACGAGCACACAGAGATCTGAAGACGAGCAGGAAAAGTAAAGGGGGTGGAGTAGCAGTGCTTGTCAACAACAGATTCAAATTCAAACATACTTTATTGATCCCAGAGGGAAATTAAGTGTTGGTGTAGCTCATATAATTATTTCTTTAAGGAATTCTGGATGGAGTCAAGACTTTGCAGAACCACTCATGCTATAATTGCACTTCTATGTCCTTTGGACTAAGTCTGTACCAGCTTTGTATATTTAGAGTCTCAAAGTTTTGCTCATTGTTTTTTTTAATAGCTCAATCTCGTCAGATTGTATTGCGAGTGTCCGTTAACTTCTGGCTGTATGTTTTCAGTATTTTGTACTTCTGGCAGATGAACCTCTTTTCAATCCCTAGTCTTTTGTGGTTTTTAACAGTATCATGCATTTAGATTCATCTATCTTTAAAGATGGTGTTTCCTGTCCTTGCTAAGGAAAACTATCCCACAGCGTTATTCTACCACCACCATGTTTCCTGCTCGGGGTTGGTGTGTTCGTAGTAATGTGCAGTGTTAGTTTAACACAACAAATACCTTTTTGTTTCCCAAAATATACATTTTGGTCTTATCTGACCAAAGCACTTTCTTTCACATGTTTCATTTATTCATTAGATTCTTCACAGCTTTCTTTAAATAAAGCCTTTGGTATTGTCACTCCGACCTAAAGGCCAGATTTTTGGAGTAAGCATGTAATTTCTTGTTTTTCAATAATTTATCCTGCTTGAGCTCTGTATCCTTGCAGCTCCTCTAGAGATAACATGGGCCTCCTACATACTTCTTTCTTTAGAGGTTTGCAGTGGTATGTTTCTTTCACCAATGTTCTCTAAACAAACCCCAGAGGCCCATCATAGATCCGCTGTATTTATACTGAGATGAAATTACACAGAGGGGGAATCTATTTACTACTTAGGTAACTTCTAAGGGCAACTGGTTAGACTGCATTTTGTTTAGAGTTGCAGAATAAAGGGTGCTGAATAAATATGATTAGCAGACTTTTTAAGACTTCTTTTTGAGAGCCAGGTGAACATTTCCTTCCACCTCTCAGTTATGCATTACTTTGTGTACAGTCCAGATAAAATAAACAGTTTGTGGTTCAAGGGGAATAAGTACTTCTGCAAGGCCAGGATACTATAGATGAGCCTTGCTGAGCTACAGAAGGGAGTAATTTGAATACATTTAAGGAGAAAGTAATTCACAAAAACATCTGTGTTTGTCCCCACTAAATTATCGGATGTTTTTAAGAGCACCCACAAGTTACAAAACCTATACTATAAACTTTGACAGGTTTTATTTATTTTTTCAGTGGAGTGAGGAGCAGAATCTTTAAAATGAGTTGTCTCAAATTCACCAAACTGCATAAGTCACTAGATGATGTTACATAGAACAACATGATACAACATCCTTGTCTGACAGGCAGCAGCTAATAGGAAGGTCAAACACCAGCTATGTCAGAAGATGTGACAAGGACACGTTTTGTACCCAAAATTTTGTTTTTCTTTCTTTTCTTCCGTTTTGTAGGATCTTTGATGGATTTGGACTGTCGTCTTTTCAATTTTGCTGAACTTTAATCTGAATAGGTAGAGGCTGTGAATGCTTTCTTATGAATAGGTTTTACTCGTGAGAATTTGGGGAAAACATTAGATTTTTGCCTAAAACAGAAGCTCTTAAAGCTCCTATCGCTGAATCCAGTTGGAAGTAGATGAGAATGTTCATTGATCAGAACAAAAAAACTGTTTTCAAAGTTTCTCCTTGTCAACTTTCTGCCAGCAACCTAGCAGTAAGTTGCATAATTTTGCTATGTTATATGTTACATGTTTGTAACATATATAGACTTTGAGTAATTAACATTTTATATGTTGCAAAGACTTTTTTCAAGAATAGAAAATGATATCAAGTTTATGCAAATTTTTATATGTGCAGTGTCTTGTTTAAGACTTCCACAATTCATCCTGGGATACTGAATATACACTTCTGGGCAAAATTCTGATTGACACATTTTTCTCTTTTTAGGTGTTAAGAGATTCACAACTTTGAGTCTTTTTCAGCACATACATTACACCAAAATTCCTCAATAATATTACGGTCAGGGGAGTTTCTGGCCAAGATTTTAATGTTTTTATCCCTGGGCCACTTGTGTTATCAACTCTGCCTTGCAATGGGATGCTCCACTGTGCTGGAAGAAAATTCTTTATCACTTAATTGCTCTTGCAGTAGTGGGTAGTTGCTTCTGGGGGATGTTTTGGTCCAAATCTTTATTAATGACAGTGTTTTAGGCAATATTGTGAGCGAGACCCTTGGACATTTTAAAAGGCAGTGTTTTTCAAGATGCTTCACAATCAGCTAAATTCAGAACTCATGATAGTGTTGACCTTTTCTTCTCTAAAGTCCCTTTTCCATATGTCCTAAACGGTCTAAATGGGACTACCCCCAAAGCATTTGCAATCAAGTCCTGTTACTTCTGGCAGAATATCACAGTCCTCTGTGTTCTTGGAGAAAAGTGACTTTTTTGTTGTCCCTAAATGAAACCATTAATAAACTTAAAGGAATCTTTTTTTATGCAGCATAGTTGCTGTAAATGAGGTAAACATTTGAGTTTATAAGCAGAAATGTGCTAACTTTAACTATATGTCCTCATATGGAGTTTGGCTGCCCAACACCAAACGTAACAAAACATTTTGAAATATATTTCTGTAGATAACCTTCTGTGTTTCAGCAGATGTTTTGGGAAGAAGAAAACTCTTCTTAGGGGAAGTTTAAATTAGTTTTGCCACAGCTTTCATACAGTGAGCCGGAGGCTTTCTTTAACTGTTAAGAAGAATTAAAGTATTTCTGATGACCGCTCATACCAACAGCCATAATCATTTAGTGGCTGTCAAAGAATTTCATTCAGCTGACCTTGAAACTGCATTCTTGGCAGCTTGAGGAAGCTGAAACAGTCAAACATTTTGAAGTTTGTGTGGAAAAAAGAAGCTGATCACAGCAGAGCGGGCAATCTCAAATCACTAAAGTCTTTATTCTCAGGAGTGCTGTTTGATTCTGTGGTGCAGCTCAGGGATGCATGCTCTCAGCAGATTGCAGGTAAACTGAGCTGGTAGTAACAAAACTCTCTGCTCAGTTTACAACAAGCTCCTATTAATATCAGCCTTCTGAAACTGCAAACGGTGAGATTGTTTTAGGCTTAACGCTCTTTTTTTTAACCAAAATAATGCATTTGTTATTGTTTTTCCAGGGAAAATCTCACATCACAAGAAGCAATGTTAACATCCCATTTGATAAAATTTCCAAATATTTCCCATTAACTTCCACTGAAACAACACTGTATTAAAGAAGAAACAGCCAATCTCTAGAAACTAACTTTTGTGATTTACCCTCCATGTGGAAGGTGGGAATAACTGTCTGCTGACCATCTGTGAACTCAGCATCTTTCCACAGGATTCTGCAGGCCAGGGATAACCAAAGTGTAGCCGGTGTGACTTTTGCTTGTTGATTCTGTGCTGCCCACAACCACAATTCAAGAATGGTACAAGTGTGGCTTGCCTGCTCAATCACTCAATCAATTTAAAAACATTTTAGAGTGAAATTTTCAATAATGCTGTAGCTTTTTGAAAAAAATGTGGATGCAATTAAAATCTTTTTGCCTTTACTTTAATCTCAAAAATAATTTGACCACAAACATCCATGACATTTACGACAAAACAGACTTGCTGCAATGATTCAACTTGATTATATAGGCAAGTGTTTTCAAAGAGGGTGAACTACATCATGTTTTTGTAGCTGAAAACGGACAATAAATTATTATAAACGAAGAAAATTTTAAAACGGCAACCCAAAAGATTTGGGGTGTTGTGCAAGCCCTTTTTTCTTTCGAATCTACAATTAGTTAGATAAATAAAATCAGACAATTCATTTTATTCAAATATTGCCTGTTGAATTGTTTAGTTGTCATTTTGTTCGTGAGGACAAGCTCAGAGACCAGGGAGAGAGGGCAAAAAAGGACCCGCGGGCACTCCATCCCTGGGCATATTTGAGTGTTTTGAATACCTAGATAAATGAGCCTAAAAAGCTCTATTTATATAAACCCCCAAAACTTAACTCTAACTTCTTTAATGATTTCAGCAACCTTCTTTCCCTAATATGTATAGATTATGACCAATTAATCATTGTGGGGACTTTAACATCCATACTGACAACCCCAAGGACAGACTAGTAAAAACATTAAGTGACACTCTTCAGAACTTCGGCCTGACCCAGCATGTCAAATAACCAACACACAGTCAAGGACACACTCTGGATTTAATTATCTGCAAAGGTTTAAGTATATCCGACATCTCTGTAATTGATATTGCATTATCTGACCATTTCTGTACGGTGGCCGGGAAGTGCAAAACAAAATTGCATTAACCTGAAACGCTTTTACATTTTACCTAAACAAAATTACATTAACCTGAAAATTTTTTACATCTTACCAAAACAAAATTACAACAACCTGAAACACCTTTAAAATTTAACCGAAACACTTTTACAAGTTTAACAAAACACTTTTACAAAGACATGACCCGGAAGTAATACTGCAGGGATGAGGTTAGGGTCGGGACAAGACCAAAGTGGTAACAGTAATAGAATTGATCCTGCCAGCAGCTCAATCTGCAGAGATGTTTTGCCTGTTTTGCGGAATCAATTTTCAAGTTTTAGGGACATTTTGTGGTGATTGTGGACATAGTTTGGACTTTCTCGCTGATGCAGAGGGAGAGGAGGTCGGTTTTATGGACCGCCTCGTAAAGTGCCGCCTGTAAAAGTGTTTTGGTAAACTTGTAAATGTGTTTCGGTAAAATGTAAGTGTTTCAGGTTAATGTAATTTTGTATTGCACTTCCCGGCCACCGTATTTCTGTGTTTTCTTTGAACGTACCATATCTGCTGCAATATCTAGCCACAGTGAGATAACTGTAAAAAAGTGTTTTCTTGGGGACAGTTCTGTTGAAACCTTTTAAAGTATTTACCCTTCCACCACATCCCCCTCGTCTCCCAACTCCAACTCAGTAAACAAGCTGGTAGATAATTTCTTCAAAAATATTTCAGACATTGATTCAATTGCTCCGACTAAAGTGAAATTAGTCTCAGGTAGAAAGAAGTCTCCATGGACAAGCGCTGCACTGGTACGTAGTGAAAAAAGGGACTGTGGACGAGCTGAGAGAAAATGGCGGAAAACTAGACTCCAGCTTCACTGTGAGAGGTACAAAGACAGACTGAACAGAGATCAGTTAACTTTAAGAGATGCTAGTGAATATTTCCTCTCTGAAATCATTAACAGAAACATTAATAAAACACGGACTCTGTTTCCAACACAGTAACAGTGACAGTAGCCCCTGAACTAAATTCTACCAGGGCCTGCAATGAATTTGACAGTTTTTTCACTGAAAAGATTCTAACAATTAGACGGTCAGTCTGTACCGCAGCACCAAACCGACCACCAATGTTATTCCCAATTAACACCAATGTTGAAAAAATCAATCAATCAATGGATGGATGTGCCATAACTTTCTCCAGCTGAACAGAAAAACCCCCAGAAGTAATTACTTTTGGACCTAAAGAGGAACGATCAACAGTCAGCACATAGCTTCAGTTATTACTGCTAGAAACTACTGATCAGGCCTGAAATCTAGGTGTAGTAATGGACTCAGACCTGAACCTCCAGGGTCACATAAAGGCAATAACAAGGTCAACCTTCTATCACCTGAAGAACATTTCTAAAATTAAAGGACTGATGTTGCAACAGGACCTCGAAAAACTCATCCATGCGTTTATCTTTAGTCGGATTGTTTACTGCAACAGCGTTCTTACAGGTCTGCCTAAAAAGTCAATTAGACTGCAGCAGCTGATCCAGATCGCTGCTGCTCGCGTCCTCACTAGAACCAGGAAAGTAGAGCACATCACCGCAGTTGTACATTACATCACAAGTCCTTACACTGGCTCCCTGCAGCTCAAAGAATAGACTTCAAAATAATTTTAATAGTTTATAAATCACTGAATGGCTTAGCACCAAATTATATTGAAGATCTACTGTTACTATACCAACCCACCAGAACACTCAGGTTCTCTAATTCCAGTCTACACAACATCACTAGAATTAGAACATAAAGAAACAGCTTTCAGATTCTATGCTCCTCTAATCTGGAACAAACTTCCGGACAACTGCAAGCTGTTTAAACACTGAGTTCTTTTAAATCACAACCAAAAATTTATCTGTGTAGAGCTGCCTTTGAGTAATGCTTTGATGTATCATATATTTTTTGTATGTTTCTTGCTTTATTGTTGTTTTTACGTTATATACTTTGTCTGTGTTTTACAGCTATTTTTATTTGACCCCGTAATCATGTAAAACACCTTGAATTACCTTGTTATTGAAAGTGTACTATACACATAAAATCACCTTGCCTTGCCTTAATGTAATGTTAAGCAGGTTAACCTGACCTAGGAGAAGGTCCAAGTTTTGTGGCAGACATCATGCCTTGTTCCAGTACCAAAGAGAACTCACCCATCAGACATCAATGACTATAGACCTGTTGCCCTGACATCCCACATCATGAAGGTCCTGGAGAGACTTCTGTTGGCCCACCTGAATAAGCAAACAAGAACATATCAGGACCCACTGCAGTTGGCTTATCTTCGTGGAGTTGGAGTTGAAGATGCCATCATCCACCTGCTTCAACCAACCCACTGTCATCTGGACAAAGCAGGCAGCACTGTGAGGATCATGTTCTTTGATTTCTCCAGTGCATTTAACACAATTCAGCCTGATTTGCTTCATCAGAAATTCCTGAAGGCACAGGTGGAGCCCTCAACAATCACCTGGATCAACGGCTACCTGACAAACAGACCACAGTTTGTGAGACTGAAGGATTGTGTGTCAAACCAGGTGGTCAGCAGCACAGGAGCACCACAAGGGACCGTACTCTCACCATTCCTATTCACTCTGCACACCTCAGAATTCCAGTACAAATCAAAGACCTGTCATCTGCAGAAATATTCAGATGACTCTGCAATTGTCGGGTGGATCAGAGATGGACAAGAAGCTGAATAGAGAGAGCTGGTGGACCGCTTTGTTACATGGTGTGGAAACAATAGTCTTACATTAAATGTGAACAAAACAAAGGACATGATTGTAGATTTCAGAAGAAACAGGGATAAGTCAAACACTGTTTCCATCATGGGTGAAGAAGTGGAGGTGGTTGAAGAGTATAAATACCTCGGAGTTCACCTTGACAAACAGACTGGACTGGAGGCGCAGCAGTGAAGCCGTCTACAAGAAGGGACAGAGCAGAAAATTATGGACAACCCTGAGTATCCTCTTCATGAGACTGTCCTGCAAACAACAGAGTGTCTGCAGTCTGAGGCTTATTCGGTTTTGCTGCAACAGAGACCGCTACAGGAAATATTTACTGCTCACAGCCATCATGATCTACAACAACTCCTTAAAGAATTAATTGTATGAGCTAAAAAAACACTTAATTTGCCTCTGTGATCAATAAAGTATTTTTGAATTTGAATTTAATTTAATTGTTAAAATAAATAAAAAACCTCAATATCAATATTTATTTTTTTCTCGCATTTTTAATTTAGTTTATTTGTGAACTTTGACTGCTTTAAACATGTGGCCAACGTTTTGACTGGTGTAATCCTTAAATGTCCATAATATAAAGTTTTTTGGCTAAAAGAAATTTTTGTTTGTCTTTTATGAAATTAAAATTAGTTCATATTTGGTTACGGAGACAAAATAGTCACTTTTGAGAAATATTCTAATTTATTGAGATATGCTTGTATGTGTTAGTTTGTCAAATATAGATGCCATTAGTTATAAAATTCCCACTATAATGGACAGTAACCACAAAGCAGCCATCATGACAAAGTTGTGAATTTGTGGTGTCTAAGCCCCCCATACAGTTACTGGTCGGCAGCATATGCATTTGGTCACCTGCATGTTTAATGTGGCAGCTCGTGTGTGCAGAAATTAGCATACAATCTCATGTAAACACACACAGGGTCATTACAGGTCCGCTTGGGGATCATTCCAGTATCATTTTCACTTTCAGCAGACACTTCACCCTCTGAGCTGGGTGTGCTTCCTACATATTTAGTTTAATCAGTAAGCATGCAGGTATTTAGCCTGAAACCTTCATAATTATTTGCAATATTCCTGTCTTGCTTGGACGATCCATAATGATTTTGCAGAGTCAAGTTAGCGTGCTGTAGACAAAGTTTACTCTCCCATAATTCATTACCAAGGGAGTACTTCAGGGTAAATTGTCTAGCAATTAATCAACTTCATCAGCTCATCAGAAGCTTTTTTTAAACGGTTTTAGTTGATATAATAGCATAGTGTTGCAGTGACTGTTTAGCTCAGTTTGTTCCAATTATTCAGCATAGGTTATATCATGTTACCTACGATAAAAAAGATCACCTACCTGCCTGCCTACCTATCTACCTACCTACTAACCAACCAAATTGAGATAAGAAAGTATAATAAAAATGTACTATAGATAGCTATAAATGTGAAATATGCAAGAATTATAAACAATAATTTTTTTTAAATGTTCATTTATAATTCTTCAAGACGAAGTCTTTGTTTTTAAATGGTGAGAAAATATAGAAATAAAGCCAAAGAGGTATTTGTTTATACCAGTATTAGTTCAGGGTATTTATATATGTGAAGTGTAAAAAAGGCCCTTCTCTAAGAATTATGGCCTCTGTGGTATTTCATGGTTTAGATTCATGGTCAAACCCTTGCTCTGTGTGTCTATAAAACTAAAATAATTTCTTCCTCTGTGGCAGTTTCAAAAGAGATGCCATCACATTTTATAAAGCCAAAATATAAAAATCTATAAAATGTCGTGCGTGACCTTTGCAAAACATGATCGAAGTTGCAAGGTGAAATTTTTATACCTGAAAAGATTTAAAATCAAAATTACTAGTTGATTTTGGCAAAAAATGTATTGAGCATGAAGAATAATAAACCAAGCCAGCAGTTTAACCATGAAGTGGTTGGTTATCCTCTTAATTTTATGGTTTCTACTCTACTAACACAGTGGAAATTGCTTGATCGAACATTTTTGGTCATTTAGATGAAAGAAAACACAGCAAAGAGGCTATTTAGCATGAAGATCAGATTAAACTAAATGCTGTGAAAATATGATCCAGGTAGACTCTGCTGAAATTACAGTATATGATCTTATTCAAACTTTCTTTGATTCGTAATTGGAAAACAGATAAAGACTGTAAATTGAATAAGAGTAAATGTTTTAATTATGTCAAACAATATGCATTCCATTAGACAGATTTGTTGCAATGTTTTCCATGTTTTGTAATTTTGTAATGTGTGTTATTTTGGTTATTAGTTAAGTATTTTTTGCCTACTGCCAGCCAACTGGTTTTTACATATGTATCCTTCTTTGACTACTTCCTGTAACATGGAACCTTTAAAGAAGCAAACTAGTTTTTTTTTTATACAGGTCACAAAAGCAACATCTTAAAAATGTATTGTATACAACTGTGTAATTTTTGAATTGTGTTTTAAATGTGTAACTGAAATGATAACAAAAACATCCATCCCTTACCTTTGTCTAATCATTGTGCACCAATCCTCACGGCCCAATACATGTTTTGATTATGGGCTTGAAAAAGTTCAGACAGTTAGTTTCTGACTCTGTCTCTATTAGAGGTCTTTTCCTGATTCAGACCTAAATGATTAGAAAATATAATCTAACAGTGTAAACAAATAAGTAAGAAGTAATACCTTGTTTACATGGCACCTTTTAAAGCTGCTTTCCGGGGTATTTGAGGGGGAGAGAGATTTTTTGAATCCAACATACCAAAGCCCCTCCCAAAACATTCCTTCTCCACCCCTCTCGCGCCAGCTAGCCCCACCTCAACAATTGTGCACACGCATGATCTGTGGTGTCACAGCGAGTCATAGAAGAAAGCACCAAGCGCTATCGAGCATAACTCGATTGTATTTTTGTTATGGACATTTCAGAAGTAAGCAACTTCTCCATGACTGATGCTCTCTTCCAATATGGTGACTGTAAACGAGAGTGGCCTGTGGCCCCATCATCACAGATTTCCGTGATGCGCAGGCAAGTTGATTGACAGCCGACAAGGCGGAAACTTGAATTCTATTTGCTAAAAAAATCTGGCGGTCAGTGTTAAATGCATAGTGGTCTATAGGAGGAAGGTTTAGGAAGAATAACAAATGTTTTGGAACATCAGCAGTATATCAAAGTATTGAACCACACTATCATTTTAAAGATTTATAAAACTTTGATACACAAATATATTCTTCTGACTGCAGCTTTAAGATAAAAATCATAAGGTACTTCAACAAGCAGAGAATAAAAACACAAGTCTTAAAAGCAGCCACCGAGCCAGCTGAACTCAGTGGCAGTGAAAGAGAGTTCCAGGGTTTTAGAGCAACAGAACAAAAGGCTTTGTCTCCTTTAGTTTTCATTTTTGTATTGGGACGATCAGCAGCCCTTGATCACAGGACCTCAAGGAGTTTTTCTAAACTAATATATAATGCTAACATTTTTTGTGCCTTTGTTTCTTTGTACCCCTAAAGTGGAGAGATAGTTGACTGAAAACAAACCAATATTGCAGTATGGTGATGTCGACTAATTGCTTTTGTCATTGGATGTACTTAATTACAATTAATTATATTTACCTAGAAAGAGATCATAAAATATAACCAGACTTTGATGCTTCATCTATAAAAATAGGTATTTAAAATCATCCCAGTGCTATTTTCCTTACATAAGTTTATCTTTTAAACACAGACCTCTCTTTTTCTCTCTGAAGACATTAAAATTTGTAAATAAGATCTGCAAATTGCACTGTAATAAATCAAATGAAGAATACATTACATGGCGTTGTGCTATCGCCACTGAACCCCAAAGTCTATTGAACTCCTTAACCTCAGAGTGGTTTCTCTGGAAGGATGCCCTTATGGGAGTTTATATAAAGAATATTATAGATATTTTGGTTCGTCTGCCCTGCAGCAGTAATCATGCTGTTTTTAAAAATGTTTGCAAATGCTTCAAAGTGTCCACTTTCACAAAGAATTCCCACAGAGCATAAATAACCAGCCCTGCTGATAAATTTGGACACATACAGCTGCACATACCCAGACTCTTCCCAGTGCACCTTATTGTACATTCTATCTCGGTGGAGGTGGACCTTCAGGTCAGGTCAAGCTGTGGCTCCAGCAGAGCAGAGTTGTTTTGCAGGCCACTAATCTCTTCTCCACAAAGCTCAAAAGGCTATAATACAAGAAAGACCACTTAGCAAGCCCTGTCAGAAGATGCGTTAGCATTTTTACAGTAGGAGAAATATATCTTGGGGGAGAGCAAGAGGAGGTCTTTCTTTCCATAAAGATGAAAGATTACTGAGATTATCAGATCTTATGCTGCTGTCAGATGAGAATATAGCTTTAATGAATTGGATCTCATCCGGCCAAATGAAGTATAGGAGATTAGCTCCAGACTGTCAGCTTGTTTCCACTAATCCTCCCAGAGCAGGATAGCTTTTTAGAGCCCCTGAGACTTAAAGTGTTCTCGGTTTTATCAAATAAAAGTGAGTGTGAAGATAAGACTTTTTCCCAATATATCTCTTAAACTTCATTTATATTATCCTTTTACCCACTATTTTCGACAAACAGAAGTGAGGCAGTATACTGATAAATGGTACTTTGGTTTCCCTGAATAAAGAAAAGGACATGTTAAACTCTTATGCAACCACGTGCAAAGGGAGGGGGGGCTTGGAATGTGCCCCTTTCCTCCATGATGTCCCAAGTGCTTTTTTCTTTTTCTTTTTCTTTTTAATTGTTCTTTTTTTTTTTTTTTTTTTTTTTTTTTTTAGGTGTGTGCGCGTGTGGAGGCCTGCCTGTGTCCCTCAACAGTAACATTCAACTATTAGTAACAATTTCGATTGTCTGGCTGCCATCAGTCACTTGATGACCAATAACCAATTCTTATCCTTGACTTGCCTCTGCTGTACGTCAGCTGCTTTGCTTTGCAAGTAAAGCCTAGTTTATACTTCTCTGTCAGCAAATTTGCACCCACACACACATGTATTGACAGTCGTTTTCCTTTTACACTTTTCCATTGGCGTGTCAGTGGACCTTTTCTGGCGGGTCTGCATACCATTGCAGTGAAGTTTCTGGTCAACGAAAGTTTATTTACTTAAGCTTGTAAACCCACATCCACTCAAGTTAGTAATGGTCGACAGAGACTGAATTTTCATTGAGCTGGAAAGCTTTTAACTAGGAGTGCAGCTCATTGAATACTGTAAAAACGCGCGTAAACAAACAAACAAACAGACACAGCAGTCTGTTTTGTTGTTTTTTGTTGTTTGTACACATCTCCACAAAAAAAACTTGAAATTGATTTGTCAAATAGATGTATTTATTTTTATCCTACTAAATAAATAAATGAATACATAATTTTATATATAAATTATCTGAAACTTTATTAATATTTTACATGGTTGTGTGCTGAATAGATCATGAATTTATTTTAATATTTCCACCTTACAAATCTTAATCTCTCAGAGGTGCTAACACTCTATGGAAAAGTAGAGCTAGCCCCTCTGAGTTATGTTGATCTCTAAAGCTGTCTGTTGCTGTTGAGGTTAACATGTCAGATATTAGGCTTTATTTAGTGAGACGCAACAGCAAGTTAAATTAATCCATACTGTACTCTATAACACTTGTTTGATCAGCTACCAGCTCTCCTATGGTCTTTTCAATGTCTACAAGTCTCAGATCAACACGGCCAAGCAGCATCTTCCTGTCAACAGCAACATTGTACCCCATCAGATAAAAATATAGGCTATTTTTGCTTTGCATGATCTTTATCTGATGACGATGATATATTATGTTGTAATTCCGAATTAGATTCTTGATGAACATCATTAGTTGTTATTCAGGATGGTGTACTATAACTTATGTTGTTGTAAGGTGTTTTACAATCTTGCTCTATGTGCCCCTTTTAACTTTGAGCTCCTGCCCCTCTAAAGGTCTCTGCACAGCCCTGCTCTTATCTACTTTACAACAAAGCAAATATTCAAACAAATAGGTTGATAATGATAAACAAAGCCTACTAAATATAGCATGTCTACCATATAAATCCTTGATAGTGTCTGTGCCACAGAGAAGAGCATAATAAAAATCACACAACACAAGTGGCGAAAGCCCCAGCTGCTCGCATTAGTTCACAGCCACCTGGGTTAAGAGTTGGCTGTGCATGTTTGCAGGTGCAGAGATAAGGAATCTTTTTTGGAATAGAAAGGCAATTGGGAGGCTCTCAATGCGAGTAGCACAGACAGACAGAAAAGGCAGAGCAGAGATGAACAAAAGGGAGCTGGATGGTATAATGGTGGGTTGTCTTAAGAATGCTTTTACTGGAATTTCTCTTGTTTGCCTAAATTAGAGACTCATATATAACTTAGCAGCTTTGGTGAAGATCATTCAAAAGGCAGTTCATCATCAAATTTACTCCTTTTTGATGAAAAATAATCATTTCAGTTGTTTTCAGTCTGGTTCACGACCGCACCACAACAGTGAGAATCAAAAGGTGACCCATTAAAAACCTTCTGTGTAGTTATTACAGTACATCCTAACCTTGTGCTTGACACAGTTGATCATAGCAAACTGATTCATAGAAGTGGGTGGTTCTTTCTGCTATTGTGCTGGTTCACATGTGGGGTTCCTGAAGGCTCCATACTCTGGCCACTTTTATTTAAAACCTGCACCTTCCTCGCTAAGCACATAGAACTAATCTCTATGCTGATGACAAACATTTCTGTGAACCTATGAGTGTCTCTCTAATAACAATGAGGGGATTTCATCCATTGTAGTGGAGAATAGAGATAACTAGCAGTGTTTTTTTGTATCCCCAAATGGCAAGATTAGAGTTCAACACTCAATAACATTTAATGAGGACTAACAATTATAGAGCATTCCAGATGCCTCCAGTAGGTGAAGTTATAGACTTAGTTATTGACTCCAGTAGATGTAGTTATTGACTTAACAGGCACATAAATTCTATTGCTAAATTAGCTAATTACAATCTTAAAGGGATTGTCTACACTAAGGGCATACTCAGTAATCTACTGTTTTTTGTAGTTTTTTTGTAATACTTCAATATTATTTAAAATGTTCATTTATTTCTCATTGTCAATGCATTTAGTTTTGGGGGGGTTTTCCCAGCAAAGTTCTTAGTTTATTTACAATATAATATACAAATACTGCCCATCTATTCATGTTTCAGAATTAGCAAGTTCACCTATCCGCAGATTGTTTTTCTGTTGAACATGACTAAATTATTCATGGAAAATTCCTAGATATTTTCGTACAGTGTATCTAAAATATCCGAAAGAAAGTGCAGCTTGGGATGTTCAAATATTTTGGTGCAGTGCTACTTGACAAGATATCGGTTGGCCTTTGCAAAGAAGCCAATCCAGGAGCATCATTATTTTTCCTTGGTGCTGATTGGCGGTAACTCCAAGAGTGGAGATCAGGACGACTGTAGGTGTTAGCTTCTGTGGTAGTGCCAAGATGGTTTCCACTGTGTATGTTAATACATATTAAGGTACATTTGGTGTTTCAACTATTAAAACAGGCATTAATAAACACTTTTAGAGGGAGTCTCAAGTATTCAAAGATTTTTGCTCTTCGCTATGGTCCGTAACATCAGTGAATGGATGTTCTCTGTAAGTCTGCTTTGCCTAACATTGTCAATAATCAGGAGGGTTAGGCAGGAAAGCTCGAGTGGCACAGCCTTGTAGATGGAAAAACTGTCAAATGTATTCTGCCTTGTTGTTACCAAACCACTAAGAATACATTATTGAGTTTGATCCTCTGCATATAACCTGTTAACTGGGTGTACTCAGATGCTTAGCAACACACTCATAGAAATGGGTTGTCATTTAGAGCCTGTCTTCTGAAACTGGTTGTCAAGTTATTATTAGCCATTAAGGCAATGTCTCTCTTAGCTGTAGTAATTCAAACTTTTCCGGTTAAGCTCCTATACGTTGAATGTCTCCATGTTCTGTTCTTCTGTTCTAAGAAGTAAACGTTTTGTTAAACTGTTAAGTCCTCACCAAAAAATCATCCTCCGTTTTCTTCAGAATGTTTCCCTGGAGGGGTAGCAACCATTGACAGATATCCTAGTGAAAACCTCTGGAGTCACTTTATTGATTGAATTTGTGACATATTTTTTAGAACATAGTCCCTACTGCACAGATTTGTACTATACTTGTCTGTTTTTTTGCTCCCCACCTTTTTGTCTGTGATCCTAATAAGGTATGTTTGCTTAAGAGGTCCCAAAGAAAAAGTCACTGAAATTGGATGTTTCCAGCAAGTTGAGAGACAGCCTGGCAAGGAGGCACATCAAGTAGAACGAAAGGAGAAGGAGAAGAGCATGATAGAACCACAGAGAAAGAGAAAAAGTGAGACTAACAGGCAGTTACAGTCACACAGATATCAAGAAGGTTAGAGGGTCTGCAAAGGACAGAGAGTTGCAGCCTAAGATGCAAACACAGCACGAGGGAGAAAATGAGCTGGTGGGTGGAAAAAGAGAAGGACCGTTAGCAGATGATTCCTCTGTACCTGTGGAGGAGATTAAGGCTCTGCATCCAGCATGATTAATGAGCTGGCCACTGATTGCTCATCGCCGCTATCCTTCCCATGAATAATCACCACGCCAGCACTCTCACAGAAAAAGCATGATTTTCTCCATACGCGTGAGAGAGAATGAGTGCTTGTTTAACAAAAGAAATGCAGAAGAGCAAGAGCCTTTATACATGAAACACAGCAAATGATCTAGGTGCATGTGCAACATTAAATTATTTGTGAGGTATATACAGTATGCATATGATTAAAAGGGAAAGTGTGTGTAGTTATTGATTGGCTGAAAAGAAATGCTGCATATCATTACTACAGTGTCAGTGTGTTTGAAATATTGATGATGTATTTACTAAAAGCTCCAGCCCGCCTGCAGAGAGCAGAGCTTATAACAAATGCACAGTGACACACCGAGATAATTTGTGCTCACTTCGGGGTACCAGTGGGAGTTCTGTCTCATTACATGTACTATACGTACCTGCTGCTGTCATTATGTTCAGGAAAGTTTACTACAGTTCCAGAGGTAATTGTCTTTTTCAAAATAGATGCAGTAATGAAGGTGAATTGTAAGTTCGATTGCAGTGAGAGGAGATATTTTTAAAGATGTTGAAATATGGGTTCAGCACACATTGAAAGCTGTGGTTCAGGATGTGCAGCAGATCTGCTATTAATGACAAGATTGGTCCTCTCTACATATGAGTGTGTCCTTGAGCCCTTGTTCTGCTCCCAGTGGGCAGGTCAGCATCTTACATTTTCCACCATCAGTAGTGTGTTTGTACATGTAAGTCTGTGTGACTTAGAGAAAAACGTGATGGTATTTTTCCATTAGGATGGAAATTACCTGTATAATTGCAGTGCATTTATCTGGAAATTTCCCCCACACTGGCTCGTTCTCAGACATGGTACGTGGCATATTAGATACTCAAACTGCATGTCAGTGTTTTAGAAATACAGAATGAAATTTGAAAAATAAAAAACCCAAATCAGTTAAGATTATTAAAAAAACATTATATGAACTCTTAAGACGAATGGAATTTGATGAAACAGTGGGACAGCAAATAGCCTTAAAATAAGTTATTTCATTGCGGCAGAATAATCTCACAGTAAACAGTATAAATATACAAACTGTGATTTGACTGTTTATCAGTAGGAAAGAATCCCAAGTTGATAAATATTTCAAACTAACAATAATACTAATCCAATTAAAGTATTACGATTACAGCATTCCCTACACTGAACAAAAATATTAATGCAACACTATTTTTTTCATCCCATTTTTCATTAGCTGAAATCAAAGATCTGAAACATTTTCTACATACACAAAAGACCCATTACTCTCAAATATCGTCGACAAATCTGTCTAAATCTGTGTTGGTGAGCACTTTTCCTTTGCTGAGATAATCCATCCCACCTCAACAGGTCCCATATCAAGGTGCTGATTAGACAGCATTAATATTGCACAGGTGTGCCTTAAGCTGGACACAATAAAAAGACACTCTGAAATGTGCAGTTTGATCACACAGCACAATGCTACAGATGTTGCAACTTGTGAGGGAGTCTGCAATTGGCATGGTGACTGCAGAAATGTCTACTGGAGCTGTTGCTTGTGAAATTAATGTTCATTTCTCTAGCATAAGCCATCTCCAAAGGTTTTTCAGAGACTTTAGCAGTACATTTAACTGGCTTTAAAACCGTAGACCACGTGTAACCACACAGGCCCAGGACCGCCACATCCAGCATGTTCTCCTCGATGATTGTCTGAGACCAGCCCCCCCCCCCCCCAGACAGCTGCTTTAACAATTGGTTTGCATCACCAAAGAATTTCTGCACAAATAATCAGAAACTGCCTCAGGGAAGCTCATCTGCTTGTCATCCTCTTCAGGATCTGGACCTGACTGCAGTTCATCATCGTAATCAACTTGAGTGGGCAAATGCTCACATTCGATGGCGTATGGTACGTTGGAGAGGTGTACTGTTCACAGAAGAATCCCGGTTTTCACTGTTCAGGGCAGATGGCAGACAGCGTGTGTGGCATTGTGTGGGTGAGCGGTTTGCTGATGTCAGCGTTGTTGATCAAGTGGCCCATGGTGGCGGTAGAGTTATGGTATGGGCAGGCATATGTCATGGACAACAAACCCAAGTTAATTTTATTGATGGCATTTTGCAATTTTATTGATGGCATTTTGCAATGTTCATGCTGTCTAATCAGCACCTTGATATGCCACACCTGTAAGGTGGGATTGATTATCTTGGCAAAGCAGAAGTGCTTACTAACACAGATTTAGACAGATTTGTGAGCAATAGTTGGGAGTAATGGGTCTTTTGTGAATATAAAAAATGTTTCTTCTCAATTTGAGATTATTCACCCACAGAATAAATGCACTCAAATTGATGGCTGATTTTTTTCATAATTAATGTAAGACTATGCTGCTGTTTTAAAATGTTCATTTATTTTAAGGGTTTTTACACATCTTTACCAGTGATGCCAATGAATGTGGTTTCATTCATTGAAAACACTTAGTCAAACCTGGAGTAGCTAACTCAGTAAAAAATGGTTTTGTACATTTATGGTTGTTTCAAATGAGTACAAATGGAGTGGACTTACAAATCTATCTAGACTTACTGACAACTTAAATACACTGAAAATATTTCTCATCACCTAAAACCTGTTTAAAAATGCAGCATATTACCACAAAAGAATGTTTTATGAATTATCCCAGTGATCTGCATTATTTGATTTGTTTTTGTTAGTTGTTGTATTGTGCATTTGTATGTTTGCTTTTCACATGGGTAATTATGAAACAACCCTGTGTGTATTAAGTAGATTTTTAAATCAATAAATGAAAAAAAAATTATATTAAACTATTTATTGGGCATTTATTAACAACCAATGCTTATTTACCTCTTGTTGCCTTTTTTGTATGTTTGAAGAGGGGTAGGGGAGGGCATCGGCTTGGTATTTGTTTGGTCAAGTGATAGTAATAGTGATGCAGCACAGGATTATGGGGTGTTTAACTGAAGCTGAAAAACAAGGTAAGTGGTGTGGTCGCTTTTACACCGTGTCAAAAGTGTATGATATCGGTAAAATTGGTTATCAGCCATAACACCAGTATTCATATCAGATATCGGCCCAAATGTTCATATCGTTGCATCCCTACTTTTTAAGTCTGATCCAAGGTCAACTTTGGTATTATCGTTCTATTTATCCAGTATGTCTTATATGTTTGTGCACATCCACACTTGACATAAAAACAACCTTCATCTTATGGTATTAGAGTATTTCTATAATTAATTACTAATGACACGAGCAATTGTTTCAGCTCGTGCAAAGGATGGTAACAAGGTCAGCATGTGCTCCTATTCTTGGAGCAGCTCTTTGTGTTGAGAAACATACTGTCTGTTTAAAGCAGCTTGATGCTTAAAGCTCTTGTTCACATGGTGGTTAAAAAATGCCTTTTGTCCTGACGTTTAGTTGTTGCATAGCAGCAATCAGATAGAACAAAATAATTTCTGAAGATTTTGTTGAGTTAAATTTACTGTTTAAGATGTCCTTAATTTAATAAATCTCTGTTGGGTTTGGCAGTCTTGCAGGAACTGGTAGAACCTGTGAAGGAAGCCTCCTTACTGTAGCAGATGCTTGTCACTCCGCAATGGGCAAGCTAATTAATGCCTGAATGTTAATCTACCAAATCATATCGAATGAGGCTAGTATTTCATAACAGGCAAATATTAATAATCAAGTGCGTGATACCTGATTTGCATGGAAGATATGTGAAAGGAGGAGGAGTTGCTGTCAGATGAGTGACAGACCGCCCTGCTCCGAGGCTTATGGACGATGACAGAAAGGGAGGGATCATTGTCATTCACCAGCGGGGAAGATCTAAAGTGTCACAGGCATGAAGACCTCTTTCCCACAGAGAGCAGGTTTGTGTGGTTTTCCTCTCAAGATTAAGTTAGTCATCAGATTAATAACCCTCCCCCCACCACCCCCATGACTAATCTGGGAAATGCAGCGGTAAACATGCACTCCTACCTTAAGCTGAGGAGGCCTTACTTCTATTTCAGTCACTGGATGTTCCCAAACATGTCATCTGGTTCAAGGGGTTTAAAAGTTGCTGTATCTTAAGGTAAAATATAATCTTTCAAGCTAAATTATAAATTTGCCAAAAGCAGTTTAAGAAACGAGCTCTCCTGGTGGTGTGAGTTAACAGGCTTCTCAACAGTTATTTGCCTTTTATATTTGCTTTTTGACAAATTTGCTTTCATGGTTACTGGTCCCACTCTCTGCAACTCTTTGCATCCCGCTGCTGCACCTTTGACCCTTCCACTTTAGTTTCTCTGCCTTTCTTGTTCCCCTCATCATGCCTACAGGCAGCCTATCTTTCTGCCTCACTTTAAAAAGACGTCACTCCGCTGTGCTTCTTTCTGCTTCTCTGCATTCTGGTTTGATGTCTTTCTCCAGCTCATGAGGGGGCTTGTCTTATACGAGTGGGGAAAAACGAGAAACCTCTGAGGTGCAGACTCCAGCTTCACTCGGAAATATTAGCTGGATCAAATGTCTTTTTATCCTGACTCATGGAAACACATTTTTTAATCTTTTTATTACCTGTTTCAAGTCAAACTATCAATCAGTTAGCTTTTTCTCTCTCTCTCTCAAACTCTTTTGTCCTTTTATAGGTTATATTTTGAAAGCTTTTCTTGGTTCTCCCTGCTTTTATTTATTTATTTTTTATTCTGTTCCTGAGATTTCAACTCAGTAGTTTTTTTTTCTTCATGTTACTCTCGCCGTGAATCTTGCTGGACAGCAGACCCTGTGTCAACTCTTTCAAACCATCTGTACATTAGTTAGAAGGGCTGATTAATGTGTCGCTCCAGACTTTCTCAGACTAACTTACTCATTGTGTCCATTTTTGAAGTAAAGGAGGGGTTTGTACTCATTAGCCTCCTAATTTCAGACTAACTTTCCTAGCCAGGCTCATGGTGTAGTACAAACTGCCTTTGGATATGCAATTTGTTCAGGCCATCTGAGAGCTGGATAGAGAGGGGGACAATGTTTTAATAGATTTAACATAGCTCCCTATGATTGTGGTTGTGTTAATGTGAGTCAGTCTAATAGAGCTGGAATTAAACATGTAGTACAGCCTAAAATGTGCCTGTAGTGTCAACACTTGAAATGTCCCTAAACGTCTTGTTTCCCTGAGTGGCTGCTGAGTATGAATACAAATGTGTGTTATTTAAGCGTTCCGCTTGTTCGTCAATACTATAGTGTCCCCAACCCTCAGAAGTCATTGCAAATATTTCACAATGTTGTCCAAGACTCTTGAAGAAGGCCTTCATCATAACATCTTCATTACATTTTAATTATATCTTATCATGAATCCTTTTTAATTGATCTATTTTATCAATTCAAGGATAGGGTTGGTAGAAAAAACATGCTTTTATTTTCTTTGTCATATTGATTAAATATCAATTTCATCTCAAAACATTAGGAGAGCTGAAACAATGCAGCTTGATGCATTGCATTCTTTTTTAAGACTAGAAAATATGTGCTTACTCAGCTAAATGTATTCTACTGCAGCTCTACATAAATGTGAACCTTTATTCTTAATGCACAGAATTTAATACATAATTTATCCTAAACTTTTCCAAAACTATTTTCTCTTGTTCAGATGGTGGCCTATACAACAGGTGTTTTTTGAGAATAAGTTTCTGTGTTCCAATGAAATTACCTGAATAGGTCAAGATAATAAAAAAAAGAGTATAATAAATATAATAGAAATAAAACAATCTCAAACAATGTAAGAATCCACCAGCTTGTAATTGTAGATTTGTATTTTAGTTCTTCCTCATAAGTGTGTAATTGGGTTTTTCCCCCCAATGCAAATAAGCTCACATTGCCAGAGGAGTCGCAGTACTTCCTGTAGGCATGTATGTAATAATATTTGGTGAGTGTAAAATACAACCACCTGAACACGACCCCCTCCCCACTTCAAGTGTTTAAGGAAAATCTGCTGAGGCTGCAAAAACTGTAAAGCCAAGGTTTGTCCACTCTAGAAAATGCAAAGTGACAATGTAGCAATGCAGCAACTATTTATTCTAAGATAATTGAAGTAAAATGCACACAGCTCTACACAAAACCTGTCCACTTAAAATTGAAATATGTAAAGAATAACTGAGTACGACTGTGCTTTTGTCATTTTAAAACTTAGTTTTAAATGTTGGCTTTAACGCACTAGGCCAACATTCAGTCTACTGAATATTATTTACACCCAGTTGCAACCATTCATATACTTCCTTTCGCCAAACCATTTTTACAGGAAAATGTTCTTGCTTGTTTTTTCCATCATCAAACATATGTAGATTTTGGGTCAAAAATTACCTATTATTTGCGTTTGTTTGTTTGTTTGCTCGCATTCTCCTGACTGATATCTTGGTGCATCAACATCTTTTTGATGTTGTTCACAACAACTGAGAACAACTGTGAACATTAAGTCACTGAATGTTGATACTGAATCAAAGGATGCTTTAAATAGGCAGGTTTAATGGTTTGCACATGTATACAACCAGGTTATTTTTATTCCACCAGTAGAATGCATTTATCAGCTGAAAAACAGAGGATATACACTACCGTTCAAAAGTTTGGGGTCACCCAAACAATTTTGTGTTTTCCATGAAAAGTCACACTTATTCACCACCATACGTTGTGAAATGAATAGAAAATAGAGTCAAGACATTGACAAGGTTAGAAATAATGATTTGTATTTGAAATAAGATTTTTTTTACATCAAACTTTGCTTTCGTCAAAGAATCCTCCATTTGCAGCAATTACAGCATTGCAGACCTTTGGCATTCTAGCTGTTAATTTGTTGAGGTAATCTGGAGAAATTGCACCCCACGCTTCTAGAAGCAGCTCCCACAATTTGGATTGGTTGGATGGGCACTTCTTGCGTACCATACGGTCAAGCTGCTCCCACAACAGCTCAATGGGGTTCAAATCTGGTGACTGCGCTGGCCGCTCCATTACCGATAGAATACCAGCTGCCTGCTTCTTCTCTAAATAGTTCTTGCACAATTTGGAGGTGTGTTTTGGGTCATTGTCCTGTTGTAGGATGAAATTGGCTCCAATCAAGCGCTGTCCACTGGGTATGGCATGGCGTTGCAAAATGGAGTGATAGCCTTCCTTATTCAGAATCCCTTTTACCCTGTACAAATCTCCCACCTTACCAGCACCAAAGCAACCCCAGACCATCACATTACCTCCACCATGCTTAACAGATGGCGTCAGGCATTCTTCCAGCATCTTTTCAGTTGTTCTGCGTCTCACAAACGTTCTTCTTTGTGATCCAAACACCTCAAACTTGTATTCATCCGTCCACAACACTTTTTTCCAGTCTTCCTCTGTCCAATGTCTGTGTTCTTTTGCCCATCTTAATCTTTTTCTTTTATTGGCCAGTCTCAGATATGGCTTTTTCTTTGCCACTCTGCCCTGAAGCCCAGAATCCCGCAGCCGCCTCTTCACTGTAGATGTTGACACTGGTGTTTTGCGGGTACTATTTAATGAAGATGCCAGTTGGGGACCTGTGAGGCGTCTGTTTCTCAAACTAGAGACTCTAATGTACTTATCTTCTTGCTCAGTTGTGCAACGCGGCCTCCCACTTCTTTTTCTACTCTGGTTAGAGCCTGTTTGTGCTGTCCTCTGAAGGGAGTAGTACACACCATTGTAGGAAATCTTCAATTTCTTAGCAATTTCTCGCATGGAATATCCTTCATTTCTAAGAACAAGAATAGACTGTCGAGTTTCAGATGAAAGTTCTCTTTTTCTGGCCATTTTGAGCGTTTAATTGACCCCACAAATGTGATGCTCCAGAAACTCAATCTGCTCAAAGGAAGGTCAGTTTTGTAGCTTCTGTACCGAGCTAAACTGTTTTCAGATGTGTGAACATGATTGCACAAGGGTTTTCTAATCATCAATTAGCCTTCTGAGCCAATGAGCAAACACATTGTACCATTAGAACACTGGAGTGATAGTTGCTGGAAATGGGCCTCTATACACCTATGTAGATATTGCACCAAAAACCAGACATTTGCAGCTAGAATAGTCATTTACCACATTAGCAATGTATAGAGTGTATTTCTTTAAAGTTAAGACTAGTTTAAAGTTATCTTCATTGAAAAGTACAGTGCTTTTCCTTCAAAAATAAGGACATTTCAATGTGACCCCAAACTTTTGAACGGTAGTGTATATGTCACATTAAAGGTGGAGAAGGTTTTATAATGACTCATCATTGTTTTCTATTTTTCCCATTGAAAAAACAATATTTTTACCATGAGAGTATTCACTTTTAAATACATTGTAGGTGTAACCACTAGGGGTGCAAAGATACTGATAGCCCACGGTACGGTCCGTACCTCGGTTTTTGGGCCACGGTCTCGGTTCGGTTTCGGTACATGTTTTGTGCAAAAAGAGACTGCTATTTCATCCCAAAAATATGTTTTCTTTTTCTTATGAGCATAAACAGAATGTCACAGTAGGAAGAACATCAATATATGGAATAAATTAACACTCTAGTCTTTACTGAACAACACTAAGTAATACAACCTCTTCTTCAACTATCACTTATAAGAAATACAAAATGTAAACAAACACACTTCAAAATATTCAAGTGGATTCCAATTCCAAACCTTGATAACTGGTATATGAAGTGATCAATGTGAAAGAAAAAGTGCACTTTACCTTTAACAAACATAAATTAGCTTGTGCTTTGAATAAAAAAAAGCAGAGCAAAATAATATGATAAAAAATACTGCATTCAGGATACAAAGTGCAATGTTATTTACTCATCCACTATTGAGAGATTCTTGTGCAAAAAGATTAGTCTATCAACACTGTCTGGTGCAAGGCGAGACCGGTTGGCACTAACGATGTCCCCAGCAGTGGAGAAAATTCTCTCACTAGGAACTGAAGTCCCTGGGACACAGAGGAGACGTTTTGCCGCTTTTGCTACATGAGGGAACTTGCACTCATTGGTCTTCCACCACACAAAAGGATCAGCATCAACACCAGTGGAGTCTGCTAACCTATATGAAGCAACTTCATCCTCAACAATCTGGGAAAGACCCTTGACCTGGTCTTGTTTTTTAAAAACCTCCCCAAATAGCTCTGCCATTGCTGTCTTCTTTGGAGGGGGAGAGGCTGACTCTTGTCCCTCTGTGGGTGGCATTGTCTCCGCTTGTCTCTGAAAGAACAATGACAAATATTTATCATATAGAACAACAGCTGTAAATGTTTATATTTTGCTCCTGTGAACTTAGTATAATTGCCACAATAGAGAATAGCTCAACTGCTGTTTTGTTTTATTGTTGAAAGATATGTACAAGTATGACATGTTAAATCATCTATATGTATTTTAACATAAAAAAAATTAATCATTAAATATACAGCCATAGATTCACAGAAAATAAGATCATCATACCTGTGGTTCATACTCCAGGATTTCTGTGGCAAGATCTTTGTAGAGTCTGTCAAGGGAGGATTCATCAAGGGAGGGCAGGGATTTAAACCTGGGATCCAGGGCTGTGGCTTTTTGGAGGTACTTCTGAAGGTCAGGGTCAGTGTACCTTATATCCAGGTCCTGTGTAATGGCTTCTTTTGCTTCTTTGATAACTGTACTATCTTCATCTCCAGGTGCCATGGATTTGAGAATCATTTCCTTCAGTGGGAGGATCATTGAAATTGTGGGGGTTGTTTCACTGCTCATGAGTGTTGTCACAGTCTTCAGTGGTTTGAGTACTTCGATTAGTTGCTCTGCCATTTTTTGTTCTCCATCAGTCAACATTGCAATGCCCGTGACGTGGCTCCTCAGGTTTTTGTCCATTGTTAATGCCGAATAGATGGCAGGCTGCTGCTCAACATATCGTGACAACATGTCATGTGATGTGTTCCACCAAGTTATCACATCATTGATTAACTTGTGCTTTGGCAAGTTTAACATTTCTTGTTTCACAGAAAGTGCTTGGTTGGCTGTGGTGCTGCGGTGAAAAAAGTTGACAACTTTCCTCACTTTCCCAAGGAGGCGGGACACACCATTGATTGACACTGCCCTCTTGGCTGCGAGATTCACAGTGTGAGCAAAACATCCAATTTGGGGTCCCAGCACAACAGTTTCCTTGACTGCATTAACTATGTTTGCAGCATTATCTGTGGCGACGGGTATAGTTGTGTTTGGCCGCTCCAGCTTCCACTCGGTGACTGCATTTTTCAACTCCTCTGCTAAATGCGCACTTGTGTGGCTTTCATAGAGTGGGCGGGTCTGCAGCACGGCACTTTTCATCTGCCAGTCCAACATGTAGTGAACCGTCACAGTCATGTAGCTGTGTGTTGCCCGAGAAGTCCAACTGTCCGTAGTCAGTGCGAGGCTTTCTGTTTTCGCCAAATCACTCTCGATGGCTTTGCGCGTTTTGTCATAAAGACCAGGGATGACAACCGCACTGAAATGTGTGCGACTGGGCACAGCATAACGTGGGTCGAGCGATTTCATTAAATGTTTAAACCCCACATCCTCTACTACAGAAAAGGGCTGTAAATCTTTAGCGATAAACACTCCCAATGCACCGGTTATCTTTATGTGTTTCTCTGAAGAGGCCCGGTAGGTCTGAGCAAAAGCATTCTCAATAGACAATTGTTTTTTTCCGGCTGGCGCCTGTTCGGGTCGCTCGACTGACCTGTGTTCAGGAAGCGTTATGTCTGGATGCTTTCGCTGGATATGCTTTGACATATTGCTCGTGTTTCCTTTGGAGTATGCGACATGTGCCAAACAAAGTTTACAGACTGTGTAATTTCTGTTGATTGTTTTCCCTCCTTCGTCGTTGTACTCAACCCCAAAGCCAAAATTATTCCACACTGAAGATTTGAAAGATGCTGGTGCATCTTCAAATTTCTGTTTTTCAACTCCGCTAGAGCTTGCCATTTCTACGTGTCTCTGTAGCCCATGTGTAGCCAAACAACTAGTAGTACGAGCCAGTGAGTGACAGAAGTTAGGGGTGTGGGTGCACAACCGTGATTGGACATTAACTTGCGGGGGTGGGCTTTCGTCTGCCTGGACAGGCAAACGCACTGATGGCGTGTAAAGCAAAAACTAAAAGGATCAGCACGAACTCAATGGCAAAACCGAAGTCCCGCGGGACACGAGGGTAGATTGTCCCGTGCCGGGCTGACCTAACGGTCCGGGATTTTACCGTGTACCGTTGCATCCCTAGTAACCACTATCTGATACTCAAGCATCTATTATTCTTTCTTGGACATAAAAAGAAATACAACTATTACGTTAATAAAATGATCAGGAAAATGTATGTTTTTATTTATGGAAATATTTTAACAGCAGTAATCTGAAATTAAGCAGATTTTATGGGTTTCTTCCCCTAAACATCCTGTTTTTACCTGCCTTAACCCTACAATCTGAACGCCATGGAACCAATATATGCTTGTATGTACCAGCTGTACCTGTTAAAATAACTACTTTACCTCACTGTGGTTTATCTGCCAGAGTCTATTAATTACAGCTTGCTGCTCTGGGCAGAGTGAACTCTAAAGAGATTTTCTCACCAGCAGACTTTTAAGCTGTTACACTCCTCGTCTCCCTTTTAAGAATTGATACAAAGCGGCCTTAGATGTCCATCTGAACAGTCAGCTACTGCTGACTTTGCAAACCAAACGTCTCGTATTGTGCGTCCATGTAAGCAGTGGTCTAGTTGAGATTCACAGCGTGACTTGAAACTGCCCCTCTAAGCCATGTCAGATCAATGCACTTCATCTGTCACATGGCACTCAAAGCCTGTTCTGCCACCCAAATTACTGATGTGCTGAATTATAACTTGGTTGGAGCAGCAGTGTACAGTACCCAAGGCGTTTTGAAATACCACTGGCAGACCGAGCTGTCATCCCAGATACATCTATCACTGGGAGAGCTGTGTGGAACAGACAGCTAATATCCTGGGGTCCTTTACAACAGCTTTTGTCAAAGTCTGCATTGTGACAGGAGGCTTCCCACAAACATTTCAGAGCCTGTTAGCCATCTTACCTAAAGGACAATGAAATACTGTCACCTGTGGCTGCTGAAATAAAGATATGTTTCTACTGGCCTTATCACTGTAATTCTGTCATAACACGCCGGTCTCAGTAAAGATTTGTTTGACTTTATATTGTAAGTTATGATACAATAAACAAAAGTAGAGGAGGCAGATTCTGGTGTCAGATAGTGTTGAAGAAAATGGAAAGGCCTGAAAAAAAGAACAAAGTTACTGGTTTTTTTATTCTTTATCTCTAAGAAACTATACGTTTGCCCATCTATTTTATAGATATTTTTTTCAATTTTAGAAAATAGCATGAAGTAACATGTCTGGGACTGTAAAAACACTTGATGTTATTGTTTAGGGCAGGGGTCAGCAACCTTCAAAATCAAATTATTTTTGCCCCTTGTTGCTATACAATAAAATGTGTCTGGACCTTGAAAAAACCCAGAGAAAAGATAAATGTCCTTTCGAAAATAGAGAACTTACCACACTTTGTGGACATAGTGTGCGCTCCAACGATAAAATAAAGGATCTGAAAAAATGGTTTGTACCATTATTGTCATTATGTTGTGGACGTTTATGAGGGGATTTTTTTTGCTATTTATACTGTCCTCCCAACTAACTATGCACCTGCAGTCAGACTTGGTGCCTGTTGCACAGATATATTCTGATCTTTTTAATCCAGCTCCTCATTCTCAAACTCCCTTTTGGTAAAACCTACATTCTCAGCAGTGAAACCAGACCTCAGAGCATGGGTTTTATCGCCACAAAGGAAGATGAGATGTGAGGAGCAGAACATATTTGTGCAAGAGGGATGAAATCTGACTGCATATACATAGTTTTAAAGTTGAGCCGACAACACTTGCAAGCAAGCAAGATTATTTCTGAATGCGAGAGTAGAGGTTTCAGTGAGTGTTGTACAATATCTAAGATTGTAAATGAAAAATCCCGCTTTTAAACTTACAACATATACTTTTTGAAAGAAAAATATGCCCATAGATTTCTTTCTGGATAATGCTTAAAATACAGCGGAAAACTACTAAGAAATTTTTTATCATACTTATGTTTAAAAACATGCATTTATTAAAAGCCATTCTGCTGGACCAGTAAAGCCACATGGAGTTTCAGAGCCAGATGTTGCAGACCCCCGGTTTAGAGAAATGCAGATATCATTTATTTAGTTGTTTGTTTCTATTCTGCAAGGTTTTTTTCCCCCCCAGAACTTTTGGTTTTCAAGAAAAAGTGTTGTCTTTCATGACATGACTGGCCAACATGGTTCATATGTGTCATTAATCAACAACACACAGCAAATTTAATTACAAAGGAAGATCATACAGAGCAAAGCTGGAGCATAACAGATGGTTCACCAAAAACACTTGACCTTAGCATTTGCTCTTGAGAATTAAGTTTTGTACCACACTATTACATCTTTATAGCAACAGGCTCAGGCAAGTTCAGACAGGCCCCATTGTGGTCGTTTCTAATGCAAAAATGCTACATCAATGTTTCTCAAATCTCTGTTTTTGTGTACATGAACATGTACACATGAACACGTGAGCTCTGTGCTGAGGGCAAATACTCAAGTGAACAATCAAAACACGTTCTCCGCTCACATGGTTCCAAGATGGAAGCCCACGGAGAAGATTAAATTTTAGAAGATAAACTCGTAGAAATTTGGCCAGACTACACCTGTTTATACGATGTCAGCTCGTTAGATTTCAAGAACAGGGACAAGTGCGAGCAGGCTACACCGAGTTGGCCGCAAAATTGGACCAGACAGGTACTGTGAAAAAAGGGGGCTGCCATCTTGGAATCATGTGAGTGGAGACCGCGTTTTGATTGGTCCCTTTAATATTTGCCCTCAGCACACAGCTCAGGTAGAGCGCACACAGTGTGTTTTTCACCTCGCGAGGAAAGAAAATATCAAACCTGTTTAAGTTTCACCTCAACACCTTGTGTGGCAGAAAACTCACCAAAAATCAGCCGCACACAGCGAGCTGTCTGCTGAACAAACGGCCTTGAATTACTTTTTGCTCAGCAGATTGCTCTCGTGTGGCAGGTGCGTTTTTTGTCACTGCCATCAATGCTGCAGCTTCACACTGATAGAATGTCGTCTTTATTTGAACAAACATTATTAAAAATGATAAACCCAGGGCTACATACATCTTTCCATTGTTTGCCATGTATATTTAACATGTATAAATCAGAAATGGCTTAAAGAGAACAAGATATTTCCAACAAAAGGATGAAAAGGGGAAGAGTAATTCCCAATTTTCCGTGAAGCTGAATTGAACTGCATGGTCATTTGAGGGAAAATAAATTTCCCCTATGAAGAGGAAGGAGAGTTGGCTTGCTGTGTGTCCTCTGATCTGTGGTTCTTCTTCACAGTGGAAATAATTCACTAGTGGACAGCTGTTTATCCTCTCTGCTCCACTGGTAATGAGATGATCACTTAGAAATGTATTAAGCTTGGCCACAGTACCACCACATCAGCACAGTCATTCAGATCTGTGATTTAAAACGACGCAGGTTTTTATCCCTCTTTTTCCGTACTCCTCATTCTCCACCTCATCTTTCTCTTTGTACTTTTTTGCCTCTGTCATCTATTCTCTTTGTCCAACACAAATTATCTTGCTCTCGACTTTTTACACTACCAGAAGTTGTCCAACTGAGCCTGGCGGAGGATCAGCGAATCAGCACATCGACCGTAACAGTTGGCCTCAGTGCTGTCCTCACCTGTGCCATCCAGGGGACGCTGCGTCCCCCCATCATCTGGAAGAGAAATGGTATTATCCTAAACTTCCTGGACCTGGAGGATATTAATGTGAGTGCATTTAGTTACTGGTTCTCTTGTGCTGCCTTTAATGATGAGAGTGGTGCATAAGTATATGATGAAATCTTCATGTTTTGGTTCCCTTATTGCTCTATTCAATAAATATGGATGTTCACTAAATTATTTTTATTTGTGTATTTGGCTTTCAATTAAAAAAGAAAACATGGAATCCTAAAATATTGTCAGATTTTGACAGTCGGAATACTAACATAGTGTCAACAACACATTGAAATTTGTCACAAGAATTAATGCATTAATCACTAACATTCCTAATCTGTGTGACATTTTTGTATCCGTCACAAATAATTTGAAAGTAAATGTGCATATGTTGGATAATTTTCCCACTGCTTCACAATTAGGCACAACTCTTCTGTCTATCTTGTAAAGTCCTAGAACAGTCCTTCTCAGTCCTGGTCCTCAGGGCCCACTATCCTGCATGTTTTAGGTGTTTCCCTGTTGCAACACAGATGACTCATAAAACCCTCAAAAACAGGAATTAGAATACTGTGAAGAAATCAGCCCAAATTTTTTCAGAGCATGAATGTTTTAAACTGAGTGTAACACACTACTTATCTAAACTCAAAGCACCTGCACAGGTTGTCCCAGGTGCCATTTAAGTGCTTCACTTTGGGTCAATTGTCTCAGTTAGGTTCAATATGGGGAAGACTGCAGACTTGACAACTGGCCAGAAGACCATCATTGATACCCTCCATAGGATGTATAAGCAACTAAAGTTCATAGCTAAGAAGGCTGGCTGTTCAGAGTGCTGTGTCCAAGCACATCAATGGAAAGTCTAGTGGAAGGGTAAAATGTGGCAGGAGAAGATGCACCAGCAGAAGAGCTGACTGTAGGCTTCAGCGAATTCTCAAACAGAGAAGATTCACCACATTCAGACGCATCCGGGAGATTGGCTACAACTGTCAGGTTCCTCGAATCAAACCACTTCTGAACCTGAGCCAAATAGGAAGCGTCTCAACTGGGCCAAGGAGAAGAAGGAATAGACTGTTGGGCAGAGGTCCAAGGTCCCCTTTTCCGATGAAAGTAAAGTGTGCCTATCATTCAGGAATCATAATCCAAGGGTTTGAAGGAAGACGGGTGAGGACCAAAACCTAGGCTGCTTGAGGTCCAGTGTGAAATATCCACAGTCCGTTATGATTTGGGGTGGAATGTCTCGTGCAGGTGTTGGTAAACTCTGCTTTCTTAAATTTTACCACATCAGTCTACAGGAATGTTTTAGTATGGAGTATTTGTATGGAGATGCAGATTTCATCTTCCAGCAGGACCTGGCCCCTGCCCAAACCACCAGAAGCACCAAAACCTGGTTTTATGCCCATGCCATCACAGTGCTTGACTGGCCAGCCAACTCGCCGGACCTAAACCCCATTGAGAATCTATGGGGTATTATCAAGGGGAAAATGAGGGGCACTTGACTCAAAAACAAGGAAGAACTGACAGCAAGCATCAAGGAAATCTGGGCTTCCATGACTCCCAGGCAATGCCTCAATGCCATGGCGCATCAAGGCAGTGATTAAGGCAAAGGGATTTCCCACCAAGTATGGAAGATTGACATATCGTTTTGAAAGTACCATATTTTAATTGATTTGATGTGATCCTGATTTCTTTCTTTTTTTTCTGCAAAAACTGAGAAGCAAATGGTGATTTCATCACAGTATTCTAATTTTTTGAATTCCTGTTTTCATGGTCTTCTGTGAGCTGGAAGCCCAAATTATGTACAAATTAGTCCTTGAAATTGTTTCAGTTGTGGGCCCTGAATCTTTGGAAGTTTAACGTTTTGAATGGAATTATGGAAATAAATAAACTTTTCCATCCATCCACTATCTGTACCCATCCATCCTATGTGGTGGGGGGGCTGGTGCCTATCTCCAGCAGTCATGGGGCAAGAGTGATATTCTAATTATTTGGAAAGGGTCTGTGTGTAGATAGATAGATAGATAGATAGATAGATAGATAGATAGATAGATAGATAGATAGATAGATAGATAGATAGATAGATAGATAGATAGATAGATAGATAGATAGATAGATAGATAGATAGATAGATAGATAGATAGATAGATAGATAGATAGATAGATAGATAGATATGCAGGACACTGAATAAAAACATGCGTCCTGTGTGAAGTGACAAATATAAATACGATGAAAGGGTATGAGATGAAGAAATGAGTAGACTTACAGATAAATTGTTAAGCTCATATGTAGATATACTGTTATGCAACTTAAATCTGAATATGCTTGTGTACAGTTACATTGATACTGCAGTAGGGAGAGTCTGTTGACTCTGACTGAAATTCTACCCAAATTTCTCCAAATACAGAAATAGACTGTAAGGAAAATTGACAGATTTATTGCAGACTTTTTATAAGCAAAACATGGCCACTGAATAATATCACGTCATTACCACTACATGAAAATATGTTGAGCTTTTGAATAGAACCTAATACTTAATTTGAGTGGGGTGCCTAATTAATATCTGGTCGATTTTAACAGCAAGGGGCACACTGGGTGGGCTCCTCACATTTTTATTAAAATAAGCCAATTACAACCCTTTTTGTGAAATGCAAAATGGGAAAATTACAATGCTGCTGAGAGTTGTAAAGAGCCCTGAGAGTATCTCAGTTGATTTATACTCATTCTTTTATTTTGAATTTTAAGTTTGCACAATTCATGTTCTTGCACATAAAAGAAGGTTAGGAAAACATCTCTCTCCTTGTCTGATGTTCAGCCTAAACACAGCTGCAGGAGAGGGTGAAAGGCTAATTACATGAAAAGAACCAACAAGTGGAAATCAGAGAACAATGATTGTCAAGCATCCTCCATAAAACAATATGATTAATGTAAGCGATGTGCTTAATGAACTATGCAGAAAGGCTTTAGTTTGGGTGAAAGCATGGGATAGCTTTATCCACTGCCGGTTCACAATGTGTTGATTGCATGTTAATGAGCGACATGTTAAGGTCATGACAAGACGAAGTAATGTCAGCTCAGGTGACTCGACCTCTTGACCTCACACAATGGATTTTCAGAGAGATTTGATATCTGAGCAGAAGAGGGGTGGAGAGGGCAGTGTCTGCTGTTTCTATGCATTCTGGTACATCAAAGAAAAAACTGGGAAACAAAAGCAATTAAATTAAACTTATTGTTTTGCTAAATGTAATTTGTGTATCTGTGCTGTCCTCACAACACGTGTCTGTGTGCTGCTAGACAGCCAGCAAACCATGAAAGAAAACTCCCGACACAAGGCTTGCTTTTCTTGTTTAGTGAAGCTTTCTTGTATTGAAAACAACAATTGTTTGGTAACTGTAACGTACAAAAAAGAAGGAGGAATCACTAAATGTGCATTGTATTAAACACAATTAGCTAGCCAGTGCACATGACATTCCAATGTAACCAACAGCTAAAAAACATGACAAAACAATATTCCTGAAACGTCTGAGACTTCTAAACGGGTGCTTAGGACACAGAAATACTTACAAAGGCGAAAATGTCCCGAGGCTCAAACATTTAGAGCGACACAGCGTTGTCAGACGTGATTTTCAGGTCTCAATTCTGCAGTAGGTGCTGACTCACTTTTACCGAGCAACAAACGCCAAAGATTGTCTATGTACGAGAACAGCACTCACTCTGCAGCAACAACAACAACAAAGATCCTTCCTAAAGAAGGTGTCTCACTTTGTTTACTTTTTAGCCTTGGCTTTTTAACATACTTTTAACATATAATTATTACCAATTATGAACTTATTTATGACATTTTATCTAACTTATTAACCATATGAAATTATAACCGTCTTTGACCCAAAGACATGACAGTGTCCATTGGAGCTAATAGAAGACAAGAAACACTTGTAGTCTTAAACTCAATTTTGGTAGCATGATAGTCAATTAATTGAGGCTGAAGAGCAGCATATTGTAGAAAAACATGTGTAACTGCAAAAATATTAAAATAAATATACAATCGATTAATGAGACACCCAGAAAAATTAGTCTCCAAAGGGTCAAACAAAAACATTCGAATGATCTTTGGTTTGTGTTTCTTATGGATGGGATGAGCAGTTAATTTGTGTGATTTTTAATAAGAGAGCTGTGCTTGTCAATTAAGTTACACTGAAGATACATTAAAAATCCCTAAGTCATTTAACAGCAAATACATTTTTTATGCTACTAGTGATGTAAATTGTCATTTTAATTTCTAATTAAATCCTAATTTGATACTGTAGATTAGTGCAACTTTTTAATATAACGCATGCAACATTAGTTCATGTGCTAATGCTTATTAATCAGCAAATAGAATCAAATATATTTTCAACTGTAAAACTCCAGCCTTTTTTCAGACAGAAAGAATCACCTCTGGCTTTTTTTCTGAATCACATGTTGTTCAGTGTTCAAAATGTTGACTGGCTTCTTCATTCACAATCATGTTTACTATAAAGAGAACCAAGTAGTTGATAGAGGTACCCATGAGTTTCTGAACATCAAACAGCACTTAAGAACAAAAATAGTTTACTACATAGGAATAATTATTTGAGTATTCCCAGCTAGGTGACGCTTAAATGAAGCAGGATACACATAAAAGCAGCTCTATATTTGGAGAAAAGGACAGGATAATTTTTTTATGTTTTGTATGTTTTTAATTAAAATCTATTTTACTTGACATTTATAATACTCATCTATGAAACTTATTTTACTGGATCCAGTTTCCCAAGCATAGTGGACAGCAGAGGTTGTGCTGCATTTTTTTGTTATTGCTCATTTTGACTGACGAGGCCCAAAAAAAATCTGGTCAAGATGTGAAAAGTCTTCAAAAACCACTACATTTCATCACGGGATGTGTACCCAGCTCCTGCTCATATGAAAGAATCAATGAACAATCAGAAAGAGACTAGAATTTTGACTTTGATAGGAGGTGTTCAAGGAGGAAAACTTTGCTTCTTAAGAAAATCATAAACACCAGATTAAAGTTTGCCAAAGATAAAAGAGAATAATGTTCTTTGGAGACAGTCTAAAATAAAATTATTGGACACCAGAAAAGAGGACAATTTTGGCATAAACAAATACACCATACCAGGAAAAGAACCTTAAACTTCCTGTGAAGCGTAGAGCATAGTGTCATGATTTGGGGATGTCTTCCTGCTGCAGTACCTGGCCAGCTCATCACTATTGAACCCACAATGAATTTTACCGTAAAAAATCAAGGTGAAGCAGTGCTCCAAAATTACATAAAGAACATACCAGGAAATTCACCAAGGACTAGCGAAAAACTAAAAAAAGGTCAAATCCTGGGCTGAATCAAAGTCATGGAGATGCTGTGAGGTGACTTGAAATGGGCTGTACATGCAAGAAACCCTTGAAACATCTCACTGCTGGAAGCAAGGAGTGGGGAAAACTTTCCTCAGACAGCTGTCAGAAGCTATTTCAAGCAAAATAATTATGTTTAGCTTCAGGGTATAGCGTTCTAATGTTTTCCTAAACTGAAATACACATTTTTGTTTATTTTCAATTTAATGAATGAAACCATCCTAATTGTTTGTTTTGACCTGAATTTAAACCACTTCAGATGAATAATTATAAATATTTAACAGAGTGTCTTAATTTTTTCACTTGAAAACATGGACTAAGTCTCTTTTGTGAGTCTTTCTTACAAGAACATTATTTAACACATCCCAAATTTTGTTAAAAAGTCTGTGTAATATATATTTTTTATCTTAGAAAATAAGTGTGTCTATTTTCAGTTTAAATGTCATGACAGAGTTCCATCAGGACCATGTGATCTACCACTTGGTGGGACAGCAGAGTATTTAATGCGTTAATCCACCCTAACTTGTAGCTGGAACTCCCCCGCTGATTGCCTCACGATGCACCAACAACACCGGCTCCATTCATCAGCCTAATGGGCTTTATATTTTTAACCCTTGCCATTTATCAGGCTGAGGCACCGTCATGAGGGGAGAGAGCAGGATCAAATCCCCAAATGCCTGCTTCAGCTCAACAGGGAAACCTTTGATTCATGGTTTGTCTTCCTTTCCTCATCACTTTTTTTCTCCCTTGTCTCATCCCATCATTCCCTGCTGTTGCACTCCTCCTTCGCCGCTCTCCACAGTCATCGTTATGTAGTCTATCAAGCTGCCTACATTTTCCACTGACTCCCTGTGGATGCCTCCTGCACCCAATTCTTCACCACTATCCCCAATCTTGGTCCCCATTTCTTCTTTTTCCATCTACAACAGTGCTAACTCCTCTCTTCCATCTCTTCCCTGCATTACAGGACTTCGGGGACGAAGGCTCCCTGTATATCACCAAGGTGACAACAATACACATGGGGAACTACAGCTGCCATGCCTATGGCTATGAAGACCTCTATCAGACTCATGTGCTGCAGGTGAATGGTCAGTAGTGGCTCATTTCTTTCTTAAGATTGCAGAAGAAATGTAAAATATATTTTTCTTTGTCCTACTTTGTGGATACCATGTAAATTTGTTTGGCCTAGTGTGTTTGGTCCAAACGGAATAGCAACAGAAAAATTATTTTAATTTTAACAAATTTAAAATAAAAATGGAATAACAAATAACCAGATAAAAATCCAGCTTTTGGGTCGGAGAGGTGGTTCAAAAACAATGTTAAATAAATATGTATATTTTGAAATCTATTTTGCATCTCAATAAATTGGCATAAAATCAAAAAGTAATTTAATTTCAGTGATCCAGTTCAAAAAGTTAAACTCACTAATTACATAGATCCATTACACACAGCATAATGCATTCCAAGTCTTTATTCTGTTATGATTATTAGGGTTTTCAGCCAGCAAAAAATGCAAATATCAGTCTCTAAGAAAATTAGAATAATTACATAAGAGAAAACATACAGATTTTTAATATGAAAATGTCAGCCTATTGAAAAGTCTGTACTTGTACTTTTTAGTTAATAGCATCAGTCTTACCCTGGGTTCCTTTTCCATGAATTACTGCAATAATGCAACAAGACATGGAGAACATCAGCCTTTGGCACTGCTAAAAGTATTTAGGAAGCCCAGCTTGCAATAATAATGACTTTCAGCTCATATGTATTGTTGGGCCTGAAATCTCATCTTCATGACAATACTCTATAGACAATATTCTGTTAGGCTCTGGTCAGGCCAGGTTGTTGAAGAATGACGGACAATGGTATCCGGCCAATTAAAGTAGGTATTGGTAATTTTGGAGACTAAAATTCCCCTACCCATAAATGTAAAAAATGTTGATGCAGATTTGTTTTGAAGAAATATTTCAAAGTCGGCCCAATGTTTGATGCCACCTTGAGCAGAATTTAACATGATGTCCCTCATACATTTAAAGCCCATTGCACAATGGTAACCACGGAAGCAGTAATATATTTGCAAACAGCATGTAACGTTATCATGCAAACAACAACTTGTCATTTCTATACAGTCCAGTAATTTAGAACAAATAATCATCTACTCTAATTATATACACTTTAACCTCCAAATACATGGCATAAAAGTTTATCACAAGACTTAAAGTCTGAGTCAAGTCTAGAGTCTATGCAACTTAACAGTGACTTGTGTACAAGTCACAGACTGGGGTTTGCTTGCATATTAAGGGTTACTTACAAAACTTTAAATAATCAGATGTATCTTTAAAGTGAGCCTCCTTTTTATCGACAATTGCCACAGGGAATTTTGTTCATTTTTCTTCTCTAGACAAAAGTTAATTACTTTATAAAACCCTACCAAACCTGAGCAGACCTTTGCTAGCTGGAAGAAAGGTGGTAACAGCAGTCCTTACAAAGTTTCTAATCTCTGACCTCTTCAGACTTTAGAGTTCTAACTGAACCAAAGACTTGTGTAGCAAATCAACATCTAACTGAAGCTTTTTTAAGTATGGGATTGTTAAGCTTTTCTAACTACTAAATTCAGAAAATTTAAATCTTCAGAATATAAGCCACTTGTTCAAAGGCAACCTGTTACAAAGACAACTGTGAGAAAATTGTCACAGGAAGCTGAAGAAGCTCTGCAGGGTTGTTTTGCGACCACAGACTGGATGACTCTTTGCTAAGCACATGAAGAGGAATATTAATGCCATGACTGAGTGTGTGACTGACTATATAAACTTCTGTGTGGACAACATCATCCCAACCAGAATAGTGAGATGCTTCCCTAATAACAAACCCTGGATCACCATTGATCTGAAGGAGCTGCTAAACAAGAAAAAAGAGCCTTCATGGAGGAAGACTGGGGATTACTGAGGAAGATACAGAAGCAACTTAAGGTCAAGATTAGAGACAGCAAAGAGGCATACAGGAAGAAGCTGGAGAACAAACTACAGAGAAACAATATCCGAGATGGCTGGTCAGGAATGAAAATGATCACAGGCTTTAAGGACAGGAAGGATTGGATAGATGAAAGTTTGGACAGAGCCAATGAACTGAAGATATTCTTCAACAGGTTCAGTTCAGGAACTAGCTCAGCATCTTCCTCTCCAATCCCCAGCCAAACAGATATCCCACTCTCCTCTCACCAACAGCTTTCCTGTTACACCTCGGATGTTTTATCCTTCACCTCAGCCATGGACTTTTTTGCTTCCACAAGTTTGACTTCAACCAAGTCAGGAAATGCTGCTACCCCCTTTGCCTCCCACTCCCACTTATCTGTCTCCAAAAGTCAGGTGAAGAGGCAGCTGGAAAAACTGAACCGAAACAAAGGCTGCAGGTCCAGATGGTGTCAGCCAGAGTCCTGAAGGCCTGTGCACAGCAGCTCTCTGGGATTCTGCAGCAGCTCTTCAACCTTAGCCTAACCCCAGGAGAAGGTTCCAGTGTTGTGGAAGACATCCTGCCTTGTTCCAGTACCAAAGAGAACTCACCCATCAGACATCAATGACTATAGACCTGTTGTCCTGACATCCCATATCATGAAGGCCCTGGAGAGACTCCTGTTGGCCCACCTGAATAAGCAGAAAAGAACATATCAGGACCCACTGCAGTTTGCTTATCGCTGTGGAGTTGGGGTTGAAGATGCCATCATCCACCTGCTTCAACCAACCCACTGTCATCTGGACAAAGCAGGCAGCACTGTGAGGATCATGTTCTTTTACTTCTCCAGTGCATTTAACACAATTCAGCCTGATTTGCTTTGTCAGAAACACCTGAAGACACAGGTGGAGCCCTCAACAATCGCCTGGATCAGTGACAACCTGACATACAGACCACAGTTTGTGAAACTGAAGAATTTTGTGTCAAACCAGGTGGTCAGCAGCACAGTAGCACCAAAGGGGTCCGTACTCTCACCATTCTTTTTCACTCTGTACCCCTCAGACTTCCAGCAGAAATCAGAGACCTGTCATCTGCAGAAATACTCAGATGACTCTGCAATTGTCGAGTGTATCAGAGATGGACAGGAAGCTGAATACAGAGAGCTGGTGGACCGCTTTGTGACATGGTGTGGAAACAATCGTCTTACCTTGCATGTGAATAAAACAAAGGAGATGATTGTAGATTTCAGAAGAAACAGGGATAAGTCAAACACTGTTTCCATCATGGGAGAAGAAGTGGAGGTGATTGAGGAGCATAAATACCTCAGAGTTCACCTTGACAACAGACTGGACTGGAGACTGAACAGTGAAACCGTCTACAAGAAGGGACAGAGCAGACTGTACTTCTTGAGGAAGCTTAGTTCCTTCAAGGTTTGCAGCAAGATGGTGCAAATCTTCTACAAGTCTGTTGTGGAGAGTGTAATCTCTTCAGCCATCATCTGTTGGGGTAGCAGCATCTGAGCCAGGGACTTAAAAAGGCTCAACAACCTGATAAAGAACGCTGGTTTTGTTCTTGGTACTGGAGATGATAATGCAAAAAAATGATTCCTCATAAAATCTAAAAAAGTTTGGACAACCCTGAGGATCCTCTTCATGAGACTGTCATACAACAACAGAGTGTCTTCAGTCGGAGGCTTCAGTTTCGCCTCAATACAGACCGCTACAGGAAATCCTTCCTGCCTACAGCCATCATCATCTACAACAACTCCTTAAAGAATTAATTATATGAGCTACAACAACACTTAATTTCCCTCTGGGATCAATAAAGTATATTTTTAATTTGAATTGAATTGAACTATTTAATACACAACAAAATACAACAGAATTTCTTTATGGGCTTTAAACTAAAAAGAAGAGGCAATGCTGTGAAAGGAGTCATGCAGACAGAGAAGATGTCTGGGGAGGGCGTTATCAGCAGAGGGCAATTACCAAATGTTTGCTTTGGGTATTCAGGGTATTTCAAAAAAAAGATAGGAAGCAGTGAGATAAGGTGGAATGCAGTGGAGCCAAGTGCCACATTATACTAAGTGGGCGGATTGCATCCCACTTTGCTATTAAAGCGATCTGTTCGCTGAGGAGAATGACAATGCTGCAGCTTTAGCTTTCCCTAAGTACACAGAACTGCAGTGTAGAACTCTTGTATATATTATTTTAGCACTTAGGAGTGTGATGGCATTGCTGTTAAAAACGTGTCTGCAGCATAAAGTAACACCTAATAAACGCTGAAAAAGAGGTATAAAGTACTGATTTCATTCAAGTAAACAACAGTTGCTTTAAGAGCCTAAACATACAGAGAGAAACGATTGTGGATGCTTTTTGCATTTCCTTTTTCTGCGTTTTTTAAGAGGAAATGATGGCTTTTACTGTTAGGCATGTGGCATGTTTATGGTTTTCATTGATTAATTAAGATGGGAGAATAACAAGAAACCTAAGCTAGAATAGTGGACAAGCTAAAAGAGCTTAAAATAACTACTAGCTTCCATATAAATATGCTGGGGAAAAAAGGCCATTTGAAATCAAAGTTCAAGTATAGTCCTTTGAAAAGTAGTCACCCCTTTAATTTTCTACATTCTTTTTAGGTTGCAAACCACAATATCTAAAAAAGCTTGTGATAGACCAGAACTAATAAACTTTCAGAACAGGGTGCAAAGAAAATGATACATGGGTCAGTACTTTGTAGGAGCACCCTTCGCTGCAGTCATGGTTGCAACTCTTTTGAGGTCATTCTCTGGTTGTTTTGCACATCTAGATGCTGAAGTTGTTAACCTTGCTTTGCAAAGTAGCTCAAGTTAGGTTAAAATAGATTGGTGATTATGGAATATATGGATATATGGAATTTGATTGAACCATTTCAACACATAAATGCTAAAAACCATGCTTTTGTTGTATGTTAAGGGTTGTTGGCTGGAAGGTGACACATGCACCAGTTTAAAGTGTTTTGCAGCTTCTAACAGATTTTTCTGCAGGAGTGCCCTGTATTTTCAGTAGTTTGATGCTTTTTCCCATCAACCCTGACATTTCATGTCTCTGCTGAAAAACATCGTTCTCACAGCATGATTCTGCCGCCACTTTGTTTCACAGTGGAATAGTGTGTTTAGGTTGAGGTGCAGTATTTATTTTCCACTACACATAAAAGTTCAGTTTCGGTCTTATCTTAACTGAACAACATCTCAATCAATCTTTATTTATAAAGCGCTTTTCATACAAAATTGCATTTCAAAGTGCTTTACAGATTAAAACTACCCCACATAAAACCAAATTTCCATCCCTCCCCTAAAGAATTAAAAACATGATCGCAGTTATAACCCCCTCCCTCCAAACCAACCCTCATGCACATTCACTTTAAAGCACAAATTAAAAGGGCATAGGGAGATAGGACATCTATAATGTGTTTGTAGTCTCATGTATATGGTCTTTAGAAAACAGTAAACGTGACTTTTTATTCTTGTCAATTTAGATGAACAGCCATGTTTTGGTTGTTTGCAGTTGTTCCTTACTCCTATTTTTAGATCATACATCAAATACTTTTTTGTACTATGTTCCCAGCTCTTCGTAACCTCCCTGCCTGGTGGGATGGTTTCCTTTCCCCCAGTTTACACCGGATGCGTCAGCAGCGCGGTATGGCTGCAGTGCGGTCTCTGCAGCAAATAGAAACCATTATAGTCTATGCATTGGTTTACACCGGATGGGTCAGTGGTGCGTTTCAGACGTGTCCCAGCTGCATCTCGCCGCACTGCTCTGAAAAAGATAGGATTGAGTTCTATTTTTGACACAACACTCATCCAAAATGCATCAAGCTCCACAGTTAAAATGGGGCTAAACAGTTTCAAAATAAAAGACACGTCGAGATTTGGAATAGCTTAACTATATAAACAGGACTTAATTACTGGTGACCAAAGGGTTCGTTTGCTCCCCGTATCTTTTGATGAAATCATCTGTGTTTTCTTCAGCATAGACAAAGAGGTTTTTATCCTGGTAGTGGAGAATTATATCTGATACTACATGTCCTTTTTACAGGTCCATGCACACAGATCTGTGCATACATGCATGGAGCAGCGACACTGCATGTTAATCAGTCACCTGTTGATCTTTTGAATGTAAGCACAAGGCTTGAATGATGCCCTGAATGTGTTTCCAGTGGACTGTGAGTATTTATTAAACTTTCTAACCTCGCCCTCTGCGAAGAATGCTGCAGCATCCACGCAGAAAACAAACCATGACTATAGCCTATAGTAGAATAGAGTAATTTAACTACGGATAGTGATGGTATATGGAAATTGTGCTGGGAGAACAAGTGCATGTTGGATCTGCGCTTAAATTCCTCATCAGGTTTTTAAAAGTGGTGGGGAGAAAACTGCCAATCCTAAATATTGTTGGGCACATCTCCCTGGCTAAAATGACACCTGAGTGGATAGGGAGTTAAAAAACAACAACTTGTCACGTAGAAAAACCTTTCTTTTTAATTATACAATATCATATCGGCTATCAGTAAAGAGCCTTGTGCTGATATTTATTAAAATACGTAATTTAAGTTTATTTATATTACACATGGACTTACAGAAAATAGTTTATTTAATTTCATTATCTTACAAAAATGTTGTATACTTTGGTCATAGAATTACCCATATGCAGATATTAATCATGAATTAAAACAATGTCGTGAATGTGTAATATAACTTTTTTGGAGATGAATTATTTAAAGACTACAGCTTTATACTTTGTACCTCTGGTGAAGGGTCTGAGGGATGGAGGCGAGTGTTTCTGCCTTCATCTCCGCGCCGCAGCCATTCTGTCTCTGAAACGCACCTGGTGGGGATTGACGCACCGCAGAGTTCGGAACAAAACCGCGCTGCAGCCATAACGAGCTGCAGACGCATCCAATGTAAATTGGGGGTTAGTGTTGTTGCTGCTGTTTGTTCACTAGTTTTTTTTTAACAAACCTCTTTGGCCTTCACAGAACAATTGGATTGTAACTTGACTATTAACTAATTAGGCAACTTCTGATAGCAATTTGTTGTGCTGAATTTTATTTAAGGACGGTGAAGCGGACAAAGACATGCTGCACCTTTCAGATGTTTATTTGTGAAATTTCTTTAAAATCCCATTCATTCGTTTCCTTCCACTTCACAATTATGTGCTACTTTCTGTTTAACTGTCATAAAACATACATAGAATCCAAGTAAACCATTGAAGTTTATGGTTGTGATGTGAGGACTTTTGGAAGTCACTGTATAAAGAGGGATAAAATAAAAAGAAAATGCTTAGTACAGTAATAAAGTGAAGACTCTTAACCATACCTCCTCCTGCTGCTAAAACTAAATGACTATAGTAAAATGTTAAACCAGTCATAATTGTGTCTAAAAAGAGACTTCAGGTAGTAATAATCCAACAGTGCAGCAAGCAGTGATCCAGTGTGTCATTAGAATAATTGAAAAAGGTTAAATATTATAGGTTAGAGGGTGATCTAGGCTCCTGAAAGTGGGAGCAGTCAGTTCGTATCAACAGCCCGTGGGGCTAAGAGACTTTCCAGCATCGAAATAAGCAAACTTCATCCTACCTGTTCATGCAACCTATTACCTCATATTTTCTTTGACTTTCAATTCTTCAGCATTCATTCACACTCATTCTCCCAGAGGATGGTGTAAGTGGCAGAGTTGTCCAACATCTATTTCATGTAGGGCCAGAGCTGTAATAAAGCCCCCCCAGAGCTCTTGGATTCTTGTTATTTGTGAATATATTTCATGCTGGGGTGAGATAAATTTTTCTTTACCCACCAAGCATGTCGGTTTTTGTGTTCTTATCCCCCCAGGATTCACGGCCCACCATGAAACAGTGCGTAATTATGGCTTCACTTGTTCCTCCATTCTCTCCCTGTATGTTTGTCCAGTCCCCCCAGTGATCCTGGTGTACCCGGAGACGCAGGCCCAAGAGCCTGGGGTGTCTGCCAGCCTCCACTGCCATGCCGACGGGATCCCAAATCCAAAACTTGTTTGGCTGAAGAATGGCATGGATCTCCAGCTCAGCTCCTCCAAACAACTCTCTCTCATAGGTGAGGAGCTTTTGATTATTATAGGAAGCGCTGTTAGCAGATTTTGTTTTAGCAGATACTGTACAGGCTATTTTTAAATTATTTTTTGTGTAATATGGAAACAGGACTTTAGTATGTTTGCATTGCATAAACCAAGAAGCTAGATGTGAGAAACCTGTGCTTAAAAAATCAATGTGGATCAAAGTAAAACTCTTTCTGCTTCAAATTTGGTTTTGCTTTCCACTGATTGGGGTTCTATGTTCAAGGCTGCAGCCAGTCTTTCCAGCTGGGTTCATTTTGCGCCACTGACAACACAAACATACTTTAAATCAATGAAACGCAAGATCAAGAAAGAGTGTTTTAGGATGTACTCTATCAGAGAGAAAGGGCAGAATGGAGCAAAATCTTTCCTTTTATGGCCTAATTCTTATTAAGGAGAGTTTATTTGCAGACTGTGGGTCATTACCTATGGTAATAGCCTATTATCAACACAGTGACGCTCAGACAAGAGAGCTTCCTCAAGGTTCAGTGGCTCATAAACACTGCGCTGGCTAGGGTTTTACAATTAACCAACTCATGTTTAAAATTACAAGATATGGGAACCAACTTAAATGAAAACATGTATGTTCATCTGAGAAGACTGAAATGTTAAAGTAATACAGTTATTTAGATTTTCTTTATGTAACAATTAGTAAAACTGAAGCATGGAGGTACTATAGTTATGCTTTCATTGATGTACATTTTATGATCAAATGTGATAAATACATTTAAAATGAGTTGTTTACAAACACAGTATGAATATAGCCACAAACTGACATTAAATCAGACAAATGTTTCCTGTTGTTGGTTAGTTAAAATTACCTAAATAATTTTTAATTGCTAAATGCTAGAATAATGACAAATTCTTCAAAGAGGTTTTTATTTTATCTCATGCAGAAATGTAGCATTTGGTCAACCTGTTTTCGGTAACCATTTACATGATACTCACATTAGCTTGCTGGAAGTTTGGCCCATTCCTTCTAATATAACCGGTGTAACTGAGTTTTGTTTGAGGACTGAGGCCTGTTTGAGGACTGAGGCCTGTTTTAGTACTGAGGCCTCTGAACGTGGGGTGCCCGACATAACCACTACGCCAAGCGACGACCCAAGCCAAATAAAAAACAAACTTATCAATCCAGCCCATCCAAAAACATGTGCTCAGCCACTGAGTCCACCACAGACATGTCAATTTCTACAGAGTGCTATTGGTCCGACACATCACTATCCCTCCGAGTACATGCCTCCACTACTTCCGCGATCGTGTACTTACATTTCTCTGTTGGTTTAGCCATATGTAAAAAAATAAAAATAAAAACACTTAGTGAAACCACAAGAACCAAGCACACGCAAGTATGCACCAAGTCTGCAGAGGCAAGACATTTTTATTTGTATAGCACACTTTCAACATGGTAATTCAAGGTGCTTTACATGAGAGCATAAAGTAAAAATAGCAATAAAACAAAGACAAAGCATATGACACTTAGAAACATTACATGAATTTAGGATCAAGTAAAAACAGCAATAAAGCATGAAGTACACACAAAACATTACTCAAAGGCAGCTCTAAACAGATGGGTTTTTAGCCATGATTTAGAAGAACTCAGTGTTTCAGCAGCTTTGCAGTTATCTGGAAGTTTGTTCCAGATTAAAGGAGCATAGAAACTGAAAGCTGCTTCTCCGTGTTTGGTTCTAATTCTACGGTTAAGGCCATTCAATAATTTATAAACTAGTAAAAGTATTTGGAAGTCTATTCTCTGAGCAAAAGGTAGGAAAAGTCAACAAGTTTTTACTTATCTGTAAAAAAGGCTTTGTAGTTGTTGGGTGTCAAAATAGTTTACATCATCGGAAAGAAAAGACTCTGAGGTTTCATTCGATGTGTATATTGTCGGGGTTCATGACAGAGGGGCATGCACACATGGCTGTAAAGTTGGCAAAAAGTCGTTATTTTCGGTACTTCTGCATCGTAACAGGTTAAGATGAGAAAAATTTTATTGGGCACAAATTGGTATCAGATCAAAGCTTTACCAGAACTCTATTGTTATTGTGCCATGCTTTTTATATCAGTGCATCTCAGATTCATACACCAATTTTATTAGTGTCTATACTTGCACTAATTTAAAAAAAAAATTTTTGATCAGTACTTAAAAGAGAAACATTTTTCTGAGCACCACGTACTCATTTCAGACATTGGAGTAAGAAATAAAAACCTCTTCTCTGGTACCACCTGGGGTTAAACAAATTGTTGAAAATTAGATTCCTGCACTACTTTTTAAGGTTGATCTTCTCAGCAAAACCCAGGTGGTTAATATTCTCTGTCAAAACAAGCAAAACGTATTTTGTTGTCGGGAATTTGTGCCATTGAATAAGCCTGTGCGTGTCATGACTTTGTATAAAGAGGACCCAAATGCAGCGGCGTAAAGAACAATGATTTAATTCCACAAAAGAACAAGGAACTTACAGAACTCAGGAGGACCAGAAAATGTAATGATGGGGAACCAAGAAAGGATGTTTGACAACGAACCAGTGAGCACTGATTGACAGAGAGGGGTTTAAATATACTGAGGAGGTGTGCAAGTGGCAGGGAGAAGGCTGAGGACTAATTAGGGAGAAGCAGATGCAGGTGAGAGGGAGATAGCAGGTGGAAACAATCAGTAGCAGGCGAGGAATGCAGAATAGCAAGAAACACAGAGGAAGGCAAAGAACAAAACATAAGAAATGACTAGACAGATAAACCTAAGAAGACATTAGGAAAGACCAACAGAAAATACAAAGTGGTAACTAGGAAAAAAGATTGAGGAATTTGAAACACAAATGAACGTAAGAGAGGAGGGAGACATAACAGAAACACAATACACTTTAACTCAAAGACAACACAAACAACTAACATCATGACAGCGAGCTAGTCAACATAAAAAAAAAGATAATTCTTCACATATCAGCACTGATAAATTACCATGACATTGTGCAACCTTTGAGTCAAAGTACCTGTATAGACATACCTAAATGTGGTCATTTTATTCATTGCATTGTCACCTATGATTCTCTTTGTATTAACTACCTTTAATGCTTTAATATATTTGTACTTTTTCCCTTTTTTCAGAATTAAACAAATCAAATAATTTGAGCTGAATACATGACATAAAAACAGAGCTCAAAAGAGCTTTTGAGTACCAAAAAGAATAACATCTTTGCAGCAAGATTATTTAAATTTATTGGACAAAGGTATTCAAAGGGCTCTATTTACTTTACAAACTGGAACAATCTGGATTTAACGATTATTTTAATGACTGGTTGACTGTTTTATGTAATTTATTTGAACATAATTATTAATTTGGCTAATTAAAGTAGTGTCTTACTCTATAAAGCCCCACTTTGATTTAGTTTTCACTTTAAGGAATTACAAGCTTTTTCCCTGACATGATAATTATTAGTCAAATCTAAAGGACATTTCATTAGTGGGAGTTGCTTTCATTGTCTGAGGTTATTTTACAACTCGCTATTTATAAATTAAAGGTTTGGCATGGTACTCTCTTCACCCCAACAATAGGAAATATAGTTTTTTCTCAAATGTCTACCACTCTTATTTTCGACTGGATTATTTCTTAGTCAGCAGCTCACTGTTGACTGACATTTCAGAGACTAATTACACCCTATAGCTGTCAGCAATCATCCTCAAACAAAGCTAAACTACATCCCACTTTTAAAGAAAGTGAAAGATGATCTTGATAGATGGAAATCCCTACCCATATCACTTATGGGAAGGGCTGCATCAATAAAAATGATGGTTTTCCCTAGGATCAATTACTTATTCTCAATGCTCCCAAGCAAACCATCACCGGATTGGTTTAGCTCTCTGGACTCTTTCTTTAGAAAGATAAACCCCCACGTATTGACATAAAAACACTGCAGAAGACCAAAGATTAAGGAGGTCTAGATCTACCAAACTTTCATTATTATTTCTTAGCCAACAGGCACCACAACATCTCAACATGGTATGCTGCTGCTGGAATGATGATGATGGTGACGACAGGAACGGAGAGACAGGACATCGAGCAGGAAAGAGACGGCAGGGAAACACACCATGGAGGGGTTGATAGTAGTCAATAATGATCGGGAGAATGAGGGCGGTCTGGGTGGCGTCCCTTTACAGGACGGAAGTCAGGCGGACGGGCGGGGTGGCGTCCTCTGGCTAGATGGACGTCGGGCGGACGGCCCAGATGGCATCCTCTGGCTGGATGGAGACCGGGCGGATGGCCCGGTGGTCTTACCCTGAGGACCAGACAGAGGCTGAGGAGCTTGGCCGGTTGTCAGCGACGACCAAGAGGCCTAGCCGGCTGGGCAGAATTTGTAATATGGAGGCTTGGAAACCGGCTGAGCAGAATCTGGAGGCTTGGAGGCCAGCCGAGCAGAACTTGGAGGCTTGGAGGCCGGCTGAGCTGAATTTGGACGCTTGGAGGCCGGCTGAGCTGAATCTGGAGGCTTGGAGGACGGCTGAGCTGAATCTGCTTGGCCGGTTGTCAGCGACGACCAAGAGGCCTAGCCGGCTGGGCAGAATTTGTAATCTGGAGGCTTGGAAACCGGCTGAGCAGAATCTGGAAGCTTGGAGGCCAGCCGAGCAGAATTTGGAGGCTTGGAGGCCGGCTGAGCTGAATCTGGACGCTTGGAGGCCGGCTGAGCTGAATCTGGAGGCTTGGAGGACGGCTGAGCTGAATCTGGACGCTTGGAGGCCAGCTGAGCTGAATCTGGAGGCTTGGAGGCCGGTGTCGTGTCCCTCCTGATCATCACTGGACTCCGCTCGCCCATAAGGAAATGTCGGTAGCTGGAGGGCTGCTGCTGTGACTCCCAGGAAGACAGCAGCCACCGAAGACACTGGCAACCAGAGTGCTCGTGCTGGAAGCGGAGGTAGGTTGTCTTCAACCCGCCCTAGTAGCTCTGGAGACAGAGGAGGGTCCTCCTTGACTTCTGGGAGGTCTGGTGCTGGGAACGCAAAGGTGTCGGGTGAGGTGCGGGCATGGGGACCCGGAGACGAGGTGTGGGCATTGGAGCCCGAAGGTAAGCCTGGCTGACTGGATCGCAGACTGAAGCAGGCTGGCTGACTGGATCGGTGGCTTTGGGAGGTAAATCCTGACATGCTGCTCCTGGGTGGGTCTGGGGTTGGCTAGGGGTCTCAGGGTTCTGGGTGCCGCGCCCCCTGACTGTAGTCCTGACTGGGGGTTGGCCGGTGTGGGTGTCTCGGTTGCCAGTGCCGGTGTATGAGGGTCGTGATTGGCCGGTGGCAGATGTGTGCTGCCGTCTCTTTTTTTCTCTAGGCTGATATTCATCGATTTCTGGGTGGCGTTTCGCGTTGTTTGTGTGTTGAGGTGTCGTGCTGGTGGCTGCAGTGGATGGGCAGCGTTTCTGGCCCTGATCAGTTTTTGGGCACTGGATTTGGCTCCTGGGTCTTGGTCTTTGTGTGGTGGGCATTTGACTGGGGTCGGTCGGGCTCACCGGTGGACTGACTGTGTACTGGATGTGCAAGGCAGGTGGACGGGGGGGCACTTGCCGAGTCATCTGACAGCAGTTGTGGGCAGTATAAGGTACACCTGTGCACTAATCATGATGTCAGATCAGCATCTTGATGTGGCACACCTGTGAGGTGGGATGGATTATCTCAGCAAAGCAGAAGTGCTCACTATCACACATTTAGACTGATTTGTGAACAATGTTTGAGAGAAATGGTAATATTGTGTATCTGGAATGAATTTTAGATCTTTAAGCCCATCTCATGAAAAATGGGAGCAGAAACAAAGGTGTTGCGTTTATATTTTTGTTGAGTATATATATATATATATATATATATATATATATATATATATATATATATATATATATATATATAGTAAAAAGAATTGGTCCAAGCACAGAACCCTGTGTTACTCCACAAGTAACCCTTGAGTGTGAAGATTTATCATTTACATAAACAAACTAGAATCTGACAAAAATGATTTAAACCAGCCTAGGAGTGTTCCTTAGATCCCTGCAACATGTTCAAGCCTTTCTAAGAGAATATTATGATGGACTGTGTCAAAAGCAGCACTGAGATCTAACAAGTCCAGAACAGTCACATTATCTGAGGCCATGAGAATATTATTAGTAACCTTCACCAGTGCTGTTTCAGTGCTGTGATGAGCTCTAAAACCTGACTGAAATTCTTCAAACAGGTCGTTACACAGGTGTGGGGATTCAGGTGTTTACAGATGCATTCTTGGGGTGAGGTTACCATATCCAGATCTTGCAATAATCGTTACCATGAGCTTTTCAGTGAGGCAGTTGTTGTATTAATATATATATATATATATATATATATATATATATATATATATATATATATATATATAATATATATATATATATATATATATATATATATCTGGGTTGTGGTTGGGTAGTTCTCATTTCGCATTGCTTGGTTTGTTTTGTTTTTGTTTTTTCTCTGTCTGTTGTCCTGCAGGTGTAGAAGCAGACTAGGATGTTTTCTTGTATTTTCTTTATTCCCTTTCCTCTTATAAATGTTCATCTCCCCCTCTCCCCTTAATTTATTTTTCCTACCTCTCGCTCTTTTTTCTTTTTCCATTTTATTTTCCGTCTCTGTGTCCATAATATCAGAAAATAAAAACATAGCAATTTCTAATAAAGATTTCTTACACACATATATATATATCAAGTGGAGTACTATAGCAAAAGCCGTAATGCTCCACTTGTGAAATAAATTTACTTGGCTTTACATGGTACTCAGACACCAATTCTAAGTGCCACACTGCCAGACAGGAAACGTTAAAATAAATTAATGAATAAAGTAAATAAGGGTTTTAGATATTTTTATTATGAAAATTTAGCAAAACTTTTTTTTTCTTTTGTCTGATTGATGGAAAGTTTATATGTGCAGGCTATAATAAAGAACAGCTTTAGAATAAAAATAATTTAGTGTAAAATTGTGGGAAAAAAGATCCATGTGTATGATACATAAGCCTATTGTTGTTTCCTTTTCTTTTATCTTAAAAAGGTGGAAACTACAGGTTTCTTTAATGTTTCTGCAGACAACATGAGCTATGAAAGCTGCACTCTGGTTCTTGCACACCTTGTGACCCTTGCAGTTTTACAGGAAGGATCAGAGCGCAGCTGCACAGATCACCACACAGCTGAAGGCTGGTGCAACTCTGGTACATCAGAGTTGGACTTTGATGATGGCCTTTTTTCTCGATGCGATCTACATGACCTGCAACAATATAGTCAGAAAAACAATGTAGTCTTGTATAGTATGGTGGACGTTTATTATGGTCACATTTTTATACCTGTATATTGTTAGGTTATGTAGATGCACAAAAGAAGTGTCATGAGTATCCTCACACATTGTTTTGAATATTTACTTTTATAACTCTACAGTTGAATATACCTATATAGGCTTGCTATTGTTGCTGAGAGGCAAACTTCCTAAGCAAGCAGAATTTAAAATATATATATAATTTTTTTTAAATATATATATATATATATATATATATATATATATATATATATATATAAATGATATATGATATATGATGAACTCATAAATAGGTGACAGCGGGATTTACAATGCAAAACTGTTTTGTTGTCAACATAAAACTTGCTTGACATTATTTGTTGCATTGCTATGTTTACCAGGAATACAAAATCAGTCTAACTTCCCAGATGTTACAGAAATATTTTATGTTTCTCTTTCCAATCCAAAACGATCGTATTCATTGTTTCCCTTAACACAATACCCCATAATAACAGTGAGAAAAAGTTTGTTTGAAATTTCAGTAAATTTGATCTAAAATGAAATGAAATCACTTCTAAATAAGTATTCACAACCTTTGCCATGACACGCTGTTCGAGTGACTCCTGTTTCTACTGCTCATCCTTAAGATGTTTCTACAATATAGATTCAACCTATGTTACATTCAGTTGACTAAACATGACTTGGAATGGGACACACTTATCTATATAAGGCATCATCATACCAAAGCTTTTGGGTCTGAATACTGAGTCCCTCCAAAAAGCTAATACCCTCCCTACTGTGAAACATGAGGATGGTGGCATTCGTCTTTTTCTGAGGCAGGATATGAGACAGTAATACACATTGTGTAGGATTACAGTAGCAAATTGCAGGATGATTTTTTCTGAAAAACTGATCTATGTTGTCTTGAACCTCAGACTGAAGTGAAATTATACCTCTTACCAAGACGCTGTCCTAAAGCACACAGCCAAGATAATAAAAGACTGGCTTCAGGAGGAGTTTGTGAATGTCTGAGTGGCCAAGCTACTGTAGAGCCTGGACTAAAATTCAATTGATCAGTTCTGAAAATGCCTGAAATGTGTTTCTATCAACACTGCCCATCCAAGCTCACTCAGCTTCCCTTAGCAGAATAAAATTGTGGAAAATAACTCAAAGGAGAGACATACCCAAAGGACTTGAGGCTGTTTTTGGTTTCAAATGGGTTTCAGCAAGCAACGGTTATGAATACTTATGTATTTGTTAATTTTTGATAAATCTATGTCAACATAATATACTGATATTGTTGTGTCTACTGTATGTTTGTTCATGTGGTTTTCTTTAGTTTATTCTTATGATTTTAGCTGAAGGTAATCTTCCACATTTTCTCTGTTGATGTTCTGGGAATCATACCAGCAGCTAAGGTGATCCAAATGAGGCTTTTTTATGCATTTCATATTAACTACAATTGCAGTGCAATCATGGTTCATCAAGTTGTGTATATTACATTACAGCTGAGCATGGTGTAATTTTGTGCTCATGAGACTATTTTTTCAGGTGATTAAACCATCTCTTCCTCCGCACCTTAAAGTAGCAGCTTGTGTTTATAGGTAATAATTTCCCTCTGCTCAGTTTGCATGGTTTTGTATTACCATCATACCCAATTGATTATGAATGAGACTTTTACTTTGAGCAATATCTGCCATATATCCAAAAATCCTCTACTTACACTCAGAGCTCAAACACAGAATTTTACTCCAGTGGCTGACTTAATATCAATGAGTGTAAAAATATATTTCATTTTGTCGAACTGTATGGATGGCCACATTGAACTGAGAAATGTTTTGATTCTGGAAGATTATTCTCTGTACAAGGCTGTATACCATAGAGAACTTAAAATGTATTGTCTTTTTAATTTTTGCTCTCCTCGTAGCTAATGGTAGCGAGCTCTTCATCGCTAGTGTGCGTTACGAAGACACTGGGGCCTACACGTGTATTGCCAAGAACGAAGTGGGAGTGGACGAAGATATCTCCTCTCTCTTTGTTGAAGATTCAGCCAAGAAAACACGTAAGTCACATTTTCCCTTTTTTTTTCCAGTGCAAATACACACAATACAGTAACTTTAAATAGTTGTTTGAAAAAGCACAAGTTCCAAAAAATGGTTGATGATGCTGGGTCATATGTTAAAACTGAAAATTTCTGGTTTTATTTCTGTGCTACATTTAAAAGCAACGACGCTAACAAAAGTGCTTTGCTAAAAACAAAGTAAAACATAAAAACAAACAATCAAACTGACTACAAACAGTCTAAAACACAGTGACACAACAGTAGAAAAGATCTGATGGGACCTAAAAATACAATTTAAAGACGGACGGATGGATGGATGGATGGATGGATGGATGGATGGATGGATGGATGGATGGATGGATGGAAAATAACAAATTGACTAATTGGAAACAGAGCTCAACTCACTCCTTATATTCCCACATTTCAAAAAGTGTACATCTGGGTATGCTCACAAGCTTTAGATATTAAATCCTCTGTAGACAGCAGACTATGACCATTAGGAATATTTGACCAATACCCATCAAATAATTAAAAAAGCATTAATAGACAAAGTGTAATTTCTAAATGATATAGACGCTTTAATAGGTTTCATGAACAGACAAGCTGTAGTTTAATAACTAATAACTACAAGCTTTGAATATCAGGTATTAAGCAGGTTTTATTCCATCATCCAAAGCAGATCTTTTAAAGCTCCTTGAGATGGGGTGCTTTTAAACCGCAATCCTCAGGTATTACAGATAGTTTATGGAGCTTAGGTTTTAGCTTTGATCAGGTCAGCCAATGAAAGTCAGCCACTTCACAAACTACAAACTGAACAGCTATTATTTTCCTGCTCTGCGAATCTTTTAGGACCCTGGCTAATTCACGCACCGTCCATGTGGCTGGTCTTGAGATTACACAACATTATAGGGAGCATTTTCACAAACTGTTTCTATACTTATACATCAAACTTCTGTTTCCAGTAAGACATTTATAAACATTTATTTACAACCATTTTACCCATTCTTTTTTCGAGCTGAAGGATTCCATACAATCAGCGATTATTAAAAGCTTTTATTAGGAGAAAAAATAGAATTTTTTAAAACTTTGGATTTTTTTTGTCTTGATCAAAAGTGTCACACTATCACATTGGCTGAAATATATACATATACATTTGAATGAATGTCAAACCTCACACTTTTGGGGATGAGTTTCTAGCATAATTCTTGTTATGTACTTGCCCACTTATCCAGCAAGAATTGCTAGAGTCTATTTAGATTGGATCTAGGCACAGACTTAACTTTTAAGCACAGTTCATACAGTCAGGGGTTTTAGTCAGGGCTTAATGATGGCTCGCTTTATATGGTACATTACACAGACCGTTTTGTTGCATCTTGAATACTCTGGCAATATTCTCGTGATTTGATATCAAGTTAAAGGATTTGAAAGTACCGTAACTTTTGGACTATTGAGGGCACCTGAATATAAGCTGCACCAGCTAAATTTGATAAAAAGATTTTTACATATATAGGCTGCACCTAAACATGAGCCACACGGTTTCATGTCGTAACATGAGATATTTACACAGAAAGACGGTACATGGAAGATTTTTTTTTTTTCTTTAATTTAAGACATGCTTTTTTTTTCAAACTCTGCCTGAAATTAGGCCGTATGGCATCAACACAACATGACAGTAACATGTCTAGTTAGAAAATAAAACACTGCACCATCATGACATCCCTGCGCACGGGCATCCCAGCACTGCACAGCAAACTAAGACAGGAGGTAAGGGACTTTTACATGGAGAATTTTACGTGGACTTTAACGTGGAGAGTAAGATGCCTTGTTAGAAAACAAGACATACTTTAGCCCAGTGGTCCCCGACCTTTTTTTCCGCCACGGACCAGTTTAATATCAGACAATATCTTCACGGACCGGGCTTTAAGGTGTGGCGGATAAATGATAAAGGACGGTATAAAAACGGGGTATTTTTAAAAATATAACAATAGACGTAAATCCAACGTGTATTCGCAGCTTTAATAACAGCATCCTCCTAACATCGAGCAGACAACATAACACGAGTAACATACACTCAGCCCCCTAATGCTCTATGGTCGCCATGGTAGCATTTAAACATACCTTTAATAATTCAAGATTTACCTCAAAAACAAATACAAAGTGCATGAAAAATCTAACTCACCACAACGCTGAATCAGTGAGAGCCTTGGGCCTTTTCCCCTTTCCAAAGAAACGATTGAGAGAGATTTGTTTTTTATCCATCTTGCTAGTTTGTGGGATTAATTTTAGCAATAACTATCACGTGACCAATACAAGCCTCTTGATGTGTCAAGACTGAGCTATGTAACGGGGATTACCGGTCATTTTTCAAAATAAAACAGCGGTCACACTCAGATAATAAATCAAACGGAAATACTGGAAGTTAGTTATTCTTTCTGTGTGGCCCGCGGCCCGGTACCACATGACCCAAGGCCGGTACCGGTCCGTATCCCGGGGGTTGGGGACCCCTGCTTTAGCCTACCAGAAAAGTCACAGGTTGATATCTGCATCTTCCTTTTTACACTGACTCAGTTCTTCCCGCTGCCTCCTCCAAGGTCTCACCATCGATTCATTGATGTCAAGCTTACGTGAAGTAGATGTATTTCCTTCTTTGACGGGCAACTTGATTGCCTTTAACTTAAAAGCTGCATTAGATGCATTTCTTTGTGTGTTTTCCATGATGAGGATGTGTGCATGAAAACTACCGGTAGTGTCTTCTTTGGCACATAATCTTTGCCCACATGTCTGTCTTATGTTTTCTGTACACCTAGAGACTTTGAAAAGACTTAGAAAAGACTCTTAAAGATTATCAGCTCACATCTAAAGACTTGGATTAACAGTTTTTTAGTCTCAGACTAAAGATTTTATAAACACTGAATCTTGTAGGGACACTATTTATAAGACTACACCTAGGCTATTTTAGCTTCCTGGAAAATTCCTCGCATTATGCTCAGCATTATACAGTTTCTTTATGTACGAATGTTGTAGCATTATTTGCCAAGATTGATGTTATATCAAATAAAGACTTGCATTCAAAGTGGGTACTGTATCAACAAGTAACTGGTTCACTCATATCTTTTTAATGCAAGGTGTTTATGGTGTACCACTTGCTCCATGCAGATGCACAGATAGTGTTGGTTTGTGCCTGTATTCCAGGGGGCAAGGTTGGCATACACTTTGTAATTTATGGCCAATTTCTAGGCCATTTTTCAGCCATGCAACACAAATATTGTATTTGTTGTGTATAGACCCTGCCAGGCTCCATAGGTGGCTACAAAACTGTTATTTATAAATATGACACCTATGTTTATAGCCTACTTTCCCACAGGAACCCAAAAAGATTTGATGTGTGGCAAGGTGCAAAACTATATCATGAAAGGAACTGAACCCACCATCAGCGCGGATGTAATCCTACTTATTAAACAATGTGCCATAGCAGCAAGGTACAACCCCATACAGCCAGGGTACAGTATAAAGCGGACAGGACCCCCACACGATCACACAGTTGAATAAGCGGAGGGAACAGATTACGACTTCGTGCGCACGGTTTTATAAACCGAGGGTACAGATTCTTACCCCTCAAAAAAAATTGCTGCACCTGACCCCTGCCGGGCACTGTAGCTTCGTGCTTCCGCTTGTGTGAGAACGGCTTTATTGGTTGTTGGTTGTTTTACGTCACTATGACTACACTAGAACTTGCGATAATATTAAACATGTTTGATTCAAAATAGTAGAGAAAGACTGGCATAAATTGGGTCACCAACTGCAGATTATCACCTTACATTTAACGATCAACGCCACGGGAGCGAACCAAGACTTCAGCAAGATTTCTAAAAACTACCAGTCTTTAGTCTGAGACTGTGAAAATCCTTTGGTGTACGCCCGGCATTACTTTTCCGCTTCCTGCTAGCCAGTAAAAAAATGAATAAATTAGCCACATCATTGTATAGGCCGTAGGGTCCAAAGCGTGTAAAAAATGTAGTGGCTTATAGTCTGAAAATTATGGCAGTGCTCCCTCTGTTTCTCCATATACTTTGTGTAATGCACTAGTACCACTGGCATACAACAAATCCACAGCAGGATGCTACCACCTCCATGTCTGTCTGTTAGTACTGGGTTCTTAGGTTTAAGAGCAGAGCGGAGCAGGAGCTTGTAGCCCACCCAGTGCGGTTGCTATGTCACAAACCCAGTCTGTTTTAAGACTGCTTTTAGCGTCTGCTACTGATTCACAGCGGTTTGAAAGCAGAAATACTCAGAAATGACATCTGGCATCAGAAAAATGCCATAAGAACATGTTAACAACACAAAAAACACAATTGTCATTGGAGTGGGTCTTTAAATCTTTTAGAAAAAAAGGAAAGGCAAAATAGCTCATTCAAAGGTATTTATTTTGGTGCAATGGGTTCTTTCTTGGTCAGAATCTCCAAGTCTGTGGTGATGTGAAACTCAACTCAAAGGATAGTGTGAGACTGGTGTTGTCTGACCTTAGGGCTATTGAACATTTGTTAACCATACCTCAAAGCTGAATCCTTTTTGTAGAAAACCAACAATTTTAATGAGCTCTACCACAATCTGTAGTCTTATAAACTGCTAAAAATAACACAAGAAGCTTGTTCATAACTACAAGAAGTGGTGGTAGTGTTCCTAATGGACATTTATCCAATTTTCGGGGGAACTTTTGCTTAGATTTGAACTTGTATGTGTCATGTTTGTGTATTTAAAGGACCCAAATGCAGCAAGTAAAATAAGAATGATTTAATTACAAAAAACAAGGAAACATAACTTACAAAAACTCAAGAGGATCTGAAGTCCAACGACAGGGAAAACAGAAACCAGTTGGGGAAGTTTGACGACGGACCAGCAAGTAGTGACATTAGATGAGAGCTGTATGTCTACTGAGGAGGGGGTGAGGAAGTGACAGAAAAAGGGCTGAGGACTAATTAAGAGAAACAGTTGCAGGTAATGGTGATGGGTGAAAACTGGGTCAGGAGCAGAGTGGCAGGGAGACAACAGGAAAGGAACTAACAGATAACAATCTTAAATAAGTAACCAGAAACTAAACTGAGGATAAGAAATCTAAGAGGAACAAAGACTGATAAACCAGGGAAGCAAAATTAAAGGTAAAACATCAAGAACAATGAAGGGGAAAATACAGAAATACAAAAATGCCAAAATAGAATGTCTAGAAATAAACTAATATGGTAATTTAAACTAAATAAGGAAGTAAAATGACAAACTCAAAACACAAAAACTAAGGAACCTAACAGTATGTGTAACTTTTGACCTGTGTGGAATAGATAAAATGTGATCAAAGTCATTGTATTTTCATTCCATTCATTAAAGTCAATTCGTTAAAAAAAGTTGAGATTTATGCTTATAAAGAGTGTATGTAAACCTGGTTTCTGAATTGTAATCTAAAGCTTTTCAATGTCTGTTTTGCTTTTTTAACCCTGCAATGTCTGTAGAATCTGGGGCTTAGAAATTCAAATGCACATTTCTAATCCCTGTCGAACACATTTAGGTAACATCCAGTAGGATCAAGATCTCTCATCATTTATAAACCCAACCATGAATGAATAATTGATTTATTTATAAAACCCTTTTCATCAGCATACTCACTAAGCCCTTAAGATGATAAGAGATCTAAAGACATAAGGCGTAAAAGGTCAATAGACATAAAAACATGTAAGAAGCCTATAAGAACATGCATAGGAATGTGCAAATAGACAACCACTAAATCCAGCATGTACCCTAGGCAAAGGCCTGAATGAACAGATTTTTCTTTCAAGTGTTCTTTTAAAGAATTCAGTGATTTAAGCAAATGCAGCTCTGGAAGAAGATTGTTTCACAGCCTCAGGGCCAGGACCTGAAAGGCCTAATCTCTTTGAGTTCTTAATCTTGTGTGAGGAATGACTAGCAAATTTTGATTTTGAGAATAAAGAGAACAGCAAACTGAATCTATAGTCAGCAGTTAAACAGATACATTGGCACCTGATGTTTCACTGTATATGTGGGTACAAAGGATGCATTTAGTAGAATTTGTTAGGGATCTGGCCACAGTGTTTTGCAAGACTTGTTTAGTCCAGTAGACAAGGCCAGGCACAGCACACAGGATGCTTTATATTATACAGTTGTGTGCGAAAGTCAGGGCACCCCTTTAAAAACAGCATATTTTATATATTTAAAAATGTATATTCATATTTACTGTCTCTCTGGTATATGGGAAAAAAAGACAATATTGTCAGGAAACATTAATGCATAGTTACATTTTATTTTATAAATTGAACAAAATTACAAAAATTAAAAACATAATTTTGGCATGTGCAAAAGTCGGGGCACCCTACAGCATCAGTACCTTCAGTACTTAGTAACACCCCCTCTGGCAGATATCACAGCTTGTAAACGCTTTTTATAGCCAACAACAAGTTTCTGGATTCTATTATTTGGGATTTTTCCCCATTCTTCCTTGCAAAAGGCTTCCAGTTCTGCAATATTCTTAGGACGTCTTGCATGCACAGCTCTTTTAAGATCTACCCACAGATTTTCGATGATGTTTAAGTCGGGAGACTGTGAAGGCCATTCCAAAACCTTCAGCTTGCGTTTCTTGAGGTAGTCCATGGTGGATTTGGAGGTATGTTTTGGATCATTATCCTGTTGTAGAAGCCATCCTCTTTTCAGCTTTAGCTTTTTTACAGATGCTGTGATATTTGCCTCCAGAATTTGCTGGTATTTAATTGAATCCATTCTTCCCTCCACCCGAGCAATGTTTCCTGTCCCACTGGCTGCAACACAACCCCAAAGCATGATGGATCCACCCCCATATTTAACAGTTGGCAAGGTGTTCTTTTCATGAAATGCTGCTCCTTTTTTTCTCCAAACATACCTTTGCTTATTGTGGCCAAAGAGTTCTATTTTAACTTCATCAGTCCACAGCACTTGTTTCCAAAAGTCATCAGGCTTCTGTAGATGTTCTGTTGCATATTTATGACGTTGTATTTTATGATGAGGTCGTAGATAAGGTTTTTTTCTGCAGACTCTTCCATGAAGGTCTTGTTTGTGCAAGTATCGGCGCACAGTGGAAGGGTGCACCACCACTCCTGAGTCAGCTAAATCTTCCTGGAGGTCTTTTGAAGTCAAATGTGAGTTTTGGTTTACCTTTCTGATCAGACTACGAGCTGTTCTCTCCGAGAGTGTCCTTGGTCTTCCAGATCTCTTCTTGACCTCCACAGTTCCCCTCACCTGCCATCTCTTAATTATGCCTCGCACTGTGGAAACTGCAAGCTGAAAACGCTTTGCTATCTTCTTGTAGCCCTCCCCGGCATTGTGGGCATCAATTACTTTCATTGTTTCTGTCTTACACAGCTTCTTAGAGGAACCCATGGTTGCTGAGTGTTTGTACAAGGTTTGTGGAGTCGCCGTATTTAAGAAACCCTCAAATTGGCACCAGCTGGCACTCCCTAATGACAATTGTTGACACATGCTTCAGGACCAATGAGCTGGTAGAGGTCTGAGCTTGTAAAAAGAATCTGAAACTTTGAAACTCTCAGGGTGCCCAAACTTTTGCACATGCCAAAATTATGTTTTTAATTTTTGTAATTTTGTTCAATTTATAAAATAAAATGTAACTATGCATTAATGTTTCCTGACAATATTGTCTTTTTTTCCCATATACCAGAGAGACAGTAAATATGAATATACATTTTTAAATATATAAAATATGCTGTTTTTAAAGGGGTGCCCTGACTTTCGCACACAACTGTACTTCTGTTGTTAGTTGCTTTATCTTATTTTAAGAAAACGTACAATTTTAGTTGTCTGTAACAGGTTTAGAAGTTTATTAAAACAATCAAATAGGACTAGAAATGTTAAAATCAAGGCTTTTTCAAATGATCTCTAACATAGTTCCTGAGGAAACCACATTTCAGATTCCAGTGGTTGGCTTCGCTGTTTTGTGTGAAGTTTTATCTTAGTCACACACCTAATTTTTAACCAACTATCTCATTTTGTCTTTTGGTATTTTATCAGCTTTTACAATGATGTTCACAGGAGAAGAAAGACTTTACTCCCTGTTTCAGCTCCCAGTTTGTGTCATGCGACCTGCGCTCAGCTCAGATATCCCCAGACGACTGTTCTGGGAGAACATAAACAAATCTATACCTTTTATGAACAAAAAAATGTTTTTGTTTGTTTTCTTTTTAGCTTTGTCTGCACAAGATAAACTGGACCTGTATTCAAATGCTATAATCCTAATTATCAATGAGTCCTATCAAAACAGAGTACACATGCTAGGATTAGCCTATTATATCATTTATGAGATAAAAAACAAAAACAAATGATAAAGCTATGTGCCTTTTTAGGTAGGATGTTGTTAAAACATTATAATGGGCTTCTTAGACTACTTAAATTTAGAGCAGAATGTTGGAGCTGACCTTCAAAAAGTCCTTTTGAGACAAACTATCTGTTGCTGTCAAAAACAACTACAAAAAAAAAAAGGAAATACTCCAGAACCCATAACGTGTAACCTTTGGTATGGAGATATGGATCATGACCAAAACAATGAGATTATGAAGACAAGCAGCTGAACTGAGCTTAATCTGTAGGGTGTCTGCACTCAGCCTTAGCGATGCGGCAAGAGGCTCAAACATAGGGGATGAGCTTAGAGCCGCTGCTTTTCCACATTGAAATAAATTAGTTGAGATGGTTTTGGCATCTGATCAGGATTTCTCCTGATCGAGGGTTCTTGAATAAGTTGAAGACAATCAATTGATGGAAAGACTGTGTAATAATAGTGAAATGCAATGGGTTATTTTACTGCTCATTATAGTTACAACGTCCTTAAGGATATGCTCGACCGATTGCTCAACCGATTCCCGGAATCGACAAATGCCCTTTCCTAAATGACTTGGGGACAAATCAAATCAATTTAAAAAACGGACACACCATATAAAAACTATTGAATGTGGGCTAATACTCTTTTACAGAGCTTGAATAACAATTAAAGGGTGTGGAAAGTTATTGTAAACATAAAAACACATACTTTAACAAGAACTGTCATTGGCCAAGGAGCAGCCTGTCATATCATTTGGTTAGTTACTGATGTATTATCTGACACAAAAAGCATGTTAGAAGCTAAAAACATGTCATCTGAAGGCCCAAGTTGACTCAAGTACAACAAAGCAAATCCCTTTAGGCCAATATCAGCTGACCTCAAACAAAAACAAAAAAAAGAGTAAAAACTGCATGTTTATGTAAATTTAGGTGGTTTTGTCTTTATTTTTTGTGACATGAAAAATCAAGTTTTGTGTTCTGTGGACTCCTTAAATGTCTACAGAGACCTTACTGGAACAGACAGGGGGGGAAAAAGATAAAATGTCACATTTTTTGCTACGACAATTTTTCAGGAGATTGCGTCATTTTTAGGATATAGTGTTCAGTACTTGGAGAGATTTAATTAGACATTTAATTTAACTGAAAAACCGTTGGCATCTCTTCTGAAATAATCGTCTGAGTTAGAAGAAAACATGTGCCTGTCAACACCAGTGAGGAGCAATTTGCATCTACAGCATATGTGTAAGCTAAGATTAATTAATGTTTTTCTTCTTTCTCTGACCTTCTTTTCTTCTCCTTTGCTCAACGACTAACTCTGCAGTTGCAAACATCCTTTGGAGAGAAGAAGGTAATACATTAACAGTTCTTAAAATAGCTTTTCTTTTTCTTATGTACTTGAAATTGTTGTGGGCTTGTTTTGCTGATTTGAGGCGTCAGCAGCTGCTGCATATTTACTGACTTGACAGACCAAACCCTCAACAAAGTTGTTTCCACTTGGGCAAATGTTGCCTTCATGTCCTGGCCACCTAGCAGATCTTTTGTGCCATTGTGATTTTTAATCATTTGTTTTCATTTGACCAACGACAAAAAAGAGCACACTTTTTTTTCCAAATATGTAATAATGCAATTCCCTTTTGGTAAAAAATGCAAAAATACAATGGGAATACAAGCTGTTTTCATTGTAAATACAATGAAATTAGCTTTGTGGTTTTTGATGGGGAACAAATCCATCCTTCCTGTATAAATACAATTTGTACTATTGCTGTAGAAATCCACATATATATAATGTGATTTATACACTATCATTACTAACAGGTTCAAAACAGTTGAATAAGTAGGTCAGTATCACAAAGAGACTTACCACTGATGTGTATGTTTGCATGCATCTATGTTGAGCAATTTCACTGTGGAGATGCTGTCATTGAAAGAGACACCCACACGTGCACATTTGTCTGAAACTGCTGTCACATTTGCCACGTCAGCTAAAATGCATTTCAAGTCCATCTAGACATAAAGAAAAGAGGCATATTTTATAAATCATCTAGTACCGTGAAATCTCTAAACCATGTGCCTCTTTTATGATGGACTCAATTTTTGCATATTACTTAAGTTTTTAGCATGAAGGGTGTAAAATGTACTGTGTTCAAAGTAATTTACTTTTTACAGTGACCTCATCATCTTCTTTTTTGTTCCTTTACTTAATAATCACCTGATGTTCTCGGGTTAAAAGTGCTGTTCGTTATAGAGTCTGTGAGTTCCCCCTTGAGGTTAAGTAACTAACAGCTAAATTCAAAAAATATATATAAATCAGTACCACCATCATCTTAGCCACACTAAAGTATTCAGCATGCTAAGTTGAGTGAGTCTTCATTAGTGCAGACAGTATCAGTATAGAGTAGCATGGGATTAAATAACACTTATGTATTATTTACAAAAATGCTGAAGCCCTGGGGCCTATATACTGTAGCCGCTACATTCTTTATCACCACTAGTAATGTGTCAAAAGCTTTAAAATAAATATATCCACAGAAATGTAGTCTCACAATGGAAAAATGTTGGAAAACCCAATCTTTAATTTGAACACATGTACTGTATATACTGAAAGGGGGGAGGGGGGGGAATCCCATATTTAGAAAAACAGTCAAATTCAATAAATTAGAATGTGTGTTCAGATGAGGGTCCTTTGTCAGGATTAAAGTACTTTTTGAAAATAAGCTTAGAATAGAATAGATTAGAATGGAAACATCCTTTAGAAGCATAAACATATTTTTCATTAAACCCATTTTTCTGTATTAAATATATATTTTTATTAGTCTGATTCTGTATTCCAATCTTAAATGTCGTGTTTTCATTAGCTGTTACCAGAAAATCATAATTAACTGAAGTAAATGCTTTAAAACATCAGTCTTTGTGTAATTAATCCATATAATTGGTTCCACTTAGGGAGTTGCTAATAATATAATTTATTGAATATGACTGTATTTCACCAGTCTCCATGGCAATCCCCTTCCGCAGCAAAGAGTGGCATCCTGGAATCCCCAGTTCTCCATACCAAAAATTAGGCACTAACCAGGTGATGCAATAAGCATGTAAAGTATGTTAATGTGTATTAGGACCCTAAAGGGCAACCATGTGCTGCAGTCACATTAGACTAAAGCCTCTTTCAAAAATAACTTCAATACTAGATTGAGGTGACTTTGTGCCATCTCTGTGTGTTTTTGTGAAATGACCAATGTGGTGACGGAGTTAGAAGTAAGCCCGCCTCTGTTACACCTCTGATTCATCATGTGAGATATTTACAGCTCTTCATTGGCTGGCTGGTATCAGTGCAAACCGGCTTTGTGTGTAGAGGGAGAGACATGTTGATTATGTATAATTTGTGACCAGTAGCAGGATTTGAAATGTGAATATGATTTAGAGATCAAATTTCTTGAAAAGAAGAAGGTAACGTTGATGCCCCATGACACCTGCTTTCGTCTCACAGTGCCATCTTCATTTGTGAAAGCTGACAGCTGTGCAGGATATTGCCTGTTTCTAACTGTGATTTAAAAATGGAAGAAGCTCAAAGGTGGCTTATCTGTGCGGGTTTATGACAGAAATGTTGTGAGAGGGGCTAAAGAGTAAACTTTTTTTTTAGAACAAACATTCAGTGTGGCTTCGGTGTGAAATAAAGGATAAATATGTGGAGAAACAGTCCATGTCGATGAGCCATGTCCCAATTAGTCTGTGAACACCTGGTTTAGCTCCAGATTGTGTCACATATGCTACATAGTCACGTTTTGAAAGGAAACGCTGGATATTATTCACTAAAAGCCATGTAGCTTAATATGCCATTGAAATGCAAAGCAGATGTATGGCAAAGTGAAATTATGCTTCATTTGCTTTCTTTGGCCATGTGATATATTTAGGCCACTGCAGCAACAGATGAGAAGTATACCCACAAGCAGAGAACTTGATCTTCCCTGTTACAATAGTATCCAGACTTGTTGTTGACAGGAGCCTTTTAAGGCACTGCACCCTGTCCAAGCCTGTTAATATAATGGCTTGCTAACAGGAGTCTCACTGTGACCCTCTGGCAGACATTGAAATTGAAATGTCCATCACAAATGTCAGATATGACAAGAGTGGCATTTAGAGTCGCTCAGACTGTATTTGTTCTTTATAAGACGACATTTTTGACGACATTTTCTCTGTTTTTTTCTTTCTTGTCCTTCTGTAGGATTGAGTGTGGGAAACATGTTTTACGTGTTTTCTGATGAAGGCATAACAGTCCTTCAGCCTAGTGAATGTGAAATACGCAGACACATGAAGAGGACAGAAAGGATCGTCGCTACCTACGTAAGTACATCTAAGTGAAGAGTGTAGCTTCCAATATTATTAATGGTAATTCAAATTTCGTCACATTACAACCACAGGCTTCAGTGTTATTGACAAGGATTTTATGGGACAGACCATCACATTGAAAGTGAATGACAAATAAAAAGAAATTGAGGAACATGACATGGATATGCATCTGAGATCCCCAAATTAAATCCAAAGCAAATAATTGTCATCAAAAGACACCTACCTCATCTGTAATAGTCCGCCTGAGTGTAATTTAATGTCAGTATTATTGTAGCTGATCTGAGAAGGCCTCAGAGATTTGATAGAGAACCTTTGTGAACAAACAGCATTATGAAGGCCAAGAAACTCAGCAGACAGGTCAGGGAAAAGGTGGCTGAAATGTTTAAAGGAGGGTTAACCACTGCTCTGTTAGAGCAACGTTAAATGCATCGAAAAATGGAAATAATATGGCGCAGCATACTAACCCCCAATTTACACCAGGCGCGTCATGACAGCGCGCGGCTTTGTAACAAGCTCCACAGCGCATCAATCCCCCTGGGAGCGTTTCAGACATGGAACAGCTGTGGTGAGGCTATGGTTTGGCCTGCGGAAATGAATGCAGAAACTGCAAGTTCCAAGCATCCTACCCACCATTACAGTACCTTGACCAAAAGCAACTGGAAAGCTACAATGTAACATTGTTGAAACTTTTTAATGTCCTTATATAGGTAAACTCCAAAAAAGCTCAATTACACATCAAATTGTTTAAATACCTGATACGGATCTGCAAACAGGTATTTTTGTAAACGAAATATACAACAGTTTTGTAAAATAATGTAATTAAATGAAATATTTTCTGTAAGTCCATGTGTAATTTCAATAAACTTTAAACAACTTATTTAATAGATATCACCACCAGGTTCTTTGCTGATAGATGACATGACATTGTATGATAAAAAAAATAATAACTTTTGTTTGAGAAGTTTTTTTATTTTATTTACCATCCTCTCAAGCATCATTTTAGTCGGAGACATGTCCCCAGCAATATTTATTAATGACAGTTTTGTCCCCACCACTTTTAAAAACCTGATGCAGAATTTGTTAACAGCACAGATCTAACATCCACTTGTGCTTCATGCACAATTTCCATATAATCAGTTTCCAAACTGACTGGTGTTTAAATTACTCTATTCCACTATAGGCTGCAGTCATGGTTTGTTTCCTGGAAAGAGGCTGCAGTATTTTTTAGAAGAGGGTAATGTTACAAGGTTTAATAAAGACTCAAAAATCTTCAGGTTATCATTCAAACCTTGTGTGGCATCTGTGCACACGGACATGTTAAAAGGATGTGTGGTGTCATATATAATTTCCCACTGCCAGGATAAAAGCTTTGTCATCCATGCTGATAAAAACGCAGATGATTTCTTCCAAAGTTGCAGTGAGCAAATGACGCTTTGGTTACCGGTAATTACATAATGTTTACATAGTTGAGCCATCGCAAATCTGCACGCGTCTTTTATTTAGAAATTTACCGGATGCGTTACACTGATACTGTGGATGCTGCTGTTGCTTGACACGTTCTGGAAGTGTGTCACATCAAAAATAGAACCCAATCCTATCTTTTGTGGAGTGGTGCGGCAAGACGCTTGTGGGACGCGTCTGAAACACGCCGCGGCACATCCGGTGTAAACCAAACCATTGACTATAATGGTTTCTATTTGCCACGTAGACCACGCCGCTGCCGTAACGTGCTGCTGACTCATCCGGCAAAAGTTGGAGATAAAACATAACCATCCACCTAAACTGACAGGTGGAAGGAGGAGAGCGTTATTTAAGAAGATAGCCAAAAGGGTAACTCTGAAGGATCTATAGAGATCCGCTGCTCAAGTGGGAGAATCTGCTAACACGATGATAATGATGATTATGTTGAGCTCTTAATAAATCTGAAATTTATAGAAAAATGGCAAGAAGAGTTACATTGAGCCATAAGAATTTATGGTTGCAGTTTGCCACAAGCCATGTAGTGGAAACGGCAAACTTGTGGAAGAACGTGTTCCGGTCAGAAGAGACCAAAATGAAACCTGCTGCTCCACATACTTTATAAAAGTAGTGGCGTCCAAAGTCAGTCTTCAGTAGCCGCTTTGCAGCCAGTTTTAGTTCTATTCTTGGTTCAACACACTTGAGTCAAATGATGGTTCATTAGCAGGCCTCTGCAGGACTTTGACATGCTGATAATGTAGCTGGGCCATTTGAATCAGCTGTGTGGAGGTAGGGACACGTCTAAAACTGGCAGTACACTGGCCCTTGAGGTCTGGAGCTGGACACCTATGATGTAAGGTAAGCTGTAGGGTCTGAGTGAGGTTGAGCTATTTTGCAGAACTGTCCATTTTTAGATGGCAAAGCAGGTCCAGACATCCTCAGCAATTTCAGCTCCAACAGTGAAAGCTGGTTCAACTAAGTATTGGAGCTGAATAAAAATACATGCCAGACTTTTCTTGTCATTTTTAATAATATCCTCTTCCTTCAAAGTCACAGTTGTGCACTGCATTGCACTGGTCTTATCACACAAAACCCCAATAAAACAATGTGAAGATGGTGTTTGTAGCATGACAAAATGTGAGGAGGTATGAATACACTTACAAGGTCCCTGTATAACATACAAAACAAGACAGAAAAAGATAGATTCTTATGGTGTTCTTATACACTAAGTGAATGAAATAAATCCAGTTTGATATGAGAGGGAAAAGCTCATCACCATCCTTTTAGTAAAAAGTCTTACACAAGTATAATACATGAGGAAATATAGTTAAGATTCCAAATTACCTTCTCCAAAAGAATAATACTGCATTGAAATAACTTTTCTTGTAAAGTGCCTTGAGATAACACCTGTTGTGAATCTGTGCTATACAAATAAACTGAATTGAATCGGCCTCAACATTTTTCTCCATCTCTTTGTTCACAAATTGTCTTACAATGGTTATTCAGTCTAGTCCAGGGAGGACTTCTACAGTATACCTACCTCCTGCTGTCACAATGTGACTCTTTGCTTTACTAAATATAATGGGATTATTTGTGTCCATTAGTCAAAGGCTTCCATCAATACAGTATATATAGTCCATAGTATAGACCCTTGGGCTTTTAATCCACTGAATAGCATCAATCTCTAAGAACAAGAGCCTTTAAAAGACAAAAGTTACTTGTTCCTGAGGGATTTGGGTTTTACAGGAGAGTGTAATGGTATTAAGGATCAATATAAACTCAGTAAGCGATGTGTTGGCCAGCTCCTGCTATAAACAGCAGTTTCTCTACCTTGGTCAGGCAGAGGAGTTGGACACACTTAAATCCCAATGGTGGTGTGTGGTCCTTTTTCTCAGCATTTGTTGGGTTTGTAAACCACATGTTCACTATAGTTTGAGTCTTTGGGTCAAAACAGGAATTTTAAATCTGAATCACAGTTTATAAGTGAATCAGACATGGTCAGGATAGGTTTTAACGGTTCTATCTAATAATTAACTATGTTTATTTTAGCCCTGAAGGGAAAAAATTGAGGACAGGAAAGAATATTAAAAGAATCAAAAGTGCAAAATGTTAACAGATAGATGTCAAACGAGATGTTTGGATATTTCTGCCACAACATTTCTGGTGAAAGTGAAGTGTCTTCTAGTTGTAATCTTTATGTTTGAGAACCTTATTTTAAAGTAGGTAAGAAAGGAAGTAGTTCTCGACTTGTCTGTTGCTTTAAAGGAATCATGAGGCAAATCAAAAATGTGAATACAACCAAGTAATTTACAAGATGTTAATAAAGTATAATAGTTTCTTATTTTACCCAAAAAGATGTTGCAGTAACTCTCATTAAATTTCTTCAAAGAGTCATTTTATATTATGATGGCTGTGGATCTCCTGTAGCAGTCTGTATTACAGCAGTTCTGTTCATTAGGTTCCTTATCATCATTAAAGACCTTTCATCAGGCTTCCTGGTAGCACTTTTTAATTATTTGTGTTACAGGATTTTGGATATTCTTTTTTGGGGAAAAAGAAAGTGACAGACAAAATGCAAAAGATTTATATGAACTGTAAGAGTACGCTAAGCTAAAGGGTCATTTCACTGAGTAATCTGGACTGCATTGGACTACCTTTAGTTCACAGTCTAAACAACACTGATCAACAAAATTAAAGGAACAATTTTTAATCAGCATCAAGTTGTGAATGAAATTAACAATAGGTGTGCCAGAGAGGTAACAATACAATAACTGCTCAACAAAAATGGTTTTACAAGTGGTGACCACTGACTTTTTGCTCCCTCATCTTTTCTGACTTTTTCACTAGTTTCACATTTGTCAAGGGTCAGTATTGTTACTGGTAGCATAAAGAAGCTACATAAGTTGCTCAAGTAGTCCAGCTCCTCTAGGATGGCATATACCTGCTCTGACCTTTAGCATCCTTGGACCAGGTGCAACTTTGTTAAACTATCAACTGCAATTAGACTGTATCCAACAGGCTGAATTATCAGTGTGTAATGTGTTCCTTCATCATTCAAATATTGCATTTTAAACAGGTTTCCCTGTATGATATTGCATTCACTTATAATTCCAATGCCTATATATTTAAAACATATACATATACATATAACATATTATATACAGCCCTTCATTGTATTCCCCACTGGCAACTTTTGTGCTCCCCTGATTGCTGTTCATTAATAATTTTTGCTCTGTTATTTCCTCAGGAGGAGATGTGCCCTAAAGGTGAGGGGGTTTCACCCCAGCGCTGTGTGTGGTCTTCAGCAGTCAACGTCAGGGATAGGTATATCTATGTGACCCAGCCCCTTCAGAGCCGACTGCTGGTTGTCGATATTCAGGCCCAAAAAGTGGTTCAGGTGGGTGAAGCAAACTGTAAACTACATCTGTAAACACAGATCACACAACAATGTTATAAACAAAGTTACCACAGTCCTCTTGACTGCCATGTGTTGTAGGTTTACAGCTGTGCTGTATTCTTCAATTTTCTATGATAAATTCAGTCAGTGCTCCATCAGATGTCTGAGGTTTGATTGATTGTTTTATAACCTAACTCTGCTTTAAAAATCTCTATAATCTTCTCCCTCATCTGTTTGCTGTGTTTCTTGGTCTTCATAATTTTTATTAAATAATGTTCTTTAACAAACCTCTTAACCCTCAGAAACGAGCTGTGTTTAAACAGAGAATAAAGTACACGCATACTATTTCGTAATGAGTTGACTTCTGAAGTCAAGTGAAGGATACAATACTTTTTGTTGGAAATTGAAGTTGGTGCTTGTAACAAGAAAATATGTAGATAAGAAGGAGTAACAATTGGCGCACTTTTACTTTTGGAACTTCAGGGTAATTGAACTGGACTTTCCTGATATGCGCATCTCCACTTCACCGGGCCGGGCTGACAGGGCTTTTTTCGGGGTCATTTCAGGAACCAACAGAGTACCAGTGTGGGGGTATGTACTCGGAAATGACCCGGTAGAGTCTCTGAGCGGGAGATGTGGTTAAGCCATGCTGATTGGTTGTAATTCAGAGGGAAATTATCAGATTTCACCAAACAAAAATAAGAAGAGTTACTGGCAAAGCTGTTTATAACAGCAAAACGAAACACAGCAACAAGCCCTGATTCTTCCATGTCGATCTCTTGATATTTCCGCTGCTGTGGGCACTTTTTGCATTGATCAGTGATGCTACTCGCTGCTGAAACCGTTGTGATATAATGATGTCTTAGCTGATTCCTTAAAAAAACAATTATATATGGAGACACAGGGGAGCGGACCAACAGATAACCCTGTCCGAAAAAGATCTGATTAAATTACCCTGAAGTTCCAATAGTGGAAACGCGCCTAATGCTTTTGCAAAGCTCTGTAGCTACTTACTCAATCCGCAGTAACATGAGTCCTGTGCCACCATGAACTGAAAAGATACTCGGAGAGGAGAAAACCATTACTTTGAAACCACCATAAAAAAGCCAGACAACACTTTGAAACTGCACACAGGGACAAAAATGTAACTGTTTGGTCATAATGATAAACAGTATATTTGGAGGAAAAGAGGGATGCTTTGAAGCCTAAGAATGCCATCCCAACTGTGAAGTACGGGGGCGGGAGCATCATGTTGTGGGGCTGTTTAGCTGCAGACGAGACTGGTGCACTTCATAAAATAGATGGCATCATAAGAAAAGAAAATTATGTGGACATATGGAAGCAACATCTGAAAACATCAACCAGGCAGTTGAAGCCTCGGCGCGAATGGGTCTTCCACATGGACAGCGACCCCAAGCATACCTCTAAATTTGTTACAAAGTGGCTTAAGGACAACAAAGTCAAGCTACTGGAGAGGCCATCACAAAACCCTGATCTCAATCCCATAGAAAATTTGTGGGCGGCACTGAAAAGGGGAGAGTGCGAGCAAGAAGAACCACGAACCTGACCCAGTTACAGCAGTTCTGTCAAGAGGAGTGGGCCAAGATTCCAGCAAACGAAGAACGTTTTTAAGGAAACCAGGTTTGGGACAGTTTTACCAAATACTAAGGAAGTGTATGTATACTTCTGACTTTGATGAAAGTAATTTGAAAAATAATAATAATAATATTTTTTTCTCTCTTTATTCTGACATTTCAGAAATACAAAAAATATAGTAATATTTATTGATCTAAAGCAAAAAAAAAGTTTACTCTGATTTGATCTTTGACAGTAAAGAAAAATATGTTTGTGTATTTTTCTGAAGTGTATGTAAATATCTGGTTTCAACTGTAAAGGAATCTGCTACAGGTGCTACACCCTAATGCACCTTGACCCCTGTGTAAGCTTTTCTTTAGCTTAGGTAAGAAGTCAGTAATTAAATGAACACAAAAATGTTTACATCATTACATACGTTTTGTCTAGGCCATATGCAAGGTAAAATAAATCAAACCTACCTGAAGCGTTGGAAACAATATGCTACCCAGGTGGGTGCTGGCTGCCTTGCCATTTATCTTGCCTGTAACGGCTGTTTAGAGACTGATTCCCTCAGGGTCCCTCCGAGGGCCAGGATCATTTATACTGAGGAGCAGGAAGAGAGGAAATTGGCCTAACTCAAGGCGAAGGAGGTGGGAGAGAAGAAGGGATATGAGCCGAGAACCTGAGTAAGAGAAAAAAAGAAAGAGGGACACCACGCTGTGCAGGTAGCAGTGCAAAAAAGTTATTCTAAACCTGTTAAATGACCTTGTTATCCAATTGGGAAAAATAGGACTTAATTCAAGGAAGGATTATGAAATTTTTTTTAATTAATGTGATTTTTTTTATTTTCAGTTTGTGATTTGGAAAAAAAATTGTTTTCTCTGCCAGTCTGGATCAATTTGTAGCTAATTTGTCTTTCCTGGGTGTTTTTACTGTAGTATTCTTCACTTTCACATATTATTTAGTTTTTCTTATTTTTGTTATTATAGTTATTAGTACTATTGTATTGAATGTCTTTGATTTCTTTCATGTTTTTTTAAACCTTTTATTCCCTCTTACCCATAGGCACTTTGATAAACTTTGAAATATTAATACAAGACAATTAACATCATTGTAAAAACTGTCCAAGTTTTTTGCAATTAGGGCTGCAACGATTCCTCGAGTAACTCGAGTAATTCGATTACAAAAAAGCCTCGAGGCCAATTCGCTGCCTCGAGGCTTTATTTAATTCTTGTCACCTAAGTCTGTTTACTTTAAGTGGAGCTCTACTGTTGTATCGCTGTCACTTTGTAGACAGTTACAGCTCCGCCTGCATCATATTTCACCCGGACTTAAATAATTGACCCATATGAAGATTTAATCCGACGCAAACACTAGGGACACGAGTGAAGCATTTTTTTTCCCCTTAATCAATGGCGGAAAAAGTGGACACAGAGTGTGAAAAAGGCAGAAAATATCTAAGGTGTGGGGCCATTTTACGCTACCCAAGCCGGATAACGTTATCCAGTGTAAATACTGTCAAATGGACTTAAGCGTACCATAATAGTACTTCCACGATGCTGAAGCACCTGAAGAAAAAAACATAGTTACGTGACTTCTGTAAGCGGACTGGGAGCAAGGTAATGCATTTCGCCGGTATTATTAGTTAATAGTGACAAGGCATAAGCAACAAGAGGGACATTTTTCTAAGTCTCGCTCCTATAACTTTCTTCTTCACCTCTACCGCGCACGTGGCGCTACAGAAAACACATGTGAACGCACAGACATGCCACGGGATGACAAGATATCCCGCATTGTGCAGGACTGCACAGCTTTTTCAACTTAAATCCCACATCACGCAAATTGGAGCTGTGTCCAGCATGTGACTGTGCAGCGCAATTTTTCCAATCAAATCCGTCTCCGCTCTGCGGCAGCTGCCTGTGCACCTCTCGCCTCCTCCCCTCAGCAAACTAACTGTAGATAGTGGCGCGTTAAGACCATATTCACCTCACCGCTCACTTTCTGGCAGTTGGGCGAAAAGTACCTTACAATCACATCTTTAAAAGGTCCAAACTTGGTGTAGTGGGAAGTGAAGTGCAGTAGTACCGTCTGCATAACAAGCATGTGGACATTCTTACAATAAGAGCTTTTTGGGAGATGCAAACAATTTTATTTGTATTCCTTTTTATGTCCTAGGTGGAGTAATGTTGAGTTTGTAAAATAATTATAGCCTAACTTCAATATTGAGCACATGTACAAAGAGAAATACTATTTCATTAGGGAAAACTAAATTGATAAGCTATTATTTAGATTTACTACTAAAGGCTGAGTCTAAAGATAAAAAAAGGATAATAAATTTAAAGAAATAGTCATACAATTTTACCATTTTTAAAACAACCTTTAGAAAATATGCCTCATAAAATTAATGTCCCATATTCGTCTCTTTCCAATATGGTCACCCAAAACACACCTTTCACCACACATAAGGTATTTATATGGACAAAACTGCATTCATTAGCATATAGATTTACTTGTATGGGAGTTTTGTTTTTGTTTTTGTCTCCCACAGTACATCACAGCAGAGCATGAGCAGCTTTTCCAGACAGGTCCCTCGTGCAATGTGGAGGAAGCTGCAGGTTTTACCAACAGCATTTTAAGAATGCTCATCACAGACATGCAGCCACTGTGAAGAACACAGGATTTAAGGCTATGACACAAGTTTTTATTTGCCAAATACTCTATTTCCTCAAGAAGACATTTCAAAAATGTAATGGTACAAAGGTACACAGAAATAACAGCTAAATTGAAGAGTGTGCTTAAGGAGACAGACAGTGTTGCACTAACAACAGGCATTTGGACGAGTGTGGCCACAGACTCTGTCAAGTTGAATCAACAGAGTTGAAGTTTTGTAAAATAAAATTTCAAGAAATAACCAACAATTGCTTGGTCATTTCAAGAGGTCATTCATATTTCATAACACACCACTGATATAGTTGTTTACAAATACAAAAGCGTAATTTATCCGATTACTTGATTAATCGATAAATAAAATCGATAGAATACTCGATTACAAAAATATTCAATAGCTGCAGCCCTATTTGCAATCGTATTTTTTTAATCTATTCACGATTTTGGGTGTTTTTATTTTTTTACAGTAGATATCCTGCCCTACTTCTTTCAAGTATAATCATACCAAATTGAAATCCTAATCCTAACAAATATAAATTTGTGTCTTGAACTAAGAATTATAATTTATTTCAAGAACTGGAATAGCTGCATAGTTGAAGGAGAAATGGAGTGCTGTTGCACATATGTCCATAAAGATGTTTTCCTGACAGTTTGCTACAACCTTTTTCATACTGTGACCCACCAGCTGCCCACTTTTCTGTTTTACTCTATCAAACACTGGAAAACCACTTTCCCATCCTTCATTGCCCTTTCTCTGTACTATTGCCCCGCCTCGCTGGCCTCTAGCTGCAGAGGGTTAATGCATCCTCCATTCTTTTTTCTCCCTTTCTTCTCCCTCACTGTTATCTCAGGGCACAATGCACTTCTCTTTAAAAACTGGGCTTTAAGAGAGAGGAGACTGCAAAATCAGAGAATCCATGATCCAATAAGTTTTAAAGTTAGAAATCTACCAATGTCTAAAATAAAGATTAGTGATATTTAGAGATCCAGTTATCAGAATTTTGTGGCCCATTTATGTAAAGCTTTGACCTGTCGATACAGATCTTAGCAGGTTATGACTTCCCTTTAATAACGATAATAATAAATAAGAACCAAATTGAAAATGTGATTCTGTAGTGGTTATTTATATGAGAAACAGAGGCTGTAAAACAAGGTTTTACTATTATTTTCAACAGTAGCATTATTCTTACAGACAAAATTATTTCATTTATAATTTTAAAATGGGTTGAGGTTCCTATATTACCAGCTAGCATGGCTACAATTACTAAAATAGCAGTCTTCCAGAGAATTTACACAGGTCCCTAAAAAGATCATTTGCAAAACCGGTATGTTTCATGACAAGACAGAGCTTGAAAACGTAGAAAGATATGACAGACAAGATTTGCATTATTATGTAGCCTTCCAATTATCTGGTGAAAGTCGTCTTCTCTATTACAGCATGAATGATTCACGGACCAGGATTGACATGTCATAAAAGTAGTTTTCATTTAAATAGTGTATTATGTCTGTGCTTCCACTGTCTTCATGGTAAGCACCTTGCTGACACTTAAAATAGCCAACAATAAGTCTTCTTTGCTCATTAACAGGTTTCAAAACAAGAAGTATTGTCAACATTTCCTATAGTTTGATTTATTTATTTATTTTTAAACAAGCATGTACCAAATTGTAATAACCTACAACAGGTACAGCTAAAACTATAGTCTTAATATTTGTACTGAAGCACAAATTGGAAACTCTGTCCTTGCAATCCTGTATTAAAAGTAGTAGTAAGAGATTCCTTCTGAATAAATTTAAGTCTTGAGATAAACTGAGGACACAGCTGACCATCTGACCATTTATATAAATGGAAAATCAGTGATGTTACTTTCTAAAACCATTTACTGCTTCAGTTCATTCCAACTATTACTCCTAAAAGGAACATTGCAAATTACTGCAATTACTTTGGGTTATGTGTTACAAGAGCAGTCCTTCCTCATAAAGAGAATTAAAAAGAAGTAAATACCTGATAACATAGTCAACCATCTATATTTCTTGTCCAAGGCTGTAGTAGTTCAATGAGATGATATCAACAATACTCATTCACAATTTTGATATTGTTTTCCTTTAACTCAGGTAAATATTCTGTAAGGTTTCCTAAGACAGTGGTCCCCAACCTTATTTTTGCCACAGACCAGTTTTATATCAGACAATATTTTCATGGACCGGCCTTTAAGGTGTGGTAGGTAAATGATAACGGATGGTGTAAAAACGGGGTATTTTTAAAATTATAACAATAGACGTATTTCCAATGTGTATTCGCAGCTTTATTATTAGCGTCCTCCTAACATCAACCAGACAACATCACACAAGTAACATTGGACCTTTTCCCCTATCCAAAGAAACGATCAAGAGACATTTGTTTTCTATCCATCTTGCTAGCTTTTGGGATTAATGTTAGCGGTAACTATGACGTGACCAATACACGCCTCTTGAGGTGTCAAGACTGAGCTATGTTACGAAAATATCCGGTCATTTTTCAAACTAAAACAGCGGTCACACTAATAATAAATAAAACGAAAATACTGGAAGTTATTTATTCTTTCTGTGTGGCCCCGCGGCCCGGTACCACATGACCCATGGCCTGGTACCAGTCCGCAGCCCGGTGGTTGGGGACCCCTGTTCGAAGATATGATTCTTTTCTGAAGGATTATAGTGGTCCTCTGAGCCATATATTTTAATTTTTATTTCTGTTTTTGCAAAGAATATTCTCAGGTGACCCCCAGGAGCTCATCTGACTCAAAATCTGCATCCATTATTCTGACATTTCATTTCTTAAGATCCCCATTAGCGCCTGAAATCTCAGCTGCTATTCTTTCTGGGGTCTCCTCTGCATTACATCACAAATGTACATAATTCATCATTTTATTACACTATTCACACACACACACACTCACCCACTCACACACACATACATACACAACCTGGAGATAATCTACAATAGCCCAATGCATTTAACTAAATGAACAAACAAAAACTGCTATACATTTGTACATATAGACCATAAATAGCTCTCCAATACAAACTATAATGCATCTTTCCATGTTACCATACTCTTCCCGTATCAGGACTCTTGTGTGAACAGAAACAATTTTTACTTCTTTTGAAAACATTTCCTGTTATTTTCTAACATAAATCCTGGTAATCCATTCCATGCAACCATGGCCCGATAAAAAACTGCTCTCTGAAACTGATTAGTTCTGACTAAAGGCAGAACACATCTCATTCTAGTGGTTTGTCTTGTGCAATAATTATGTTGATCAGCAAAAAAATGACAATTTTCTGTAAATTATTTCAGGAGTTTTTGTTTCAATGATATTATGAATAAATGATAATAAAAGATATTTCAATCTATATTTTACAGTTAACCATGCCAAATTGTTGTGCATTGTGATTATATTAGTTGCATATGGACAACCCAAAACGATACGTGCCACTTTATTCTGTGCAACTTGCAATTTATTTAAATTATTTTCATTGGTATTTGACCAAACAACTGATCCATAGTCTAGATGAGATAATACTAGAGATTGGGCTAACCGTTTGATCAGCCATTTGGGAATAAATTTCTTACAGTATCTGATCATTCCCATACTACGACCCATTCTTTGCAATATTTTATTTATTTGGCTATTCCAAGACAGTGAGCTATCCACGATTACACCCAATAAATGAATTTCTTCTACTTGCTGAATCACATTTCCTCCTATATCTAAGTGCAATGTTAGTGATGGCTTACAAAAATATTTTGACCCAAGTATCATATATCTTGTTTTACCTGCATTAATCAGTAATCTATTGTCGATAATTTATTGTGTGACCAAGTCTAACTCCGTATTTAGCATAATATTCAGTTGATCTACATCTCTTTCTGATAAACACAACGTTATGTCATCGGCATACATTGCCATGGTTGCATGTTTAATTACAAGTGGAAGATCATTTATAAAAACAGAGAATAAAAGGGGTCCTAAACAACTGCCCTGGGGCACCCCACAACTCATTTCTTCCACCTCAGAGTAGCTCCCATTAAAGTAAACTGTGTACTCACGTTTACTAAGATAGTTTCAATCCATTCAACAGCAGTTGGTTCAAATCCATAACAAACTAATTTTTTAAACAAAATATTATGGTCTAGAACATCGAATGCTGCACTTAGATCTAAAAAGACTGTCCACCAAATTTTTATCATCAATTTCCTGTAGCCAGTAGTCAGTTAACTGAGTGAGTGCTGTTATTGTGGAGTGACCCCTTTTAAAAGCATGTTGATATATTGTGTTTAACCCATTTACTTCCAAATACTCTTGTATTTGATCATACACAGCTTTTTCCATCACTTTGCTTACTGCCGGTAGTAAACTGATTGGTCTGCTATTCTGACCTGAAGACTGTTCTTTGTTATCTTTAGCTAAAGGTAAAATTTTTACTTTTTTCCCATTGTGAGGGAAAAATACCTGCTGTTAAGCTCAGATTAATAATATGAGAAATGGGCAAGGCAATAACATCTACCACCATCTTTAACAATTTTACATCTAACTGATCAATTCCACAGGGTTTATCTTTACTTGTTCGTAATATTTTCTTCACACTGTCTTCTGTTACAGTGTTAAATTTAAATGTGCAGTCTTTTGTTATCATTATTCTGTTTGTAATTAATGCATAATAGATATTTTCATTTTGTCCCAAATCCATGGCTTGTCTAATATTTTTTATTTTCTGCTTTAAAAAATGGCTTAAATAATTAGCAATCTTTTTTGGTCTAGTAAGGCAAATCCCATCAGCCTCTAATGATGTTGTGTTACATTTTGTTTTCCTTTCCAGTAATTCATGAAGTGTTTTCCATACCTTTGCACTGTCCATTCCAGCATCTCTTAATTTATTTTCATAATATATTTGTTTTTTACGTTTGTTCATTTTAGTCACCTGATTTCTTAATTTAATCAAATGAAATGAAATCAAATTTGCTTTATTTATCCGTTAGGAACTTCATTTGCAGAGGAAGTGCCAGTATGGGCCCAATAAAATAAAAACAGTACATCCACAGACATACAACACAATCAACATGAGCAATAAATACATTAAAACAATATTAAAACAATTACGATACTTATTCCACTGAACCACGTCATTCTGTTTAATAGCTTCTGCTTTGGCTTGATTCCTGTGCCACATATATTCTTTGAGTTGTCTCTCTGCTGAGAATTTTGTTGCATGTCAGCAGCTAAGGCTCTTTACAACTTAATCTGTTCACCTCAGTCTACCCTCATGATCATAAATGTGAAGGGCTTTTTTCATTTACACAAATCAAGCTTAAAATCAAATGATTCACCTGAATCAATAAAATCATTTGCTATTAGGGAAAGGAAGGCAAGGCAATTTTATTTGCACACTTTCAACAAGGTAATTCAAGGTGCTTTACATGATTAAGGGGTAAAATAAAAATAGCAGTAAAACACAGACAAAGCATATAAAGTAAAAACAGCAGTAATGCAAGAAGCATACACAAAACATATGATACATCAAAGCATTACAAAACATATGTGGTAAAAACAGCAATAAAGCAAGAAGCATACACAAAGCAAGAAGCATACACAAAACAAGATAAATCAAAGCATTACTCAAAGGCAACTCTAAACAAATACATTTTTAGTTGTGATTTAAAAGAACTCTGTGTTTCAGCAGCTTTGCAGTTGTCTGGAAGTTTGTTCCTGATTAGAGGAACATAGAAACTGAAAGCTGTTTCTCCATGTTTGGTTCAAATTTTAGGGATGTTGAATAGACTGGAATTAGAGGACCTGAGTGTTCTGGTGGGTTGGTATAGTAACAGTAGATCTTCGAAATACTTTGGTGCTAAGCCATTTAATGATTTATAAACTAGTAAAAGTATTTTGAAGTCTATTCTCTGAGATACAGGGAGCCAGTGTAAGGACACCTGTCTAATTGACTTTTTAGGCAGACCTGGGAGAACACTGTTGCAGTAATCAATCTGACTAAAGATAAATGCATGGATGAGTTTTTCGAGGTCCTGTTGTGACATCAGTCCTTTAATCCGAGAAATGTTCTTCAGGTGTGTTGAGGCTATGGCCTTTTACTGAACAAACTGCATCTCCCAGCATCTTTTCACTGAACGAACTGCATCTCCCAGCATCCGTTGCTTCCCTCAATCCATTCTCATTGGTCTGTGGCCAGTGATGACATCACAGAGTTGATAAAAGGCAGCGCGAATATTTAAATCTTCGTCTTTTGGTCCCCAAGCGGTGCCGTAAGGAGACGCTTTAATCCACTTCTAGCATTTTCCCTTTTTCCGTTCAAACCTGCTGGACCAGGAAGAACTTCCCTTTTAAACTTCGAAGTGAATCGGCCGAGCAAACAGACTTTCCTGTAGCCTTTGGGTAACCAGGTAGTCCGCTGGCCATCTGAGCTCTATTGAAACCGGCCCTGAGTCCCTCAGCGCCTAAAGTCGGACGTCCGCTTTTCCGACCTCGGTTTTGCGCAAAACCGCTCTCCTTTAAACCGGACACTTTCAAGACGTTTCGTCGTGGACTGTGGAGAGAATCATCACCCAGTAGGAAAACCTGGTTTATTTGTTTTGGTCTGGGTAGAGAATTAGGTATTGTATATATATATATATATATATATATATATATATATATATATATATATATATATATATATATATATATATATATATATATATATATCCATTTTTCTGTGCTTAAAATAAGTCTGTCAACTTGTTAACCACTGTTATTCTTGGTCGTCTGTTGCTGTACACCGACCCTGAATGTGCATGCTTTTTGTGTTTCATTATTTGACTTTGGTTACAACCAGAAGCAGTATATTATATTGTATTATTTCCTGGCTTGTGTATTGTCTGCTGCGGTCGGCGCGTGTCTGTTTAGACAGGTCGCGTGGACTCAGTAGATCTCCTTTCTCCGTCGCCCCGTTTCCTTTGTCCAAGCCACCATTGCTAATGAAACTAGCCTTTGTTGAATTGCCACACGGTCTTCCTTTGTGAACCGATCGCGCCAATTGATGAGGCTTGAGTTTGATCGATCGTATTGAGGGTGGAAGCTGAACCCCCCCTCATCCGCTCGCTGTCTCCCACACACACACAGCCGCACACACACACCCACACACAGCCGCACACACACGCCCCCTTCCCTTGACGTTAACTTTGTTTTCTATATTTTTGCATGCATTCGAATAGATGGAAATCATGAATGAAATGTAATCTGTAAGGTTGACCTATTTCATTAATAAATTCCCTTAAGTAACGAGAAGCTTCCTGTGCTATATCAGTGTTCTGTGAAGTTTGTTTTAACCCCGCGGACGAACTCTACGCCTTTTCAGAGAGACTGACAGTCTGGTTTAATGAAAATTATCTCATTTATGAGATTGGTGCCCCTATATCTTTAATAAACAGGTTAAACTCGAACGTCATCAATAATTATATTAATATTAAATTATTGATTATAATTATTGATGCTCAGAAAATCAGACAACAACTTTTTATTATTAATAGTTACAACAAGGTGATAGAAGGCTGGCCTTGTTATTGCCTTTATGTGAACCTGGAGGTTCAGGTCTGAGTCCATAACTACATCTAGATTTTGGGCCTTATCAGTAGTACTGTTGATCATTCCTCTTTAGGTCCAAAAGTAATAACTTCTGTTTTGTTTCTCTTCAGCTGGAGAAAGTTATGGGACATCCATCCATTGATTTGCTCGATGCATTTACTTAGGGTTTGGATAGGATCAAAGTCACCTTGTGACATCGTAATGTAGAGCTAAGTGTCATCTGCATAGTTATGGTAGCTAATCTTATTCGTTGTTGTGATCTGAGCTAGTGGGAGCATGTAGATATTAAATAAGAGGGGCCCTAGGATGGAGCCCTGGTGCACCCCACATATGATTTCTGTTTGTTCTGATGAAAAGTTTTCGATTGAAACAAAGAAGTCCCTGTTCTTTAGGTAATACTCGAAACAGACAAGTACTGTACCAGAGAGTCCGAACCAAGTCTCCAGTTGTTCCAAATGTATATCATGATCAACAGTGTCAAATGCTGCACTGAGGCCCAACAGAACCAGCACTGCGGTGGCACCACAGTCTGTATTTATGCGGATGTCATTGAAAACTTTGAAGAGGGTAGTCTCAGTGTGGTCTCAGCTGTGGTGAGCATGGAAACCAGACATAAAAACATCAAAGCGGTTGACCATTGTTATGAAGCTATTTAACTGCTGAAACACAGCTTTTTCAATAATTTTACTGATGAATGGAAGATTAGAATTTGGGGTGTAGTTCTGCATTAACATGTTTTCCAGATTATTCTTTTTTAGCAGTGGTTAAAAACTGCTGTTTTTAAAGCCTGGGGGAAGAGACCTGACAGGAGGAATGAGTAAACTATTTTAATCAGATCAGACCCAGTGACAAGGAAAACTTTCTTAAGGAAAGCTGTGGGTAGGATGTCAAGACAGCAAGAGGGGGATCTTAATTGGTTAATGATTTCTTCTAGGTTTTTTTGGTTTAATTCATGGAATTCTGACAGTTTTTCTACATTGGTGTTAGTTGGGTATAACATTGGTAGTCGGCTCGGTGCTATGGTACAGACCCACCGTCTAATCTTTTCATTGCAAAAGCTGGCAAATTCATTGCAGGCCCTGGTCGAATTTCGTTCGGGGGCTACTGTGACTGGAGGATTAGTTAGTCTCTCCACTGCTGCAAACAGACTCCATGCATTATTAGTTTCTGTTAATGATTTCAGAGAAGAAAGATTTCATAGCATCTTTTAAAGTTAACTAATATCTGTTCAGTCTCTCTTTGTAGATCTCACAGTGAAGCTGGAGTCTAGTTTTTCGCCATTTTCTCTTGGCTCGTTAACACTCCCTTTTTTCAATACGTACCAGTGGATCGCTTATCTACAGAGACTTCTTTCAACCTGAGACTACTGTCACTTTAGTCAAAGCAATGGAATCATTTATGTCTGAAATTTTACAAGCAAATTATCTACCAGCTTGTTTACTGAGTTAGATAGTTTCAAACCAGATAAAAATGAAACACTTCAGCTGTTTATACCCATCCATCCATCCACTTTCTGTACCCGTCCATCCTAATGCAGGGTTGCGGGGGGGCTGGTTCCCATCTCCAGCGGTCAAGGGGCGAGAGCCAGGGTACACCCTGGACAGGTCGCCAGTCCATCGCAGGCTGTTTATACCTTTTCCTCCATTAACTGGCCTAAGCATTAGTACAGACAGAGATATTTAACTCCATGTTTTAAGTTTACCTATTTATATTTATACCTGCTTTCTGATTTTAGTTTCTGTAGACGGCCACTGTATGATAGATTTGTAGTGCTCTGGAGCTGCAACAAAAAACTTGCTAGTCTTCAAAGAAATGTCAGTCAACTAAAATCTCCATCCGTATAGATCAGTTGTTGTACACTTATATACATAATTCATGGCGAGAGTCTCAAACTTCAGCTCAAGGAGGTTAAAAATATATGATGTAATATGGGCAGGTTACTATAAAATTCTAAGCTACATTTATGGTAATTTAAGCAAGTTTATGTTCATTTATTTATTTATTTATTGACAGAAATAATCTAAATTAACTGTTGGAGGATGACCTCATTGGCTGTCTACCATATTAAATTGATTTGTCAAGCAGCCTTTGGAATCTCTGCATATATAAACTGCACAAACCTATTATGCTCCAACTTCCAATATTCTTATTTACAGAATGTTCTAGTTTGATTATACTAATTAATTTCCTCTTTGACTGTTTTTTTTATATATATATTTTTTTTTATATATTCTCTTTTTCTCCCCTCATCCACCTTGTGCACCCTGACCTGATGTTACCCCTTTCACATGCATATATGGAGCGCAGCTTGTGTTGGCAGCTACCTCAGTTAGCCTGCATCCTGTTTGTCTCTGTTGGGGTTTTGTTTTGTTTCTCTTGGACGGGTTGTACTGAAAAACCTGAATTTTCCCTCAGGGATTAATAAAGTATTTCCTCGCTATCCCGTACCCTCCTCGCTATCCCGTGGTGTCCTGGGTCCCAATTTTAATATACAACTTAGACACTCCCACTTATAACATTCTCACACGACACATATGTAGGGACTTTGGGGTGGGGACACTTTTCGGCATCCAGAGGGGGAGCGGTTCAATCAGCTTCACCTCTGGTGCCGGTGCCCACTGTTAAACCACATATAGACACTGAGGGCTCCGGGTGGGGGTTGGGGGATGTGTGGCTGCCTTCCCCACATCCCACCCCTCTGTTTTAAATGCACATTATAACAACACGCATCAACACCACACTCGAGCGGGAGGATGGAGGCTAGGGTTCTTTTCACACCCCTGTTCGCTACGGGCCATCAGGGGTTGGGGTCCGGAGGAGGAACAGGCGGTCTGGTCGGGGTCCTGGGCTGTCGGGCTGCTTTGCCACTGTGGGGCCCTTGGCGGTCTGCTTGTCTCCGTCCTAGAAGGTAGGTGGTCCATCTCCCGGGTTCGGGGGCTGGTGGCTCTACTGGGGCATCGGTACCTGGACCTGGGAGCATAAAGTGTGTATGGGGTGTGTGAGTGAGGGTACAGCGTCATTTCTTGGGTGTCTTGGTGAGTTAGTGAGAGTGTATGTGTTTAAGAGGGAGGGAACGTATGACTGTGTCTGTATGTCTATGTCTGCCTGTCAGGTTGGGTCTTGGCTGCCCTCTCGCCTGGCGCACCTCAGGCCTTACATTTAATGGGGGGCCTATTTCCCCTCCGTCACTCCCCGCCAGTGACGGATGCCCCTGCCTACTGGTGCGTCGGTGGTCAATCCGGTTTGGACCTGGTGGGTGCCTGGCCGGGCCTGGGGGGGCCTGTGTGTCGGTCAGCCGATGCGCTGTGCCGATATCTTCCTTTGGTTGGTTGGGGCACCTCTTTTAGGGGTGCCAGGTTTGGGATTGTTGGGTGGTGCCTGGTCGGTGGCTCGGCGGGATACGGATCCAGCGTCTCTGCTCGTTCAATCACCTGTTTTGTCCGCACCGTGCGTGGTCGGTTCATTGGCAGGTTGGACCGGCCCTGGCCTTTGTTGGATGCCTGGTTTCGGCGCTCTGCATTGCGTGGGATCAGGACTCGGGAGCTGGTACAACTTGGTGTCCAGGTGCTGGCTGAGCTCGGCCTCGGGATGCCGTCCGTCCACTGCGGCAATCGGTGGGGCGCCCTGACGTGGGGAAGGGGTGGGGCGCTGGGATGTTGGAGGTGGGGATTGGCACGGGGTGGTGGTGGCGCGTGGTGGCCCTCGTTGGCCGGTCCCTTGTCGGGTCCCTGCTGGGGGGTGGGGCGCCCCTGGGCCCCGGCTCTCCCGGTCCATGGACTGGCGTGGCTGGTTGCCGGCGGGGCCCGTGGGCTCGTCACTGCTGCCCCCCGGGCCCCTGCATAGTAGCCGCTGGACGTTCCCCTGGGGTTCTCCTTTGCTCCTCTCTTGGGGGATGCGGTCGGCCCCGCCCGGGTCCGCCTGGGGCTCTGGGGGTCCTTTAGACGTCTTGGCTCCGATCTCCTTTATGTCTGCATCGATTCCTGGGAGACCGATTGATGCCTGCTCACACCAGCTATCGAACACTCTTATGGAGAAACCTTATATGCACCAGCATGCTCACACACACACATAGATGTGGGGTCTCTAGTGTTTTTACAGATATATTCTTGGAGGTTATCATTACTAGAGCTTGATTAATCGGTACCATGAGTTTTTCTGTGACATTGTTGTTGTATTTTTATATCCATTTTTGTGTGATGTGGTTGTTTAGTTCTTAGTTCATGATGTTTGGTTTGTTTTGTCGATGTTCCTTTTTCCTTTTTTGTTTTGTTTTGTTTTTTCCCCTCTCTCTGCTGTCGTTTGGGTATGGAGGCAGACTTCAATGATTTCCTGTGTTTTCTTTGTTCCCCTTCCTCTCTTGTATTTTCAACTCACCCTCTCTCATGACTTTTTGTTTCCTACCTCTCTTCTTCATCTTCTTTGTTTCTTCCCCTTAATTTTCCGTCTCCGGGTCCATAACATCAGGAAATAAAACCCCCAGCAATTCATAATAAAGATTTTTCACACAAATATCAAGTGGAGGACTATAGCAAAAGCTGTACTGCTCCGCTTGTGAAAGTAAATCTGTTGGGCTTCTACTTGGTACTTGGACACAAATTCTGAGCTCCACACTGCCAAACAGGACAAAAAATAAAATAAAATAATCGGTATTTGTTTCAAACTACAAAACCACCTATGTTAAATTATGTGATATGCCAGCAATAGGTTTCTTCCCAACAGCAAAAAAAGAAAAAACAGAAATTAGCTATTCTTTTTTTTTTCTCATCAGTGACAAATGGTTGAGATCATAACTTGAGCTCTACATGTAAACAGACTAATAAAACCCAGGTGTTGTATGTTCTTTTTTATACATTTCCATCATTTTCAACATATTGCCTCTTAAGTGGTCCACTGGCTCTCAGGCTACAGTATTGAAGGTCTGGCCTCAGCTTTACCTTTGCTCCCATCACGCAGAAAACACACAGAGCGTCCGCCTTCTCCTCAAACCATTCATAGACACATGCTGAGTTGACACTTGGCTGACCAGAACAGAGCAGAGGGCTGCACCTCCCATTACTGACAACAGAGCTCATGGTCTCGCTCCACTGGTGAGGGTGTCAGCAGCTCCCCGTTCGCCTGGCCAGAAACAGGGTAATGGATTGTGTTATTCCTTGTTGTTGACATTGCAGCAGATCTGAGGTTGGGTTAATTCCCCCACCTCACCTATCTCCCGCTCCTTTCCTTCTGTGTACTTTACATTCCCTGCTCCTTCCTGCATGTGTGTGAATTATTGTCTATTCTATCTATTCTTGCTCCTATTGTGTTTCAGACAGCATCATTAAAACCTCTCCAACAGCAACACCTTAGAAATGCAGGATACAGTACATATAGTACACTTCTATTTCTGCACCTTCTCTGCTTTGCATTTCATTGTTTTCCTGATGCATAAACACCTCTGCTGACTTTCTTAGTCAGACAGTATAAGGTATTTTCGTAAGCACATTATTCTGTTGTACATCCACAGTTCATCCAAGGTTTATTCTAGCTGATTGAGAGCTACTTTGAACTTGGAGATCTTGATTAGTAAACATTATAAACATATCCAAAGCTTTTTTTGTTAATTAGTTTCAATTTTCAATTCAGTTTATTTATATACTGCCAATTCACAACAGATGTCATCTCAAGGCAATTAAAAGAAAAAATCATTTCAATGCAATCACACAAACATTCCAATCAGTTTAAACGTTTTCTATCTAAGGAATCCCAGCATATTGCATGGAGTCATATACTTGAGGTTGCGTCCCGTTGATGCAGACTTCCAACCACAGCAATCCCTCATACTGAGCAAGCATGTAGCAACAGTGGAGAAGAAAACTCCCTTTTAACAGGAAGAAACCTCCAGCAGAACCTGGCTCAGTACAAGTGGCCATCTGCCACGACCGTCTAGGGGTTTGAGAAGACAGAGCAGAGACACAGAAAGAACAGAAGATTTGATATAAGAGTCTTTTCTATATTAAAAAAGTAAAAAGTTGGTAACAGGATACGGGGGATGTTCAGCCACCGAGACCATCATCCCAGTCGACAACCCCATCCAACCATCCATTGCAGTTAAGCAGGATACCGGACCAGGTGTAGCTTCTATGGAGAGAAAAACACTGAGAAAAAACAAAGTTAACATTTGAAATAACAGCAAATAATACAACTGGAGAGTAGTAGAGGAGAAGTCTGCACTAAATCCAACATTAAAAGCTATCACTAAGTGCTGTTACAGTCCTAGTTAATAACCCCATGATACACAGCTCAATGGTGCAGAATAATTAATTGCAAAAATGGACAGTTTCAGAAAGGTTTATTTCCCAAAAGAAAAAGAAATCTGTAATCGGAACATAGTTTAGAGTTCAAGGCATTTTAAAAGTGAACCCTTTTTGCTGCTGCAGCAAAACTCTTGAATAAAGGGTGGCAAAAAAATGTTTAACATTACTCAGACTTTTTCTAGAAGATATGTTGATAATATTGCTTAAAAGCAAAAATTCTAAACATTTTATAATTGGATGTGTTGGAAATTAAAGCGCAATAGAATACATTTTAAAGCAATTGTTCAGCCTAAACCTCATGTTGAGAGAACTGCAAGAAATTCCTGTTAGTCGAATTTAATAAAAGAATATGATTCTTTAGTTCATGACACTACAATTTAAATTAGTTTCTGTTTTGGGCAAATGGTTTTCCTTTATTAGTATCCATGTATTACACAGCATGGTAAGATAGGGACCTTGGGGAACACTTAAAATTATCTCTCTAAGCCCAAAGCCAACTTCATAGTTCATGCTCCTGGTCCACTATTTGCCAAACCTTGATATTATGTTAGTTTTGAATTTTTATATTGTTACAATGTGCTCTAAGATAGTTTGGGTGAGTTTCCCTGATACCACACAGTAAAATTTCATCGAGAAAAGATTTTAAGGTCAACTGTTAATTATTTCATATGCCTAAAATTTTAACAGAATATTGTTTATTTTCTTCCTCTTTGCTCACTTAAGTGGTATGTTGTTGAATTATGTGGCATATAAAAAACGAGGTCAAAAGTTCAATTAGCTACAATGCATAGCAAAAGTATTTACACCCTACCCTATGCTGGAAGGACAGCAGAAATTCACAGCTCAGCTAGGAGAATCTGTAAAACAGAACGATTAGTTTTTAACTCTATAAACCTGCTGTGTTTTGAAGGCCAACTGTGTGATAATAGATGGGAAGACAGATGGAGGTAAAAAGAGTGGAATCCTGGAAGAAAACCAGTTGGAGGCTCCAAAATACTTGAGACTACCCTGGAGATTTTGCACCTGCATGGCAAAAACCAGAGCTACAATGTAATGGCTTAGATCAAGGGTCAACAACTCCAGTCCTTAAATTCCACAGTCCTGCAACTTTCGGATGCTGCCTTGCTCCAGTGCACCTCACTCAAATTAATGGTTAATGACTACGCCTTTGCAAAACTTACTGACATGCCAAGGAGGTAATTCAGCCTTTTGATTTAGGTGTGTTGATGCATCCAGAAGTTGTAGGACAGTGGCACTTAAGGAATAGAGTTGCAGACTCCTGTAGATCAAAGCATTTTCATGTGATAGAATGGCCCAGTCAATGTCTAGACCTAAATCTAAGTGAGAATGTGTGGCAAGACCTGAAAATTGATACGGCCAGATACTCCACATCCAATCTGACAGAGCTTGAAGTATTTTTTAAGAAGTATGGTAAAAAAAAAAAGTATTAACTCGGGTGTGTTGAATATAAATGTACTCCACATTTTTATTTGTAACAAAAATATTTTAATTTGCAATTACAACTTTGTGTGGGTCTATGACCTAAAATACCAATAAAAAACACATTAAGGTTTGAGGATGTAATGTACCAAAATGTAAAATGGTTTCAAGGGTGTTAAAACTTTAGCAAACAGACGTTTTCTAGTTTTTAGCTGAAATATATCAGCTCTGTTGAAAGGTCCTCTTTAAGCTTCACTTGAATGTTAATAGTTCCTTGAAACATTGTCTTATTCGTTTCCTGTTTTGTTTAAATGTTTTTAAGAGTACCATCTGCCACCCTCTTATTTTGTCTTTTAGGCAGTGGCAACAGATCTGTTTCCAGTGAAGATGCTCTATGACAAGTCACATGACCAGGTGTGGATTCTTACATGGGGGGACATGGACAAAACACACCCAACACTCCAGGTATGTGTGATACAAATATATTATACTACTATACTGCACTACTGTACTGGCTGCTTACTTGTCAGGTATGATGTTGGTGTATCATAATTTTTGGACTTTTGAGTGCACCTTAATATAAGCTGCACCACCTAAATTTGAAAAGAAAATTCATTTTGTATATATATATATATATATATATATATATATATATATATATATATATATATATATAGGGCACACCTCAATATAACCTGTAGATTTTCATGTTGTAACATGAAATATTAATGAAGAAAGACAGTAAACGGAAGATTTTTACCTCTGCAATGTTTTCATACCGGTCTGTCTGTTTATTAGCAACATAACTCAAAAAGTTATAGATGGATTTCGATGAAATATTCAGTAAATGTCTGCAATGGGACCAAGAACAACTGATAAAATTTTGGGGTTGATCCGACATGAAGTGCGTATCCACACACTGACCAGCGATGCTAACCTCCACTCCTCTCACGTGTCAGAGAGCTCGCAAGAGGCTCCCCTTGCGCAGCAGCCCCAAATCTCCGCTCTCTGCTTGAAGAGCACAGCCATGCATCTCATTAACAGACATTTTACTGGAAAAGTACCGAGACTTAGACTTAGATAACAACATGGGGATGGCGGAAAATGAGTGGCCCTGGCGAAGGTCTGAATGCTTTCCTAGTTTTAATTTAAGACGTGCTTTTTTTTTACAAACTCTCCCTGAAAACAGCAGTACGGCACCAAAACAACACAAGACAATATTAACATTCCTGGTTAGAAAATAAAACATACTTAAGCTTACCAGAAAAATCATTGGTCGCCATCTTCCTCTTCCTCATTAAAACCACTGAAGTCATCTTCAGTGTCTTTATGTCCTCTGAAAGCTTTTGTCTTCTCTTTACACTGATTCAGCTTTCCTGCTGCCTCCTCAAACATCTCACCATTGATTCATTGATGTCAAACTTACATGCAGTAACTGCATTTCCTTCTTTGTTATTGTTTTATTTCTATACATACTTATGTAGTGCAAAGTTTTCTAAACTGCTATAATATTCTGGGGTATGCAACGTAAGATATAGGCAGCTTAGAGTAAAGAAACTGTGTTTGATAACTAATGGACCTCAGTTGTGTTCTTCCATTCATGTTTACGTGATTTGAGTATGATGCGTTCCATCAGCTGAACTACAGTATATGTGTTTTAGAGCAGTTACCAAGGCAGGAAAACAACAGTTCACAGCTGCAGTCTTCTCGCCTTGTGCCTCGTGTTCCTTTTGTACTACTGATGTTGAAGGCTTCACAAATGAGAAATGATAACAGATGTGGCTGTATTTAATCCAGCTCGGGGGACTGGGCCAGATGAGGGAAGAGCATAAGGATGCAGAGGTTCGATGAGTTGAAAGGGAGCAGAGCTGGTACTAGAGGGAGATGTGTGATGGTGTTATTTTAAAGAGGCAAAACTGGAGTCTTCAATTTTCCTGTGTAACAGCGGAGGCTTCCATGACTAAAGCAACCAAGGGAGCTTATTGTAATCTCTGAAACAAACACAAACATGTGCATTGTTCTGCTAGGTCTCACTAGAGGGAGGGGATCCCATTACAGTCGTGTGAGGTTTTGTGCTCAGTCACTGTGGTTTGGGGGATGTTCCATTTCTGTTTGTTCTAACAAATGCACAGAGGTGATATGCAACCAAATTTATTATGTTTCTGTTTGAATGAACAGTTACAGATGAATGATTCATTCTTGATTCAGTGTAAGTGATTTTTTTCCATCACAGCTGTTGGTTTTCAGGAGTACAGGTGTATAAATTTTAAGGTTTCGTGACAGTTACAGATGCAGGCAAACTTGTTGGCACCCCTATAAAAGATGTGTAAAAAGGCTTAAAATATATTTTATATTTTGCAGTAGGGATGGGCATTCGATTAAACCGTCTTCATTGATCATCGGGAGAATCAACGATCAATTTTCGATTAATCATTGATATTTTTATATTAAAATTCAGTGTTCATAGGCTATATTACAATGCAGTGAGAGTAGAAAAATAGCGTGTTATAGTCAAACAGTACATGAGCGATTATGGACTTTGTGATGCATGGCGATCACTTCACCCCAATGACAAAAAATATACTTTCTTCTCAAATGTCCACCATTCATATTCTCGACTGGATTATTTGTTAGTCAGCAGCTCACTGTTGACTGACATTTCAGACACTGAGATACACCCTATAGCTGTTAGCGATCATGCTCCTGTTTCTCTAACTTTAGTAAATAAAACAGAAACACCTCAACCTGGAACATATATTTGATGGAACAGACTTTATCCCATTTAATACATTAATTACACAATATGGAATTGATAAAAACAAATTCTTAGAATATCAATAAATTAAATCTATTATTAAAGGTAAATTGAGGCTCAATACAGCTGAATTACAAATTCCAGCAAGAGTTTTAGATTTTCTTAATCTCAACCGCCCCAAATTGCTGTCTAAAATATACAAAACTTTATCTACATTAGATGAATCAATAGCCATCCCTATTTCAAAATGGGAGTTGGATTTATCAGCCAGCTTTGACCAAAACGTCTGGTCTCAGATATGTTTAAGAACCTTTAAAATAACAAAAAATCCTAATTTGCAATTAATACAATACAAAATCCTTCATAGAGTACACTATACAGGTCAACAAATGTTTAGGATGGGTTTTACATCGTCTAATACCTGCTTACAATGCACAAGCAATATACCAGATACTTATGTTCATGCGCTTTGGTTCTGTCCACCTGTTAAGAAATTTTGGTGCCAGATTTGTGGGGACTTATCAAAGTGTCTGAAATGCAACATCCCACCATCTCCCTCAATTTGCCTGTTAGGAAATTTAAATGATGTCACCATGGACACAAAGTCAGTTCTAATGGTTCACATTGCCTTATGCATCGCTAAGAAAACTATCCTCCTGAACTGGAAAAATAAAAAAGCTCTTAATATTAATCAGTATAGAAATCTCTTGTTGGACCATATTGGTCTTGAGACGGCCTCTGGCTCCATATCTGATCAATCTCTCTGGGCTCCTTTGATCGGCTCCATCACCTAGTGGGGGTGGGGGGCACTTGTAAAAAAATAAAAAAATAAAAAAATAGCGTGTTTTCTCTTTGAGATCTTCCTTACAAGTGGGACACCTCTTGTGGAAGTTAAACGGAATTAATTCTTGGTAGTTGCAAAAAGAAAATATGCGCTAGGAGCCGACAGCTAAAAGACGGTACTCATTAACACAACTGACGCTCATATCTTTTTTCTTCTCCAAAAAAGTAAAAAAAAAAAAAAGTCCTGTTAAACAATAACGTCATAAAAAAAAATATAATACTTATTGGTCTGATAGTTTTGTGTTACATTTGGCAAAAAGAGTCGAGAAAGAGGATGAGATAGATAATCATACCTAACAATATATTAGGCTCATTAACAGAGCAAAAAAGACAAAACAAAAAAAGAAACCGCAACTTATATACAACTTTAGCATCAGTCTACTGATTTTTGTTGAGAAAGATGAGCATGTTAACATGCGCTGAGGTCAGAAGCGAAAGCAGCCTGATGACCAGACTGACGGTCACCAGGCTGCTTTCGCGTCTGACCTGCAGCGTCGAGATCACCTGCTGTGAGGGGACAGACGTCGCTGTGATACACATACCTCCGTGCTAACTTGGCAAGCCTCTGGAATCTTCTTTAATTAATTTTCCATCAGTCTTTAGGGGTGCAATCCAGGGGTGGCAGAGCCTCCCTCAGAAAGTAATCGGTGAGTACATTTCTCTGCCCGTGCATCTCGGCTCCTCCGTGCTAACACCGACTTGATGCTAGGTTGAGACCAAGAACAGGATGCTCCGCTTTTAACCAGGGTTGGAAGTGCATTTAAGTAGCCTACTTATACACAGCTTCGCAGTGTTGGCAGTGAACCGAGACTTTTTTTTTTGTTTGTTTTGTTTTTTTTAGTCAAAGTGGTCCCACGCCACACTTTGCTGCGACCTCTTCATGACAATGCTACTTTTGAAATACACAGAAACTTGCAAGAAACTGAGTCAGCCTGTGGGTTTTATTTTCAGTAATCGCCCTCATGTGGTAAAGTATTTAATTACTGCCACATAGCAAAATTAATTGCATTCCTTCAAAACTCACACTACGCAACAGAGCATGCGTTAATTGATCTGTAAGAAAAAATGTCATTGATGAAATTCTTAATGATCAAATTAATGGATCGTCAATTCATTATGCCCATCCCTATTTTGCAGTAGCATAATCTCTCTAAAATGTTACATTTTAAAAGTAAAACGTTGCAAAACAACAGTTTCATAATAATGTTGTCAACAACATATACTATAAGGTATCTAAGGTATCAGTAACTTGGAATATTTTTTTTTTATTGCAGGTCTAAACGGCGGGGGGGGGATCAACCATCTGTGTGTGGGTTTTAATAGTTTCTAGTAATTTACAATCTGCAAGGCCAAACAGGCTGTAATTATGTGTGCTTATATCCTCAGTTTTTCACCTTTTCTGCACAAAACTAAAGGGTGCCGTTTATTTTAGTTTTTACAACATCAACTGTGGTTATGTTGGTAGATAAATTGGGACTTATTTCAAGTGTTTATTTAGTAAAAAATTAAAGGATATTTTATTCACAGAAAAAACAATTTCCTCCTCATTTAATCAGAAACAACCAGAGAGATACATTTAGCACTCAAATTTGTGTTTTTCATCTCATCAAGTGCCCCTCTTTTCTGCATACCTCCAGAAGTAATGAATAATTAGAGAGCAGGGCATGAATCTATCAAAAAATGCAATTGCACAGAAGTACTAAATTAAATTCCAGGCCACATGGATCACAACGCAAATAAATGGTCTGATAATGTTAATATCATTTGAACTGAAAGTAATTGACCTGTTTGGCACCATCCTGTCGCTACCAGCAATGTGGCTTCGCTTCGGCAGATCATACATGTCTATGATTGCATCTCTCTGTTTGAACACTTGTGCTGTGAAAATGGGTGTAGGTGTGGATTCATCTCAGTGCCAGTGGTATTTCTAAGCAGCAGGGCTTGAGGATGGTTCAATAACTCTGTGTAAATATCAGGAGTGTGATTGTCAATTCATTAGAGAAGACAAGGGAAGGATTCTGCCAGAGAGAGACAGACATGGCCTTTTTAGGCTGTAGGTCCAGTTGTCCTGCATGAGAACTGGCAGAATGGTGCAGTTATGTTTAAAAAAAAATTTTTTAATCTCTAAAGATATACAAAACAAGTATTAAAATTATTGCTTGTAGACGAATTAAATAAACAGGAAAACGTTTAATTGAATAACAAATGTTAATATCTCCACAATGAGGTTTTAGTGTTTTGAGACTTGATAACTTAGGAAAGCAGTCGCTACATAAATCAGATGTCCAAGCAAGTAAATCTTAAGGTGAGATTGATGAATGCCCCATAAAAGTGTAAAAATAGAAACTAATGTACATGTATGCATAAACAAGCTTTGGTGAACATGTTTAGTTTAAAGCAGTAAAACAAAAACACCTCTCCCCTGTGACCGTGAAAGAATTAAGCAGCTATAGAAAGCTGATGGATGGATGATATTAGGAGTAAATGTTTTCTCAATAAAAAGAGCAGTATGGCTCTTCATATAGTTCTCTTCAACAGAGCCGAGACCTAGGTTTTTAGGTGGGTCAGAGTTGTTCTGTATCAGAGTTCTATTGCGCATCCATACCTTCGCATGCGAACCAGACTTTCTGAGCAAACAAATTAGAGTTTGATCGAAGTAGACTAAACAGGGCTGCTGTGAATGCGCCCTAAAGTAGAACTATTTAGCCCAAAAAACTGTAATTTTAACACAAGCAACGGTTATGGTGGTGAAAAGTCAAGTCTGATGGCATCTATGAGCAAGAATAATCTATAAATTGAGTTATAAAGCAAAAACAATTTCCAATGGCTGACAAATCGGTCAAAGAATTGCAATTGTAAGGTAGTCTGAATGAAATACCGTGGTACCAAACAGTGGAGCGAAAACAAACAGTTGAGGCAAGGCAGTAAAGTAAAATGGTCTACATTTTGGCTGAAATTAAGGCAAGGCAGCTTTATTTGTATAGCACAATTTCAACAACAAGTCAATTCAAGTTGATTTGCATCATTAGAGGATAAAATAATATAAAAGCAGCAATAAAAGCTTAAAACACAACATTAGATATGCATAACAAATGACACATTAAAACATATGACATTTCAGCTGTTATTAATCACTTACTCAAAGGAAGCTCTAAATAGATGGGTTTTTAGCTTTGATTTTTAAAGGAACTCAGTGTTCTGGCAGCTTTGCAGTGGTCTGGAAGTTTGTTCCAGATAAGGGAAACATAGAAACTAAACATTTTTTGTTTGAGTACCATCTACATACAGTAGTTATAGTAACTAATCATATTGGCTGTTATAATCTGATTAATGGTAGCATGTAGATATTAAATAGGAGGGACCCCAGGGGCACCCAACATATGATTTATGTCTGTTCTGATGAAGAATTCCCTATTGACACACAGAAGTTCCTGTTTCTTAGGTAAGACCCAAACCAACCAAGTACTGTAGCAGATCCAGCTCTCCAGTCATTTCAATAATATATCATGATCAACAGTGTCAAATGCTGTACTGAGGTCCAAAGGAACCAGCACTGTGGTTCTACCATGTTCTGTATTTATGTGGATGTCATTGAAAACTTTGACGAGGGCAGTCTCTGCTGTGGTGAGCACGGAAACCAGACTGAAAACTATCAAAATGGTTGGTCATTGTTAGGAAGCTATTTAACTGTTGACACACAGCTTTTTCAATCTTACTGATGAATGAAAAAAATAATGAATCATTGAATTTAAAGAAAGCCTTTGTTCCCCTGTGCGTAGCAGGGCTGCGTTGTATTACATGGTCTTCTATTCATGACAAAATATACAAATATCTCATCTGGAAGGTTAGAGCCAATTCAGCATGCTTGCATTTTTAAGAATGTATGCCTGACAAAGTTTACACCATTCATTAAGGAATCCAGCATCAAACACTGATTGAGTTTTAACGTTTTCCCACATAATTCATAATATGGTTTATTGCTTCCCAGGAGTAAGATGAGTAATCTAGTGTTACATGTAATACAAGAGGTAATATTAAAACACATTGTACAGTTTATTGAATTTTCTAAATGACGAATACAGAAGGAGAATTAATGGAATCATTGTTAGGATGATTGCCAGCTAAATATGAAAATTAGAAACATCCTAATCCTTCTGTGGAGTTGATATTGTTTAAGTAAAAGAAGGGGGAAAACTACTCTGTCAGAATAAAATTCCCTTCAGGTATTAAGTCAGGGAGTGAGCAGAGTAAAACTCATTTGGGTCTTGTCATTGAGTGTGTGGATGAGCTTTAACAAAGGCATGCCTGTGGCATTAAGTGGAGAGCACCTGCATCACTGCAGACCACAGCAGCTGCCTAATAATACATGAGTGATTGCAGATTAAACTCATTAACTCTACCACAGTTCTCCAATTGTTGTAATGACGTTTTGTGAACGAGGGTCTTTTTTTATTTGCAAGCAGAGAGAAGTGTACTGGTGTGATCTATAAAAAAAAAAAAAGCTGAGTTGTTCAGAAAAAGTGCAGTAAGCTGTTTTGAAAAACTAACTACACCCCATAATCCTATAGCTTGTAGCATCATTTAGCAGCAATAACTTCAAGTATATGTCTTCTGTACAACTTTTTTAACTCTTACATTTTTGTGGAGCAATTTTCACTAAGTCTTCTGTACAATGTTGCTCCAATTCATTCAGCTGTGTTGACATTCGTTTGTGCACAGCTTGTCTAAGGTCTCGCCACAACATTTCAAGTCTTGACTTTACTGGGCCTTTGGAAAAATATTTTTTCAGCCATTCTGTTGAAGATTGGCTGCTGTGTTTATCAGTTGCAGTCAAACATGTTAAACTTTTTTGAGCCGAATCTGGACTCAGTTGTGTAGTGTTAACTGATCATCAGCCTGACTAGAATGTGCATTACTAGAACCACCAAGGGGCCAATTTGACTCACTGAGCATTCTCAACCTTGTGTAATTCTTTTAAATTTGAACTTCCATAGATTGTTCTCTGGAAGTACAAAATAAGTAGTCGTTGTTTTGGTTTATTAATTGAATAATAATCTATAATAAGATATTCAAATCGTCATGGCTTGTTTTGGCGACACTCAATGGTCATTTAGGCTGCCTAAATAGGAAAATAATCTCAGTTATCAATTTTTTTTTTAAGTGTAGGATTACTATTAAAACATAGTGGAGAAATATTCAGCAGCACCATCACCAAATAGCTGTAGCAAGTGTATGGCTCCTCTGACTATACATAATTTCATGTATGCAAGCTGCAGATAAATAAACACTCAGTGTGTCTTTGGCACAACACAAAACAGCCCCAGTTTCTGTCTATGATGAATGGATTAACTAAATCAATGGAGAGCATTTAGAATTGAACATAGGTTCAGGTTCAATATTGCGTTGGACAAAAGTGCACTACTGGACGCTTTGTGAGTGTCTGTTTCTACATTTTTCGGTCCCAGAAATAATGATTAAAACTTCACATGGAGGCTGTGGCGATGAAATTGTTCTATAACTTTAATCTAAATGCTTTAAAACTATCTTAAAGAAGAAAAAGTTGTTTTTAAACATTGTTTTAGGGACTTTTCAAGAATCTTGTAAATTGTTGATTGGTATATTTGCATATAACTACAATCTATATATTCATTAACCCTGAAGTAAATAATTCTACAGTGAAAAAAAATATTGAATTATTATTTGCTTATCAACTCTTGAGGGATAATTCATAAAATAAAACCATTGAAGTCTTTTTAAATGTTATGCTTGTTATTTTTAAGGCTCCTCTGATGAAAGGTCAAATAACTCCCGGTTTTAGAAGGTGTCTTGAGGAATCTTTGTTCTATTTTTATTGTCACACCCTCAGGAAAATTTGCCTTGTTCAGTTAGCTTTTGTAGATTTAACTAATCCTGAAGTCTGCGATGCCTCAGAGTGTGTTACCCCCAGTCTTTCAGTGATCATGTACTGAAACAAGTCTGTTAAGGTACATTTAGGTGCATTTCCTCTATTGGAACTTCAGGGTAATTTAACTGGGCCTTTTTCTGGTGGGGTAAATCAGCCCGCCCAGTCCTCTCAGCTGTTCTGTCTCCATACAAAATTGGCCTTTTAAGGAAATTGCTTGGACATCAGCATATGGCAACCGTTTCGGCAGTGAGTGGCATCACTGACCTGTGCCAAAAGGCACCCACAGCAGCAGAGAAAAACAGCATATCGACAATGAAAGAAGCCGTGTTTGTTGCCGTTTTTCTCTTCAACCTTAGCCTAACTCAGGAGAAGGTTCCAGACATCTGCCTTGTTCCAATACCAAAGAGAACTCACCCATCCGTCATCAATGACTTTAGACCTGTTGCCCTGACATCCCACATCATGAAGGTCCTGGAGAGACTCCTGTTGGCACCCCTGAGTAAGCAAACAAGAACGTATCAGGACGTATCAGTTTGCTTATTGCTGTGGAGTTGGAGTTGAAGATGCCATCATCCACCTGCTTCAACCAACCCACTGTCATCTGGACAAAGCAGGCAGCACTGTGAGGATCGTTTTCTTTGATTTCTCCAGTGCATTTAACATAATTCAGCCTGATTTGCTTTGTCAGAAACTTCTGAAAACACAGGTGGAGCCCTCAACAATAGCCTAGATAAATGACTACCTGACAAACAGACCACAATTTGTGAGACTGAAGAATTGTGTGTCAAACAGCACAGGAGAACCACAGGGGGCCGTACTCTCACCATTCCTTTTCACTCTGTACATCTCAGACTTCCAGCACAGAGAGCTGGTGGACCGCTTTGTGACATGGTGTGGAAACAATCGTCTTACCTTGAATGTGAACAAAACAAAGGAGATGATTGTAGATTTCAGAAGAAACAGGGATAAGTCAAACACTGTTTCCATCATGGGAGAAGAAGTGGAGGTGGCTGAGTAGTATAAATACCTCGGTGTTCACCTTGACAAGAGACTGAAATGGAGACTGAACAGTGAAACCATCTATAAGAAGGGACAGAGCAGACTGTACTTCTTGAGGAAGCTTAGGTCCTTCAAGGTTTGCAGCAAGATGCTGGAGATGTTCTACAAGTCTGTTGTGGACAGTGTAATCTCTTCAGCCGTCATCTGTTGGGGTAGCAGCATCAGAGCCAGGGATTTAAAAAGGCTAAACAACCTGATAAAGATGGCTGGTTCTGTTCTGGGGACAACTGTGGAACATCATCATCATCCTTTATTTAAAAAGCAAGTTTAAACGGCGACAACACAAACCAAAGTGCTGTACAACACAATAAATCACCAAAACAAATAAAATCCAGCAGCATAAAACAGATAAAACAAGTAGAAACTAAAAACAAACCACAAGGGTTACACTGCCACAGCCGTTAATGCCAGGGAATAAAAATATGTCTTTAAACGAACTTTAAAAGTGGGGAGGGAAGGGGCGAGTCGGACCGTCAGGGGGAGTTGGTTCCAGAGTTTCGGAGCACAAACTGAAAAATTCCGTTCCCCATGGGCCTTATAGCGGGCAAGAAGAACAAGCAGAAGGTGCTGTTCAGATGACCTCAGGGTTCTCGCCAGAACATAAGGGCTTAGAAGCTGTGCCAAATAAGAGGGGGCCATTCCATGCAATGATGTATAAACCAACAGAAGAATTTTAAACTTAATGCAGAATCGAACCGGAAGCCAGTGTAAACTTGCCAATACAGGGGTAATGTGGTTTCGCCGGTCTGTGCCCGTCAGAAACCTTGCGGCAGCGTTCTGCACCAACTGGAGCCGCACCACTGAAGAGGAGGGAACACCATATAAGAGCGAGTTGGCATAGTCCAAACGTGATGCCACGAAGGCATGGACAACAGACTGAAGATCTTTCTTATTTAAAACAGATCTTAACTTGGTCAGCCGGCGGAGATTAGAAAAACAAGACCTGACTATCTGGTTAATCTGTGCATCCATTTTAAAAAATGTGTCCAGAGTGACCCCCAAATTTTTAATTGTAGGCTTCACCAAAACAGACAATGAAGGGGGAAGAGATGGCTCCACAGCAGAGGGGGAGCAGGGGGCAAAGAAAATAGCCTCCAGTTTGTGGCTATTCAGGTGGAGGAAATTAGCTAAGAGCCAAGACTTGATTTCGCTCAGGTAATCAGTCAGTGGTTGCACAGGGTCCGAAGTTTTTAGGGCCACATAAAGCTGACAATCATCAGCATAAAGGTGATAATTCACATGGAATTTTCTTAAAATGGCTGCCAAGGGTAAAATATATAAATTAAAAAGAAGTGGGCCTAAAATAGACCCCTGGGGAACCCCACAAAAAAGAGGTGGCACTCTAGAGGCGCAGTTCCCCAGGGCAAAATTAAAACACCTGGCTTCAAAATAGGAGCGGAAACACTTTAGAGCTGTTCCTCGGATGCCAATGAACTGCTCCAGTCGCTGTAGTAAAATTGCGTGGTCTACAGTGTCAAAAGCAGCAGATAGATCTAAAAGCAACAACAGCACATGGGAGCCAGAATCAGAGGCTAGCAAAATATCATTAAAGACCCTAACAAGAGCAGTCTCAGTGCTGTGGTGAGGACGAAAACCAGACATGAAAGTGTCTAAAACAGTGTTGGATTTAAGAAAATTAGAAATCATAGCAGCCACTGTTGTCCAGAGGGAGGAAGAAGAGATAGGGGAAAAATGCTCAAAAGAGTATAATGGGGAACAAGGAGGGGCTATTGGATGAGAGGGAGGGAGAATCTGAGCCCTAATTGTGGCAACTTTAGAAATAAAAAAATCCAAAAATTGAGTGCACCTTTCCTCCGAGGTGTTGGACAACGGGACGTTAGGTGACAGGACCGTATTTACAGTGGAGTAGAGAACTCGCTGATTACCCGAATGTTTGGTGACAATAGCAGCAAAAAAATTAAAACGGGCCTTCCGAGCGACGCGCTGGTAATTCCTCCAGGCCAAACGGAGAAGCTGGAAGGAAGCTTGAGATATAACCTTTTTCCACTGCCGCTCACATCTCCAGCATACCCGTCTGGCAGTACGGGTATGAAGGTTAAGCCAAGGATCAGAGCGACAGCGGGATCGTCGGGATCTTAGAGGGGCAATCTGATCAAGCACGGATATGCAAGAGACAGAAAGGTGGGATAGGAGGATCTCCGGATCAGAGGAACCCTCAAAATAAAACAAAGAATCAGAAAATAAAGCTGAAAACTCAATGATTGAGGAAGGGATAATGCGGCGAGCACGGCAAATCCCCACCTGCCTAGGAGAGATTGGCTGGGCCACATCCACAGAAAGCAGAACAGGAACATGATCAGACAAAGAAAACCCATCAGGGCGGACCTTTGTTACATTGACACCAAAAGAAAACCCAGATCCAATCTGTGAGACCCCCCGTGAGTGGGGAACATCTGGAGATGATGATGTAAAGAAGGTTTCTTCATAAAATCAAAAAAAATTATGGACAACCCTGAGCATCATCTTCATGAGACTGTCATATAACAACAGAGCGTCTTCAGTCGGAGGCTTCTTCAGTTTCGCTGCAATACAGACCGTTACAGGAAATCCTTCCCGCCCCCAGCCATCATCATCTACAACAACTCCTTAAAGAATTAATTATATGAGCTATACCAACACTTAATTTCCCTCTGGGATCTATAAAGTATTTTTGATTTTGAATTGAATTGAATTTCCTATGCTGACGCCATTCTGTTGCTGTATTGTTGTACACTGCTTTGCCAGTAACTTTTCCAACTTTACAAAGCCTGTTGTTTGGTGATGTCTGCTGTTATGATTTCCTTCTGAGTTACAACCAATCAGATTGAGTTAACCGAGTACATACCCGAAGACTGGTACTCATCTGGTTCTAGAAATGGCCCGGTGAAATGGAAACACACACATACCATGTAGGTCCGGTAAAATTACCCTGAAGTTCCGATAGTGGAAACGCAACCTTTTTCCACTGCAGGAACGTTTTCAGGAACTCTGTTAGTTTCTGGGGGTGTTTTTTCCACCCCATGGGTTTTCACTGCGAGAACCAGAATTAAATTATAAGCCGTTAGAAATTTTCCCTGAAAACAGCCTTGCTAGGGAGGTAGGACTTTTGGAAGGACCCTGAACTACAGTTGGAGCTTCATAGTTGGAGGATGCTGAATATTGCCAGCATTTTATTTCAGCCACCTCCTCCTTCAGCCATATTTTCTGCTAATCTGACATTACACGACAGAATTTCTGTATTATGTTTAATTAAATCAAATCAAACTTGATTTATAAAGCGCTTTTCATACAGGAAATTGCATCAAAGTGCTTTACAGATAAAAATGACCCCACATAAAACTAGATTCCCATCTCTCCCCCACAGATTTAAAAGCATGATCACAGTTAAACCCCCCTCCCCCCAACCCAACTCCCATGCACACACACACAGTTAAAAGCAAGAGTAAAAAAGGACATTGGGCCGAGCGCAGATGAACCATGCAAGGAAACACCATCAGAGGAGCCATCTGCACCGGCAGCGGTAGATCAACAGCAGCAGCCGAGGCGCTGACACAGGGTGCCTAGTGGAAGCAAGGGCAAGACCCCCACCTCCACCCAAGCTCCACCTGGAGAAAACCCAGGCAACCACAGCCGACCACCGCTCCCGGGGCAGAGGGCTCCCACAGAGGAAACACTGGAATGGGGATTTAGATAACAAATTAAAATATAAAAATAAGTAGTAAATAAATGTGATAAGATTACATTGTAAAACACTGATAACATATAATCATATAAAACACGCAGAGCAATTAAACAGACAATAATAAATAATAATCAGATGAAAGCTCGGCTAAAAAGGTGAGTCTTAAGCCTGCTCTTAAAAACATGAACATTCTCTGCAGCCCTGAGGTCCTCTGGCAGCCTGTTCGGTGAGGGCCATAACACTGGAAAGACGTCTCACCATGAGTGTGTGTCCGAATTTGGAGTGACAAGGAAACGGCTGCCAAAGGAGCGCAGAGACCGCGAAGGTTCATATTGTAAAAGCAGTTCAGACAGATTAGAAGGCCCAAGACCATTAAGACACTTAAAAACCATTAAAAGAGCCTTAAAATCGATCCAAAAACGTACGGAGAGCCAATGCAATGAATTTAAAAAGGATGTAATGTGTTACCGCCTTGGAGCAGTTGTAAACCTGAGATACTCTTTTTGGGGATACCAGAAACCAGGGCATTACAGTAATCAATCCTACTGGAGATAAAAGCATGTAGCAGTGTCTCCGTGTTGGTAATATCAGTGTTTTACAGAGTTTGCATCCAAATACGCTGATAAAATCTACCTACCTGAGTAAAAATGCTTCATTAAGGGATCTGCTTTTAGCATCTCATGAAAGCCTCTGCGAGATTTTAAACAGTAAAGTCAGAACACTTTTTAGTGTTTAACTTTACCATTTACACAGATTTTATGTTTGAATGGAGCAGCAGTACTGTGGCATACTGTTACAAGACAAATCTTGTAGGCTTTAATTTTCTAAAATCTGCAGATTATTGCAAACTTCTTTGGAATAAGGAGAGATTTTCATGTCAGATTTTAACTGCTGTTAAAATGAACATTCTCCGCGTTTTAACTGCTGTTAAAATCTTCGAGAGCTAGATCTAATCCCGAATGGGGCTCTCCTTTCTTCCTTTTTCTGAGAGTCAGGGTGGGCTCAGTTCATTTACCCCCCCCCCCCCACCTACACTTTTCACACAGCTTGGAGTGGCAGTCCATGGCCTTCAAATCATGACCGCTATGAAACAATCTGAGATTGATGTGGTATTAGTCTTATTTTACATTTTAATCACCTTCTGGACTCTGCTGCTGTGGTGGGCAGAGATCTATGTACCCAGTCCATAGCACCACATAGGCTTCAGACCCCACACTGATTTTTGGTTTTCCACAAATGACCTGAACAGACTGTTGGACGACGGGAAGCCATTTTCCCCAGATGGACTGAGCAAACCACATTTTCCAGCATTCCTAGCGGTGACTCCAACACACTCCCATTGGTCCGTGGCCACCAACGGTAACATCAACGATGACATTACGGCCAAATGGCTATAAGAAGGTGGTGGCGGCCATTTCAAATTGTTCTCAGCAGAAACTTCTGCTACAGAGAGGACATCTCACCAGTGAAAATTCTCTTTTATTCTGACCCGCTGGACCGAGGAGAACTCTCATTTCAAAGTGCCCACTGCTGTTTGTGTGTCTAGCTTGGCTTATATCAGGACTGTTCCAAGACTCGGCCTGCAGTTGGGACACACGGTCCTAAAAATCCTGCGCAGTTCCTAACCCTTTTCTTGCTCAACTACGGACACATTTTGATCCCCTCTTTGGACTGGACTTCCCTCAAACCAAAGTAGGACTGAACCAGTTCATTTATGCTAATCTTGTGTCTGGGCAGATAAATAGGGAAAATAGAGTTCTTAACGAGTTTGAGCTCGTTCATTGTTGGTTTAAAGTGTTTTTAAGCGCTGAACCTGTTGGCCCATTTTAGCGTCGCTGCACACATAGGCTTGACCTGTATTATTTGCTGTGTTTTAAACTGTTTTTTATTGTGAGTGGATCCCACTCTTTCTTTCTCTTTTTGCCCCGCTCTCTCTTGCTCTCAGATCACCTGATCGGCAGAGTCAGGCTCGGTCCGACCTGCTATAGCTGCTCTGTTAGCTGAAAGGTTAACTCCATTGTTCCTTGTCTGTTAGGTAAAGCTGTGGCCTTTCACGTGGACAGTACACACCATGTGCTCTGCCCCATTTTAGCCAAAGTTAGTTTTATGGCCCTTTGTCCCCTTACACTCCATGTGCTGTCCCCCATCTTGGCCCAGAGCTAAGTTTATGACCCTTTGTCCCCCAGGCTATCTCTACTTGAGCCCCCTGGAGTGAGGGCCATCTCCCTTTCTGAACAAAACCTCAGCTGTCCATTTGTCCCGGATCCACTTCGTGTTAATTGTGTTTAATTTTTACATATTATTGTTTTCTAAGATTTGTAGTAGTTAGTTGCATGCTTTAGAATAGATGGGAATTATTGACGAATTGTTTTGGTTGTAGGGTTGATCTATTTTCTTAGTAAATTCCCCTTAGCTTAGTTGTCTGTGATTAAATGACGTATGCATACAATTATTGTACACAGCGTTTGAATTTAAACTTTCAAGAAGAGACTGGATGTCTGGTCTTCTAATAGAGAAGTGGATAAAGGGTCACTCACCAGTATTGTTCTTCTTAAAAAAATGCAGATGTTTCATCTGGGCAAATTTTTCAATAATTGTTTAATCTTTCAAATAATCCCCTTTAAATCTATAATTATCTCTTAAAGTCCTTGAACGATGTTAAAATCCACTAGCTGGTTAAGTACTAAATCTCTAGTGTTCTAGAGAACCATGCACACTGTGATTTCAGATCTTCATCATTTAAACAAACGTTAAGGGGCTGCCTGCAATAGCTGCTTCAAGAGGATTTAGCCCACTGAGCATTTCAGTATTCTGGCAAAGACTTTGATAGTTATGCACAAATATTTATCACAGATTCTTTTTCATAACAGAATCGGTCTTTATATAATATTACTCTGTAAAGAACGACCCAGTTTTAATGATTAATTTAAGCATGCCGTGCATAGAGCTCCACAGCGACATCTGACCCCACCGGCCCCTAATGCAGGGACACGCAGTGGAGTTTACTTGTTCCTGATGCATTGCCATCTGCCACCATTTCCTCACATGCTTAAGTGAGTGACATACAGCTTTTGGATTGCTCTGATGAGTTCTTGGGTTGATTTACATGTAGCTGCTTCACAAGGGTTAGTAATTTGTAGATTTATACTCTATTTTGCTTCCTTAATATTAAGACTTTTGTGGTGTAAAGAGGGACAAATGTGTCTGCATCAAAAAGAAGACACTATGTTTTTTTTAGTCCTATCAAATGTTGCTCAGGTTTGACTCGAACCTGATAGGTATGGTGTGTATGATGAGGCATGTTTCGTGAACTTTTAGAAGCATATCGAAGGTCGATGAACATTCTTTCACTTTGCAAACTTGCTGATTCAGTGCCAAGAGCATGACATGAAAGATGAGGCTTTTATAGTGGTTTGTTCTCCTGAGACAACCATCTCTGAGTGAGATGCTGTTACAGAGAACTGAGGCAGAGTCACATATCATCAGCTCAGGTCATAAACTGCAGATGTTTATCTGTTCCAGGATGTATGGCGGAGTCACCTGAACAAGCTCTGGTGGTTACGATCTGACAGATGAGGCTTTGTTTTACCTGAGAAGAAGAAAGAAAGTCAGAGGATATTCAGGAGGAGCTAAAATATTACATGTTGCTTATCAAAAGGGATTCATTTATATCTTTAAAGAGGACAAAATAACGTTCTATTCTAAAGGGAATTTAGATATGGTTTTCAATATCTAAACTTGTTGGTGCTGTGTAGTTGTCAAACTAGGCTTGAAAACAACACTTCTTTAAATATTTCTACAGTTACCAGTTCTGTGGTTGATGGCCATCAGTAATGGAGTAAAGGTTTTATTAGTGTATTGGTCAACTGTGCCTTGTTAAAGAACGTTCTTACTATTATATACTATTATATTATATACCCTCAAACTTCAAAGAATTTCATTGGTGTTTTGTATGATAGACCAACACATATTAGTCCAAGATGATGAAGTTAAAAATAATGAAATTAACATTGACTGGACCATTCTAACACACGAGTATCCTTTAACCTTTTAGATGCGTCACTGCTCCAACACGTCTGAATTCAAAGGGCTGAAATGCCTCCTTGACATGTCTTCAAATTCTGCAGAGACCTGGTAATAAGCCATTCACTTGATTCAGGTGTGTTTGAACAGGGACACATATAAGCGCTGAAGGGCACCAGACCTTCAATGACTGAAGTTGGAGACACTTGATCTAAACCATTCCTTTGTAGTTCTGGCTTCAGTTAAGGGCTGTTTTTGTGCTAGAAGATGAGCCATGTCTTTTGCAGCCTTTAAAATGTTTTCTTCCAAGATCACCCTCTATATAGCTTTTGCCAGCTTAGCATCAACTACAACCAATTGTCCTGCCTCTGCTGCAGAAAACGATCGCCATACCATGATGCCGCTATCACTATATGTTATGGTCTGCTCAGGGTGTTGTGTAGTTCTAGTTTTTTTGTGTTTGTTTTTTAAAAACGTGTCCTGTCTGGCAGTGTGGTGCTCACAATTGGTGTCTCAGTACCAGTGAAGTTTTAGTTTTCATCCACCAAAAGCGTTCCTCATCCTGGCAAATAATTCAGATTAGGTCCCATCTTAACAGAACACATTCTTCCATATGTGTGCTACATCACTTAAAGCGCTCGTGATAAACTTTTAATTGGATTATTATGGCTTGTTTTTAAACCTTACCCTCCTTTAAGCTTTTCCAAAGCTTTATCTCTGAACATTCCAGTGCATTCCTCAGTCTTCACATAGCAGTTTTTATTTAGATGAAGTCGCATACAGCAGGCATCTGAAGGCTTGCACTGCACAATTTGGTTAAATTTAGTAGAGTAAAGGGAGTTTACAAATACACACCACAATTTTAGGATAGAAACTTTGTGATACTGAATGTGTTACTTTAATACTTTGTGGTAGATACTCTGTGGAGATTTCTAAATTACAATTTTATTGTAAAGTGCTTCTGTAGAAAGAATTAGCCATTTATGAAAAAAACTTGTCAGACTTATACAATTTGTAGTTTTGCTTCCATAAATAAAACTAGCAGTCCTGGGGCAGATCAGTATATGGTCAAAATTTATCAGGTTGGACAGCAAATTGCGGCTGGATTAATAGCAGTAAAGTCTGCAGATATTGAACATTAGAGAAGCTCATATTTATGCATTTATTGGTTTGTTTCAGGTAATTCCTCAAGCCAGTGTTGGTGAAGTTCATCATGCCATTCGAACCACTTTTCAAAGGGTGACCGATTTCTTCATCCCTCCGACCAACCTCATCATTACCCACGTGAGGTAACCTAGCCACTTCTGACCTTAAAATCTCCAGTAACCTCACCGCTTGCTCATTTAGAGCAAATTAGGATTTTAATGAGAATTTTCACATGTAATATTCATGTTCCACCACAAAACATTTAGACAGGCAATTAACCTCTTGTTTGAACTTTGTCTGTAAAGGTTTGCATTTGTCTTCCTCAAAAATGAGCCGGCGGTTCACAAGATTGATCTGGAGACCTTCCACCGTGTCAAGACCATCAGCCTGAAAAACTACAGCTGCATCCCAACCAGCATGGCCTACACACACCTGAGCGGCTTCTACTTTATCCAGTGCCAGAGCAAAAGCCTTCTGCATGCTCCAGCCCAGCTCCTCATTGACAGCGTGACAGATGCAGTCATTGGTCCAAATCAAAATGTCACAGGCCAGGCTTATGTGTCACCAGACGGTCGCTACGTAGTGACACCGGACCCATGGAGCTCTAAGCTGACTGTACAGACAGTGTCCTTTCAGGGGGAGCTGAATCTAAACCAAGAAATAGATGAGTCCATAAATGTCTCTGATATGGTTTTCCAGCCTTCTTTCACAGAATCAAACCAACATGTGGTCGTGGCGGCCTCCAGGTCAGGCTCAGACCTGCTGTTTGCTGATCTGTCATTGGGGCGCACAGAGGTTCTCCGGAGCCTCAAAGAGCCTCTCTCCTCCCAGGCCTGGCCTTGGGGGGGGCCCAACAGAGTGATAGTCTCCAGCGGGTTGTTTGGACAGTACTTGGTGACGCCGTCGGTTGAGTCTCTCTTCATCCTGAATGGCAAACAGAGAACGCCGCACTGCGAGGTATCAGACATCAAAAGGGCCAACACAGTTGTCTGGGTTGGCGAGGTATGAGTAAAAAGGAAAAGTTAAAGAAACGAGACTTAGAATTAGAAGTAAATGAGAGAAGGAGAAATCAGGCCAAATTACTTATCATTAAGATTTATGTGAACATAAGTTGTGGACCCAACCCTGGGACTGAGTGAGAGGGGAAACATGCCTGAGTGATGTATCAAAAGTACACTTAAAAATAGAGAAAATATTAAGAAAATCTGTTGTGATATTTCTATTGGGAGAAAGTGTCAATGCCGTTCAGTGCAACAGTGATCTATGTGCACTTAACTATACAGAATTGTACATTATTGCACTTCCTTCCATGTTATCACAGCAAATAGGTACCTGAAGAGGCGAAAGTAACAACAATGAACTATGCACAATGCTCACTTTTTTTTAAGAAAAAAAAGCTTTCCAGTTTTCTTAATTTCATGTTTTTCGTTTTCACCAGTGCTGCATATAGTCACCACAAACAGTCTGTCTTGTCTGCCTCTAGTGTGTAGTGTCCTTTTAAAAGCTAACCGCAACATCTGTTCACTCACCTTTGTCATGGTATTGTACGGTTCTCTCTGAAAGCCTTCATTCTCATACTGGCAGAGGTTGGCTTCATGCACTTATCTAATTCCCTCTATTTTTGTTGCCTATCCAAAGAGTCCAATTGGTCCATTACTCAACTATGGCTGTTTCGGTCGCAGATGAAACAAAAAGTACATAGTGATCTCCGCAATGGTTTAATTGATCCCCCACTGTCACTCATGTTTACTTCAGACCTGTGGCACAGCTCTGTGCTGTGAAGCCTAAAAATGCCACTTAGCAGATACCCTCAGGGTAATGACTCCAATTTATGCTGACCCATATGCTGAAGCCGAGGCAAAGCAGTGTTATTTATACTATCTGATGGGCTGTGAGCATTTGTGCATCCATTCAGAATGCCATAATCAAACTTTATGGTAGATCCTACTTCTTGTTTACTAATAAAGATGTGTAATTCTGGTAGACAATAGTATCAAAGGTATGAAATTCTTTAAAATGCAATGTTTTCTCAATAAGTGTTACATTTAAAACAAACTTGTAAAAAATGTGATCTAAATCATTTTACTTAAAAAAATCTTACCCTTATTAATTCAATAATGCCAGTTACGGGTATCAATGTTTCAAAAAGTTATGGTTTAAAGTCCTTTTAATGAGGTGCCAGCAAAAGCGTTTGGAGTGACTGAAGAGAAAAAAAGGGGCAGGAATGCTGCAGAGAAAACTCTACACTCCCAGTCAGCAGGCTAAAAAAAAGGATTTCTATACATAAAAGGAAATTCACCTTTTTGGGAAGATTTTCAGTCAAAGCATGAAAACTAAAATACCTCCCAGCAAGGCAATGATTCTTTTTTATTATAAGCCACATTTCTGTAAATAACAGGCTGGCCATCAAAGAAGATATCTCAACTAATTAACAAACCTGTATCAGCTTCGTATACTTTTTGGTATACTATTCTGTGAAAGTTTTAAGCACCTTTTAAGAAGGGGAAAAGTTCTCAGGAATTGCTATCCTTCTTTTAAGTACACAGCTGACTGACATCTCAAATCAGTTTGACGGGGAACACCGCTGCAGGTTATGACTGTAGAAAACTCGCCGGTTATTTAAAAGGAGTTTAAATCACAGGAATGGTACTCTAGCAATTCTTTGTGGTTGTAAAACTTTTTAAAAGACATTCTGTATCTCTAAGTTGAGCAGCTCTTTAAAAACAAGGTTTGCAATTAGCAATATGTAATTTATACAAAACCACTGACCATGAACCTAGATGTGCAGGTGTATTTATAACGGTTAGTCAAAAATGCTATAGATTCTTATGAAAAGGAACTTAATGAACACCAGCAACCTTTTTTGTCTTTGAGAATAGCACATTTTCTCTAGTTTAACTGCATCATTCTTGGTGCAATTGTGTTTCTGCACTTGCACTAATTAGTGCAATGATGAGCTATTAGCAGCCAGACAGCACTGCAGCTTATGTGCTATTGTAATAATGACTGAAACAAGAATGCCTCACTAAGCACTTCTGCCTCTTGACAGCAGAGCTGTCCTACACATGAATGCTTCCCTTGGACAACACGCATAATGGCTTTCACATATTGGACTAAAATGGCTGATGAGCAGCGGCTTTTGTTCCACGTTATGAGATTGGTCAGAAAGCTGATTCTAGGTCTATTTTAAATTATTCATAACTTTACAGTTGTCAAAAAGTTTGCAAACTTCAGCTTGTGACTGACTGTAACGTTACTTTTCCTCTCCAGTACTAGAAACCTAGAATCAAAAAGCATACAAAAAGTTTCATGAGCAACACTGCGGGCCTCAATAATTATTCATAAAGTTATTCCACTGTGAACCCACACGCTGGATAAACAAAGTGGACATGGACAGAATGACATCACCCATATTTTGTCTTAGCTATTGAGTTTAAGCCTCAACTCTGGCATGTTTTATTTACTATGACCAAAAAATAACCATATTATGCATTAATCTACTAAACTGGAAAGCAAAATCTGAAACCTAACAGGATAAATAAAAACGATAGGGTGATGAAATATAGCTAACACCTTCATGACCTGTTATTCATTTACAGCATTTTAATCCGACGGTATTTTTGAATGACAGGTGAAAAATCTACTTTCACTTACTAAAATCATGATTATAAAAGAAAGTAAATAAGGATTAATCTGTTTAGAAATACTCACAGGTGTGTTTTCATGACAGAAAAAACATTGCTTCTTGTGTGCAAATGTGATCAGTGTTTTTAACCTAATCTCATTAGCTGCAGTGTTCTGTGGACTAATTCAAGTCTCAAGTGATTCAATTATTTTACATAAGTCCTCCGAATTAAAATTTTATTTAGTTGCCCTAAATTCACACAATGCCTTAATCTACAATATGTAACTAAGATGTTGGTAACTTTGATCCTTTGGATCAAGAAGGCAGCTCACTTGTTCAACATTTGTCATATGTGCAAGATTTGCAATTTGAATAATTGTGTGCTTCTGTCGGGTTTTTTGAAAAACAGCTAACTTGTGCATTTGGCATTTTACTGCATAGCAGGCCATTATCTGCACCCAAAACAACAGTGGGGCAACAAGGTATTTGGCAGCCATTGATTGTACAAGTTGTCCTACTTAAACAGATGAGAGGTCTGTCATTTTCATCATAGATACACTTCAACTGGGAGAGACAATGTAAAAAAAATCCCAGAAATCACATTGTATGATTTTTAAAGAATTTATTTGTTTAATGGCATAGACAATAAGTATTTGGTCAATAACAAACGTTTAGTTGGTTTGGTTGGCAATGACAGAAGTCAAACGTTTCCTGTAGGTCTTCACCAGGTTTGAACACTCTGTAGGTGGTATTTTGGTCCATTCTTTCATGCAGATATTCTCTAGAGTTGTGATGTTTTGGGGCTGTCGTTGGGCAACACGGACTTTTAACTCCTTCCACAGATTCTCTATTGGATTTAGGTCGGGAGACTGGCAAACCCACTCCTGAATCTTGAAAGCTAGCTACTCCTTGGTTGCCTGGGTGTTGTGTTTGAGATCATTGTCATGCTGGAAGATCCAGCCATGTTTCATCTTCAGTGCTCTCACTGATCGACGGAGGTTTTTGCCAAAAATCTCACGATACACGGCCCCATTTATCCGTTCCTCAATACGTCCTGTCCCCTTTGCAGAGAAGAAGCCCCAAAACATGATGTTTCTACCCCCATGCTTCACAGTCGGTATGGTGTTCTTGGGATACAACTCAGTATTCTTCCCCCTCCAAACACAGCAAGTGCAGTTTATACCAAAGAGTTCTATTTTGGTCTCATCTGACCACATGACATTCTCCCAATCCTCCTCTGGATCATCTAGGTGGTATCTGGCAAATATGGTGACTGAGATAGTTAGCAACATAAATTAAACAACAAGGTAACAAGTAGAGGACAGCATAGAACAGCTTCTTAAAGTAGTAACAGGTCTGTGAGGGCCAGAATTGCTGATTGTTTGTAGGTGCTAAATACTTATATTCTGTACCATTATACAAATGAATTCTTTAAAAAATCATAAAATGTTATTTCCTGGATTTTATTTTGCATTTTGTTTCTCACAGTTAAAGTGTACCTATGATTAAAAATACAGACCTCATCTTTTTAAGTGGGACAACTTACACAATCGATGGCCCCACTGTAGTTTGAGAAACAATCTAGACAGTGTCCATATATTTATCAATATTCACAAGTCCATTTTTTAGCCTCGACTGCGACAGAAATATTTTCACTGCTAATTATTAAAGAAAGATTCCGAAAGTTAATGTGATTTATCCTATTTGTGAGTACAAATTAAACGTTAACTTTTTACATATTGCCATGTTACGACCACAAATTTCAATGCACTTTGAGTTTGTCTGATAGACTATCGAAAGTAGTGTTTGATGGGGAGAAAAATGTGTTGTGAAATGCATTAAGCCCTCTTTTCTCTGATACCCCTCAGTAGGTTCCAGTGCAACAAATTGTATTCGAAAATCAAACTATTAAATACAGTCCATCAATAGTTGTGCGATGGTTTGAGAGAATACTTAGAGGAGAGTAGTAAAAACACAATGTCAGGTTAGCAATCGGGCTCCAAGGAACACAACACACAGGTCATGGAGAACGGTTCAGTCCAACTTCTGACACTGGAAAAAGAATGGCACATCTGTAAACCCTACCAAGAGATAGCCTTTCATCTAAATGACGGGCCATACAAGGAGAGCGTCAATCAGAGAAGCAGGCAAGGGGCTCATATTAACTCTGGAGAAGCTGCAGAGATGATATAGCTCAGGTGGGAGAACGTGCCAACGGAACAACTCTTAGACGAGGATTCCACATATCTGGAGTTTATGAAAGACCAAGGCAAGAAGAACGTCATTGTTCGAATAAATCCTGTTAGTGTACATGGAGTGGTATGATATGTTACCTTTAGGGATTTTACAATGTTTACATCAAGTTGACTGGCAAAGCACAGCAACATGTAAGGGAGGGAAAAGCTGTGCTACTACACACTCCTTATACCCAAAGAGAACTACAGTAAATCCAGCTCTTTTTCCAGCATGTCATCTAAAGGACTTTAAACTGTAAGCAAGGTGTGATGCAAAAATTTGGTGAATTGAAAACTAACTTAATAACCAGCAAATGCCTAATTAGTAATTTGCCACAAGCCACGCAGGGGATTCAGTAAACATGTAGAAGAATGCAGTCAGGTTAGATGAGATATAAACGTTTAGCCCTTCATGCTTATGCAATGTGTGGCAGAAAACAAACACACCTTCTTTAAAGGTGTTTACACCGTCATGTTGTAGGGAAGGGACAATAAATTTGTCAAAATTGATTGTAAGATAGATGAAGCTACGCACATGTAAATCTGGGAAGAAAATCTGTTAGAGGCTGCAAAAGACTTCAGATCAGAGTGAAAGTTAACCTTCCAGCTGAACAACTACCCTAAACATGGAACTAGAGCTACAATAGATGATTCAGTATAATAGATAAGAAAGGTTTAGATCAAAGTATATCCATGTGCTAAAATGACCCAGTCAATGTCTAGACACAAAGTAACTTGAGAAACTGTGGCAATGCTCAAAGGTGCTCTCTATCCAATCTTCCTGAGCCTCAACTATTTTGTAAAGAACAATGGGCAAAAATCTATCCCACGTATCCAAAGCTGGTAGCAACATCCCAAAGGACATTTGGCAAGTATTGCCTTAGGGGAACTAAATACAAATGCCACAAATGTTGAATCATTTGCCTGAAAAACAGGAAGACCATTATTCTTCAAGCTTGTTCTTCCACTTCACAACTCTACACTAATTTGTTTAATCTATCCTGAAAAAAATCAGATACAAAATACCTGGAGTTTGTGGTTGTAACATGCTAAAATTAGGAAAAGGACACTTTATGGGGGTAAAAATTACATTTAATGAATTAAACAAACTCTGCAGATGACAAGTACTCACAGCCTTTAAAATGTTGCAGTTGCTGCCCTTTATTTTGGCAGGTAAAAAATCTCTAATATAAAATTTCTATTGATTTCCACAAACTAAGATGTCTGCCTTTAGCCCCCCCCCCCCCCACACACACAAGGAGCAACCCAGATTAAAAGTTTCATTATTAACTCTATATGCATAGTTGTGCCTGTAGCTCCATAATGAGATGCAGTGATTAAGATAGAAACCAAGATGTAGGAAAAGATAAATGAACAAAACTGGAATTCCTGTTTGTCACTGATATTTGCTGCTAATCTATGATGAAAATGCAACATTTCTGGTTTTAAAACAAAAGACGATTTTGAGAATATCAACACATATTTGTTGATGTTTCTTAGACCACTGTTGCACTGAGAAGACAAATGTATCAGAGTACATTTTGCTGTCTTTAAATAAAAGGTGTTTAAACTAGTTTTTGGCTCTGCTTCCCAAAGTTACAACCCTCTAATTATCCAATTTCACTCACTTCTAAAATCTGTAATCCCCATACATTGGGCAGTGCTAAAAGCTACATGTCATCAAACAACTCTTTAACATGACCTCTGACCTCCCACTGATCGCCCACAGTTACCTGAGGGTGCTTGTAAAATTAACTTTTTTGCCCTCTAACCATATCCACCGTCTCAGCAGTAAGCCACACCGCTACTAGAGCCAAGGAGAGCAAGAGCAAAAACTCTGCACCTGTGTTTGCTGATGATATTGGCTAGCTCCTGTTGTTTATGTGGATCTGCCCTCAGTGTTAAATTACTATTTCTGTACCTATCTTTTACCCTGAAATAAGGAGGTGAAGAGCCAAACTGCTTAGTGTGATAGAACCTGGTAGGAACCACTGTTGTAGATAACATTGTTCAAGTTAGAACATGTTCAGACATGACATGAAACTGTACAGTTTTCTTTATGCATTTTGTGTGTTCTGGTTTATGAGGGAATTGTTTTGTAAGAAAAAAATGGAAATAAATATATTGTTAAAATCATTTTCATGTGGTTTCAAGAGTCACTTTTTCATACATGGAAGCAAGTTAAATGCAAAATAAAGTATGTTATCTAAAATATCTTTAAAAAAAAGATTTCACAAGTAAGGCAGTTACTATTAATCGGAGAAGATAAATAGGTTCTGTTAAAGAATTTTGAAAAATAGTAATCCATCATACATCTAGAAAAGCATTCAGAGAGCACAGACCTTCACCAAAAGAGCACAGACCTCCACCAAGGGATCTCAGTCCCCCCTCCCCCCATTTAAATAATTAAATAATATTTGGCAGTAAATTTGCACCACTTCTAATTTTCATGACTTGGAGTTGTGCTCTTTTGCACTCATGGTACCAATAAATCAACGCAAAATCGAAGTAAGATTTGTGAAATTGTCATATTGAGTTAATTTATAACATTTTTACTGAAATAGAATATGAGCATCTCCCTTTAAAATACAATTTAGAAATATTTCCTTTATGATATTTAACAGTTCTCCTTCAAGATCCACAACATCAAAACAACTGGCTGCAGCATTAAATATTGATCATCTTTACGCTTTACTCTGATCTAATAAAACCACCTTGGGTCAGATGGGGGGGGGGGGGGGGGGGGGGTTCAGCATAGCAGTCCCAGTGCTAACTTACTGCAGTTCTGTTTCCACCACAAAAGCATGAGTTTTGTCCAAGAAGAACCTGTGCCACACTGCCACCACCTGTTAGCTTGTCGTCAGTTTACCACTTCTGATGTGACTGAGATCAACAATCAGCAAATTTGTTCTGCATGCATGGATAAAATGGCAGTAATAAAGGCTTTTTGCAGGGATACTTAAAAAATTTTTTGTTTAAAATGATGTTCTTAAAATCTCTGAAGAATTGATGTAATCATGATTCATGGACTTTCAAAGAGATTCATTAATCTATGAAATTGGGAACCTGGAAGAGATTGTTAATTTGACATTACATTGGTTCAGCTCCAGCTCTAAACAAGCAAAGAGTTTAGCTTATCTAAAAGTCTATCACCAGTCCTGTTAAAAAAATGGCATTATTGTTTCCAAATTTCCAGACTCTACATCATAATCTGGCATAAATTAGGTTAGGTTGCAACACAAATGCCAATCTTATTCTGAACTGAGAATTCATATGTCAAGGTCACACCCACCCCACACTATTTAAAGGGGTGGTTATAGTGATGTGACAGAAACTCTCTTAAATTCTGCAGTAGGGTCCTAAAACATAACTTTTGCATTGAAAACGGACTAAATGTGTGACTGAAATGGTCTGTTACAATAAAACTGAATCCAAGCTGATTAATGTCTACCCACTGAACATCAAGTACATTGCCCAGTTATTTCCAATTTACATTTTCTTCAGTTACTGAAAAGAAACAACTACTCTCTACACAACTTTGTAGGAATGTACTGAAGATAAAAAAGGAATAGAAACATCTAAAAAGTTTCTCAAGTTTGATCAAAGATTAGACATCCTTGGACAAGCAACGCACAAATGGTGGAAAAGTTCAACTAATTTCAGACCTAGTCACCAACAGAAATCCTCAACAATAACAGAAAACATATTTTTTAAACAATCTTAAAAATACATATCTGCAGACTTGGTAAGCTCTACATAAACCTTCACACACTCAGCGACAAGCCGAAACACTCATAACCTCTTGAATTTCTTCACATTACCACTAACACTACCACCACAAACTTCACTGGATTATATTGGGAATTATTTCAACGTATCAACACAAACAAGCATAGAATTGTAATAAAGACAATTGAGATATGTAATTTCTTTACTAATATAAATAAGAAACATGTTGAAACTTGTTCATGTTCATCCCCCCTGAGTGAACACTGTTGAACTCTTTCTGGACCCTATTGCAACCACAAAAGAAGGTAGTGGCTGCATCATGCCATGGAAAAGCCTTTCTTTAGAAGCGAGAGGGAAGCTGGTCAGAGTGGATGGGAGGTAGATGTAGTTAAATAGAGGGAAATCGCCGAATGAGGGGAACATCCACCTTCCAGCATGACAATGACCTTAAACTTACAATGGAATGGTTTCAATCAGGGCTGCCCAGGTCTAGTCCTTGAGAGCTACCATCCTGCAACTTTTAGATTCATCCCTACTCCAACACGCCTGAATCAAAAGGCTGAATGCCCTCACCACCATGTCATTCAGCTCTGTAGAGGCCTGGTAATGAGCTATTAATTTGAAACAAAATGTATTCACACCAAAGTACGTGGAACTCTAAAATGACTGCAAAAGGATGGGTCTGAAAATTATTGACTCAGTGTGACAATTTTCAGATTCTCACTTACAGTAAAAATAGAAAACCACGTGTGATTTTCTTTCCACTTTATAATTAATCACTACTTTTTTCAGTCTATCGCTTAAAATAATGACATACATAGATGTTTTCAGTGAGGTTGTTAAAATTAACACATTAACACAGGTGGATTAATTTGTAGAATTAACGCAATTAATTTTCTTTTAAGCAATTAATGCATGGACAGGATGGCACACGCTGTTTATCCTACAATTCAGCCTGTACTGGGTCCAGTGCTCCTCACGTATACAACATTGCAGACCCGGTCTGCATTAATGCATTAACAGATGCACGCGATGACCCACCCTGTTTATCCAATAATTCAGCCCGCACTGCGTTCAGTGCTCCTCACGTAAACAGCATGGCAGATCCGAACTGCATCCACGGTTTCATGTGAACGTCTCTTCTCTGTCACTGGCCAGATAAAGGGATTAACGGTCTATGCACTCCCTGCACTACTGCGCGTTTAGTCTGTAGAAAGAGACATGATCAGGTGTTGTAAGGAATCAAATGGAATGAGCAGATGATTAAAAACACAACAATCTGCAGTGATAACTTAACATCAGGTAAGCATTGGCTAACAATCAAGCCAACACTGCAGGTGCAAGATAACCACAAATAATAACAGTGGGAACTGGATGGCTGGGCAAATAGGATCTCCTGTACCAGTCTGTGTTGCAGCGAAACTGTTGAAGCCTTTGACTGAAAACATTCTGTTGTTGTAGAATAGTCCCATGAGGATGCTCTGGGTTGTCCAAAGTTAATAAGAAACAGTCAGCTTTACATTCAGAAAATGTTAACCAGTTAGTTTGCCTTAGCAACTGGCTAAAAGACAAATAGGTTAAAAGGGCCACATGTAAATGTGATTATGGAGTTCAAAACGAAAGTTCCAGGTGACTCTCCTGTATTTCCTTGAAAAGAAAAAATCCAAAGCATCCGGGTTTGTCTTTTATTTTTCATTCATTTGGGAATGTTAATTAATCGTGATTAATTCACAGCTACCCTGTGATTAATTAGATTAAAATGTTTAATCATTTGACAGTCCTCGTTTTTAGTTTTAAAAAAATGATAAAGTTTATAGGTTTGAATACTTTTGCAAAGCATTGTATTTGTGTTAACTATCTCTAAATGTGTCAAATGACACTTTATTTACAATTTTGATTAATCTGATATGTTTTGAATAGATTGTTGATCCACTCAAATTAAGTCCAAAAAGAAGAGGAACTGGGATGACCTTTATATCCTAAGGCAAGGCAAGTTTATTTGTATAGCACAATTCATGTTACAAGACAATTCAAAGTGCTTTACATAAAACATCAAAAGCATTACAGCAGGGTGCAGAAAAAGCAAAAGTACAGGAATAAAAACCATGAATTAAAATGAGAAAATAAAAAAAAAAGAATCTTGAAAGAAGCCGTGCAGATTTAAAACTTAGAATAAAAACCTAATCAAAAGCAGCTGAGAACAGGTGGGTCGTTAACCTGGATTTAAATAAACTGAGTGTTTCAGCTGATCTGAGGCTTTCTGGGAGTTTGTTCCAGGCATGTGGAGCATGGAAGCTGAACACAGCTTCTCCATGTCTGGTTCTGACTCTGGGAATTGATAAAAGAGCGGATCCAGATGACCTGAGGGGTCGAGTAGGTTCATACTGGGTCAGGAGATCATCGATGTATTTTGGTCCTAAACCATTCTGAGCTTTATAGACCAGCAGCAGAACTTAGAAGTATATCCTCTGACGGACAGGCAGCCAGTGTAAAGACCTCAGAGCTGGACTGATGTGGTCCACTTCTTTGGTTTTAGTGAGAACTCGAGCAGCAGAGTTCTGGATGAGCTGCAGTTTCCTATTTGATTTTTTAGGTAGACCTGTAAAGACGCTGTTCCAATAATCAAGTCGACTAAAGATGAATGCATGGACTAGTTTTTCCTATCCTAAGAACAAAGTTAATTAAGGACACCAATTGTTGCTTTTGTGCCTATGTTTCGTGAAATGATATAAATAACAAATATTATTTTTTTTCTTGTTTCCATGTCAAAAAATACCTAAATCCATTACTTTTCAGTCTAACTTTACATTTATGTAAGGACGATAGTGACTGTTTACAACATCTATAACATAGCTGGAAATCTGTGACATATCCAGGGTAGAAACATGACATACACCCCTTGTCTCGGTCCACCTTTATGGGAACAGCCAGTTGATGAGTTGGCCTCCACTCCTTAGAAGATAAAGAAATCTATTGTCTTCTTGGACTCAACACGCTCCAACAATCCATGATCATTACTTACAACACGCTCATACAGAGGGACAATGTCAATATGCTCTCCATCATTGTCACAGTGACAGAAAATGGTGAATGAAAACAAAAGACTTTCTGGATTCAAACATCACAGAGGTAAGAGCTCTGATCACACAGACAATTACCATCCTGTTCATACTTTCTGAGTTCCCAACGCCTCAGATCACAAACAAGGCACCATTTGTTATCTGACAGAGGCCACAGTGTGATCAGACCACAGTAGATGCAGCCGTTTTGATTACATTTACAAATCAATTATGAAAAACAGCAACTTTTATGATGTCAGTTACATTTTAACTGCAAAAGGAAGGCATAAGATTGATACAGGCCCAAAGAGAGACTTTCGGCTTTAAATCACCTTTTTTGCTATTCAGAAGAGAGAAGCAATTCAGTAATATCTAAAATTGAAGTGAAGCCCTGCCTTGATTGGATTAAAAAAAAATACAAGGGAACACAAAACAAACTTTAAAATTTTGTGGCCTAAGAATATTTAGTGATGCATACAAATATGCTTGCTTACATTGTGCTTTTTCTTTCTTTTTTTACTAGTTTATTAAAACCATTACATTTCTTGAGCTACTAGTTCACAATTTTACAGTAGGCTCATAATACCTGAACCTCGAAAGCCTCAATCCCTTCAACTCCCATTAGCCGCACTCTTGAAAAGCTTGCTATGCCACTTCATTACCCTGAATTTAAACTGCTAAGCTAAGATTGTTGTTGATAACTTAAAAAATGTGATTTAACTGAATCTGAACTCTGTTAATGTTGAGGTAAAAATGTGCTGCACTTGCAATTTTTCAACAATTTCAAGCACTAGAAACCCATTGGGATCTTTTAAAGCAGTTAGGTAATCCAGTGGGACAGTGTGTGTTTGCACATAGATTTGTAACATATTTAAGGTAAATTTAGTCTTGTTTACATATATTGAGAATTTCTTATCAAATAATTCACTTCCAGCATAAATGACAAACAATTTCTCAAATTTTTGTAAGCTATTTTAACTCAGGGAGAAGTCACATTCAGTTTTATATTGCATCTAGTAGCTTCCATCAAAATTCTGGGGGAAAAAACAATTCCACTGTTTATAGATGCACCATTTCTTTGTCCATTACAGCAAAACGTCAAACACTTGTCTGACTATGGAGACCACACTTTACTGAGCAGGAACCTGAGGTGAAAAAAACTAAACCCGTGTGTAAGCTGAGGCGACATAGAAAATGTGAAACATGTCTGTTCCTTCAACTGAGTCAGTGACAGTAGTGGAGCTGAAAGGAAGTATGCATTCACACCTTTTCAACATCTGGCTGAAAGCCTGGCAAAACACCTCCCTTGGAGGTTTGAAATGAGTCATGCCAAGCAAGCAGATCTCAATCTGTCTGAATGCTTCTTGAGTGCATTTACAAGTAATCATTCATGAGGATAATTACAAAAGTGGGTGATACCACAAGATGCCGAAGTGTCAAATGCTTTTAAAGAAAGAAGAAGAAAGACGACATAGGCAAAAATAGGCTGAGTTCATCAATTGCACAATGTAGAAATGTCTAGATATCAACTTTTTTTAAAGCAATCACAATTCAGCATCTGTCGCTAGAGAAATTCCAATGGTTCACCCCTAATGATACAAAATGGTGTGCCAATCACATAATGAAAGCTGTGGGTAGAGGGGGTGGGGGAACTTAACAGAATAATATAAAGAAACTTGAAAGAGAAAACCTTTTACTTTGGATAGGTTTATTTTCCAGCGAGTTTAATGGACAACCAACTCCCTGACCTGGTATTTTTTAGCTCTTTTGGGGGATAGGGGGAATTTCATACACGTAGGGTGTTTGGAGAAAGTGTGAACACACAAACCGTTCTGGGACACAGTCCATGTTAGGATGACAGCTAGCCTGAGCTCAGCACAAACACTACATCTGTTCACTGTTTCATTTGAGTCTCAGGAAAACAGCAATTTTCTTTCCATTTATGAGCCATCCTCAAGCCTGCAATTTGAACCAAATGAGCACTTCACTCTTCAGGATAAATAGGGACTTGAAAGTGAGCTATCAATGGTACAGAGAAATTTGAAAAACAAACATGACAAAAAGGAGGGGGGGACACACCACAGATTAATGATTCAGTTTTCTATGAACATTTTTAAAGCTTAACAATAATCTATTAGCTATATAAGAGTATGACAGTGATAGTTATAAATAGTACATATAAGTGATATTAAAAGTATATTACAAAAATGGAGTGTATAGGACTGTATTTGAATAAGCCCCCTGTTTAATATTTGGCACTGTGTAAATTAAATAAATATGCTGAATAAATAAAAACTGAACAAATAGAAATGGAAAATTACAATGCAACATTTAAGATATACACAGAATGCACATAAAAGGTTGCTACAGCCTACGTAATAAGACAAATGGATTAATTAATATGCTTATTGCAATTGTTTTGTAAAAGTAAGTCTGGATTTCTGTTGACTGATTGAAAATGTATCAAGAATACAATTTTTCCAGCTTCACAGGTGACAAACAGGAAGGATTTCTTGTGCTTTTCCGTCATGTATAATGGTGCTATAGGTCTAATGCTGAATAAGCTCCCATTACTGAGCAGCACAGCATGGATTTTGTTTGGAGTTGTCCAATACTGAATTCTCCTGTCTGAGACCACTGTAGCCAAGCTGAACCCCCCACAGGGTTTCTGGCCTTGTAGATCAATCTATTGAGTAATTTGGTATGAACCACCATCAGTCTTTTGCTACAGACTGATGGTGGTTGATCATTCTCCAGTGTTTAAAGACCCAAGCTACCTTTTGCAATACAAAAATAACTGTTGTTGCTGATTTAGTTGAAATTGCTGTCCCAGTTTGGTTTGCTATCGTGCACTGTTAGATATGTATAATTAGATTCCTGACTCCATGGAGGAAGACGGAAATAACTTTTGTCTTTTTCCTTATGTCCACCATAAGTTCTTTGCCATGTTAAGCAATTATTTTAGCATTTAATGGCTTAAAGGCAGAGAGAACGGGAAAGAACTAGACTTGGCAAGGATGAGGTCAGTAATAAGATGTGCGCCATACCAATGAAAATTTTGTAACTTTGTATAATGAGATTTCTTTGGGGCGTCGTGTGGCGCAGTGGTTAGAGCGGACACCCCATGTGCAGAGGCTTCAGTCCTCAACGTGGCTGTCCTCAGTTCGAGTCCTGTCCCAGACGAACTTTGCCGCATGCCTTCCCCCACCTCTCTCCCCCTTCACAAATTCTCTCCACTCTCAATAAAGGCCACTCAGGCCCAAAAAACCTTTAAAAAAATAATGAGATTTCTTTTTTTAAAAGCCTCCTCAAATGACTGCTCCTCAAACTTTATTGTAAATGTAATTGCCATCATGTTGCTTGCAAGAATTTAAAGAGCATAAAAGACATCTTGATCTTCTGCAAATTCCTCACACTGCAGCACTATATAAACTGAACAGCTTTAATAATTAGACTGCTTTCTGAAAAATACATAATAGTGATTTTAGAGAAACAATTCAAAGCAAATTAATGATTTTAATACTACAGTGTTACCCCCACTTATTGGCAGCATTTGTGAAATTTTCTGTGAAATTCAACTCCAAATAATTCACCAAATATTTGCTGATTTCTTTTTCTTTCTTTTTTTTTGTAGAGGATATCTAAAATATTTTAAAGAAAATGCAGCTTGAGAAGCAAAAATACTTAGGCTCAATGCTATGGGGAGCCTAAGTCATGCCCTTCTACTTCCGGTCCATGGGTCCCCTACTGCCCAAAAAAATGAATGAGTCAATGGAGCGATAAAAGTTATTTTCTGATCCCGTTTGAAATGCACCGTGGATTGAACATATGATATGAATTTTGAAGACACATTTTGATGCAGATAAAACGCTAATTTTTGACAGGGGGCAAAAGTTACTCTATGTGTTGCGTAAAAACACTTAGTGGACAACAACTGAAGAAGAAGAAGGAGAAAAATGGCCGTGAGATTAGCCGGCTTCGCCTCCTTCCAGAACGAAGGAAAGAGCATTAAACGTGGAGAAAGCCAACCCAGGAGCACCATTTTTTCCCCTTGCTGCTGATTGGCTGTACCTCCAAGAGTAGAGATAAAGAAGACCGTGGGAAGACAGTTTGTTCCCTTTGAGTCCTCATCCTCCTCCCTACCATCAGAGCAACCTTCACCTTCATCTTCTTCACTTTACTGTCTCTCCATCTCTCTGCCACAAATAGGACAAATTTCATACAAACAAAATGGGTACAGAGTCATTTAACAGGCTTGCAGCCTGGCATACAATTAAAAAGCATCTTAATGACAGTTTAGTCAAGATTCTTACAGTTTAAATAGCTTTAGATAATTGGCTCTAAACAGAACAACTTGCTACATGAGTTTGTCTTATCTCACCCCCTCCATGTCTGAACATGAGGGTCATGCTGGTGCTGTATCTGAAACTGGGCATTAAGTGGTTCATGATGTGAAGTTTGATCAAAACAGATATATACAATATTACATTGGTACTACAAGGTCAAATATGTAAGAATGCTAAGAATAAACCTTTTCCTAAGGCCATGCCCACATAAAAGGCACATGAGTCATGTTTCCTATTGTACCTGCTGTCAAACATTATACCTTTTCTATTCTATATTTTATAATGTTTTTATAATTTATAATCCTATGCAGGTCGACCACCTTTTTGATGCATGTACCTCACGGAGACCATTTTTGTAGTTAATGCATTAAATTCTGTAATTAAGTATTAAGTGCAAGTATAAGATCAAAGTTTTTATAAGGCAATAAATCTGACTGACACGCATCATCAAAAGGTCTTAAGAAAAATATGCTGTTTTCATAATTCATTGTGCCCTTGAAGTTAATATTTTTGCTTCCTCCATTTAATTTCACAAATTGTAATTCTTTTGAAAAGTAATAGATCATATTGTATTAACAATACAGTTTTTGAAGTTTCTTGCTTTCAGCTTTTTAGCCTGCATGCATCTGTAACAAATACTCAAAAAACACTAAGTACACATTTATAGCAAAAGCACGTTATTGTTCTTCTCTTTAACAAGCAAGGCAGTCAATGAAAAACCATGAAACTGGGTTAAGAAGAGATACACCAGCAGATTGTGGAAGAAGTTTGACCTCAGACGGATATAATGAAACATGTTGATGCACCATCATAAATACCACAAAACACCAACAAAATAAGAAACTTTAAAGGGAGTTTGACTTGGAACAGAATGCTCATATAGAGTGAGAAACCACAAGGATGTATTATCGTAGTATGGGTGTACATGTCTTGGTTTCTTGCTTCCAAATTTACCAAAAGAAGCAAGTTTAACTTTCTAGATTCAATGCATAAAAACATGTAAAAACTTCAAAAGGTGGAAGACAACAAAATTCATCAGATCCATTTTTCTTTGTTTCATAGCCAGTTTAAGAGCATTTGTAAGATGTCAACACCTCATCTTCTTCCTAATGCTGATGGTAACATTTTTAGACACAGCTGGTAATAACAAAACAACAAAAACTTGCTTAACATCTAAAGGGAAAACTACAAAGAAAAAAACTCAATTATATGACTAAACACTCCAGTTGAAAGATCAATCTCGACTTCAGTATATCAAAAACAAACCTCAGAAAAGCTTTAAACTACTTTTAAATGAATTTAAAAAATTCCTGAATCCACTGCAGTCAAAATAACAATGAAAATATGTTACATGAAAAAATTACCAAGCTGGTCATACCAAACTGGACCATATAATATTTCAGAAGCCACAAGGATTATATTAATGCAATTACGTTAATATAAAGACAGGCATGCAGAGTTAGCAGGTTTGGCCCAATGTTCAGCAGCTGAGTCTGTGATGTAATGTGTGTGTGGAAATACATACATTTATATAATTTATGTATTTCAACACTTGATGGACCCTGCATTCTTGTACAGTTGTGATATTTAAAGGAATGATTGCTTTTTGCAATTTGTAAAGAATGCATCACTGTATTCTTTGTAGCTTCTCACAAAACGTAGTGCTAACACATACTGCTGGGTTGAAAAAATCTACTATCTGATTCTGAATCGATTCTTATAAAAATTCCTAAAAATTGATTTGTACATCGAATTAATCGGGGGGGTTTAAGGTTTTTTGGCCACAGTGGCCTTTAATCAAAAGTGGACCGTACATAGAAAATGGGAGAGAAGAGTACATGCCGCAAAGGTCCACCAGGATGGGACTCGAACCTGGGACAACTGCTTCAAAGACTGTAGCCTCCATACATGGGGCACCAACACTAACTGCTACGCAACGGTCCAATTTAGTTGTTTAACATTGTTTGCCCTTTTAACCGCTAAAAAAGGAGGGAAAGTCCAGAGAGGCATTTAAAGGCTTATGAATGAAAGTCTTAATACAGTTTCCCCTGGTGAACTGGAACCCCACCTTGCGTCACTGAATCACAGTCATGTAATTAAGGTAACAGCTCAAAAAAAAAAATGTATAGCACTGACCCATATCAAAATCGAGCTGGAACAGACTGGATTGGACTTCTATAAGTCCTTTAGTACAAATGGTCAGAGCATAAATGACCATTATAAGTGTTATCTGCAAAGAAAACTTAAACATACAAAGGATTACATTAACTAATACATGAAAACATGTATAAAATATATACCTCATATACACTTTACTTGCGATAGACTGGCGATCTGTCCAGGTTGTACCCTGCCTCTTGCCCTGTGACTGCTGGAGATAGGGACCAGCACCCAGCAGATTATTAATGAATATACATATTCAACCCGTCCATCTTACTGTGATAAATAAATCAAGACTAAAATCAGTTTCTTTGAGTGGCTGATGTGACAAATCATTCATCAGCACATGCTGAACGCATGTTCAGCATGTGCTGATACTGAACCCTAACCCTATAAGAAGAAAAACAACTGGGTCAACAGTATGTTTGCAATTAAACCTAAAATGAAAATATATACCGGCCATAAGTATGAAATGTTACAGGTCTGCAGAGCATACAGTCTTTATACTGTAGCTGATGTGACAGTGAGAACATATTGGTCTCACTGCAGCAGAGGTGTAAGTAATAATGATGGGTATTAGCGTTCCATTTGATGATGCTTATGATGAAGAGTGTCAAAAATTAAAGTGTGCTCAGCAAATAATGTGTCATATATGCATTATTAAAGGGAGATTAATGAAATCTCTCTCAGCACTGACACATCTAAATTATATAAGTGCCATGTTTTCGTTCACTAACTACTTTGAAAACAGAGTGGCAAAATGCGAAAATGTTCCCAATCTGCAAGAGCATCACATAAAAAAAGGAATGCATGTACTGATAACAGTTTGAATCCAAATGAAAAGACTCATTTCTGACTTAAAACAGTCTTAAAGCTCAAAACAGTCTTCTAGAGCTGATGTAATCTGACATAACCCAGAAGTATTGGAATACATATCTATAATTCTGAACTCTTGTCTTTTTTAACAACATTCACTAAAGCTCCTATAATTTTTTTTCTTTACAGGTTTATAACCTCTCATCTAACATTGATGTATTCTATGAAATCTGTTTACTTTGGATAAAAGCCTTGGCCAATTGCAAAAATGCATGCACAAACCTTGTTAAAAAATAGTTGAAATTACATATGATGCTGTCCATAACATAAAATATGCTAAGAAATCTTGGCTAAATCTGATGGCAAAAAGTCCAGTATGCACCCATCCATTTTCTATACCCGTCCATCCTAATGCAGGGTTGGGGGGGGGGCTGGTGCCTATCTCCAGCGGTCAAGGGGCGAGAGGCGGGGTACACCCTGAACAGTTCGCCAGTCCATCGCAGGGCAGCCCAGTATGCACATTCTACCAAATTTTGATTCCCTCTTTTACACTCACTGGCCACTTTATTAGGTACACCTTGCTAGTACCGAGTTGGACACACCGTCTTCAGAGCTATTGTAATTCTTTGTGGCATAAACTAAACAAGATTTTGGTCTGTGCTGACATGACTGAAAAATACAAAACAAATACAAATCCCCTATTTCATAACACCCCATAGCTCCTCTAGTCAACAGAGCTCTGGTTTCTGTATAGGCCAGTGGATTACAAATGATTCATTGGTATGTCAAAGAAACCAGTTTGAGACTATTCAAGCTTTGTTACATGGTGCATTATCCTTGATTATGGAAGCAGCCTTCAAAAAAACAGGTACTCTGTGGTCATGAAGGGATGGACATAGTCAGTGGCAACATTTACGCTGGCTGTGAAATTTAAATGACTTTCATAACTGAAATCTGACATTGGCAGTGGCCCCTGTGAGGTTTTAAATGTTGTCACTACGTCCTTGGGTACAATCCACTTTTCTTATCACGCAGATAAGTATGTATGTGTGGATTGGTGTTTCTCAACATAAACCAATCCTTATCTTTAAAGCAGGGGTGCCCTATCATTTGAACCAAGAGCTCCTTTTTCTCTCACCTGTCTGCTGAGAACTACCGCTTGGCCCGAAGATGTGACAATTACAAATGCAACTCTATTGACATTTTATATACAAACATGCATCAGTTAAAGCAGAATTTTTAAAGTGAAAAGAAACCTAACGCAGTCCCCTCCTTAGTGATACTACTGACACTGGGACAAGGTAGCTAGTTTCTCATAGTCAGGGCAGTAGGAGCTGGTTGCAGGCCAGCAGGTGTCCACCAGTTATTTGTGCTTTAATGTGATGTCTTCATGTGGTAGCAAGCCAATTCAAACATATATGTGTACCAAAAAGAGCTGTCAAAATGAAAGCACATCTTCTGAAGTTGGGATATTTTTCTTCCAACAACAGGTTCAAGAAGTGTCTGCTCATACCAGATGTTTAACTGAATTTTATTTTAATGTAATTTGTCAGTATCAGCACCTGATTCTTAACAGCTATCCCGGTTAAAAAGGGTTTGTTAGTTTTGAGCCAGTCAACATCAATATTCCCACTAAACAGGAAACACAAATAGCTAGCAGCAGGTTTGATAGAGGAAAAGACTCGAGAAAGCACATAACATATTTGTCTTTTAAATTGCACAATTTGATTTCATGTAATTTTCACTGTAGGAGCCATGTTTTGTTAATTAATTTATTAAATGTTTAGTCCTATTTGCCGACTGTTTGTTATGAATATATATGACGATCTTCCCTACGAACAAGACAGTTAGTCCAGTTATTGTCGTCTATTGACCTTTCAGTAATCACTGTGGCCGCAGTGCGCCAAAAAATAGTTAAAATAATGCTTAACAACAGGTGAACGACGAGTTAAAGTCACTCTTATTTTTCTTGTTACGCATTCTCTCTGTCAGCTTTACGCCACACACAAACCCACTGTCAGACAGCTGTACAAGCAGACAGAGCACAGGTTGTATTCAAGTGTATCAGAAACATCAAGTCTAAAAAACATGCAAACATTTCTATGGGAAACTATGGGAAATGTCATTATGTTTTCAGTAGTGATGACTTTATGGGATTCTTCATAAATAAAAGTAATTCTATTAAAAACAAAATCCTTGGCATCCTCGCAAACCTAAGATTTGCAGAACCTAATTTGTGTTTGGACTGTTTTAATTCAGTAGAGCTTTTGGAATTATCAAAAATCTTAGTTTCATCTAAACCAACAATTTGCATGTTGGAACCAATCCCAACCAAATTATTGAAGTGTACCCTTTGATTACTGCCCCCAGTTTAGATATGATGAATCTATCCTTAGTAAATTGATACGTACCACAGGAATTTAGGGTCACTGTCATTAAACCTTTAATTAAGAAACCGTCTCTCGGTCAAAATGACTTAATAAATTATCGACTTATAGCTAATATCACTAACAAGATTATAACAATTAGATGATCAGTCTGTACTTCAGTACCGAACCCACCACCAGCATGATCCCCAATTAACACCAATGTAGAGAAAATGTCTGAATTCCACGAATTAAACCAAAAAAACTTGATGAAATCATGACCCAATTAAGATCCTCCTCTTGCTCCCTCGATATCCTACCCACAGCTTTTCGAAAGAAAGTTCTTCCTGTCATTGGTCCTGATGTGATTCAAATAGGTAATTCATCCCTGATATCAGGTGTCTTCCCAGAGGCTTGAAAAACAGCCATTTTAAAACCACTATCAAATAAGAACAACCTGGACAACATGTTGATACAGAACTAAAGGCCAATCTCTCTTCCATTCATCAGTAAGATTGCTGAAAAAGCTCTGTTTCAACGGTTAAATAGCTTCCGAACAATGACCAACCGTTTTGATGTTTTTTAGTCTGGTTTCAGTGCTCACCATCAAGAACAGGGACATATTTGATTCAACAGGAAACCTTTCATCAGAACGGACAGAAATTACATGTGGGGCTCCATCCTGGGGCCCCTCTAATTTAATATCTACATGCTCCCATTAGCCCAGATTATAACAACCAATAAGATTAGCTACCATAGCTATGCAGATGACACTCAGGTTTACATTACAATGTCACCAGGTGACTTTGAACCCATCCAAATGCCCTAAGTAAATGCATCGAGCAAATCAATGGATGGATGTGCCATAACTTTCTCCGGCTGAACAGAAACAAAATAGAAGTAATTATTTTTTGACCTAAAGAGGAACGATCAAGAGTCAGCACAAAGCTCCAGTTAATACAGCTAGAAACCACTGACCCGAAATCTGGGTGTAGTGATAGACTCAGACATGAACCTCCAGGGTCACAAGAAGGCAATCACAAGGTAAGCCTTCTATCACCTGAAGAACATTTCTAGGATTGAAGGACTAATGTCACAACAGGACCTTGAAAAACTCATCCATGCATTCATCTTTAGTTGGATTGATTACTGCAACAGTGTCTTCACAGGTCTGCCTAAAAAGTCAATTAGACAGCTGCAGCTTATCCTGAATCCTGCTGCTCGTGTCCTGACTAGAACCAGGAAATAGAGCACATCACCCCAGTTGTTAAGCTGGCTCCCTGTAGCTCAGAGAACAGACTTCAAAATACTCCTGCTAGTTTATAAATCATTGAATGGCCTAGCGCCAACGTATGTTGAAGATCTGCTGTCGCTATACCAACCCCTCAGACCACTCAGGTCCTCTTATTCCAGTAAACTCAGCATCCCTAGAATTAGAACCAAACATGGAGAAGCAGCTTTCAGCTTTCAGCTTTCTTTGCTCCTCTGATCTGGAACAAACTTCCAGACAGCTGCAAAGCTGCTGAAACACTCTTTTAAATCACAACTAAAAACCCATCTGTTTAGAGCTGCCTTTGTGTTTCATGCTTTATTGCTGTTTTTACTTTATCCTCTATTCAGGTCTGCTTTTGAGGAATGCTTTTACATGTAATATGCTCTGTGTGTGATTTATGCTTTATTGCTGTTTTTACTTTATACCCTAATCATGTAAAGCACATTGAATTACCTTGTTGTTGAAAGTGTGCAAATAAAATTGCCTTGCCTAGCTTAATCTTCTTTTCTTATCTAAAGTCCTTGAGAAAATAGTTGCTACTCAAATCTGTGAACATCTAAACAGTAACACCCTGTTTGAAGAGTTTCAGTCAGGTTTTGGAGCTATTGATATTCTCATGGCCTCAGATAATGGACTTGTGACTGTGCTGGTCTTGTTAGATCTCAGTGCTGCTTTTCACACAGTTGTCTCTACATTCTCCGAGAAAATCTTGGACATCTTGCAAGGATCAAAGGAACAGCACTAGGCTGGTTTAAATCATATTTGCCTGACAGATTCCAGTTTGTTCATGTAATTGATAAATCTTTGTACTCAAGGGTTACTTGTGGAGTAACCACTTATTTGGACCAATTATTTTTACTATCTATATACACATATATATATATATATATATATATATATATATATATATATATATATATATATATATATATATATATATATATATATATATATATATATATATACACACACACACACACACACACACACATATATATATATACATATATATATATTAGTGAACAAACTCTTTCAAAACACAGACAAGGGTACTTAACCAGATAGGCATACGTAATAAATTATACTCTGCCTTTACCTGTGATGGAAGTATTAAAAAGACATATGTGATCGGGGAGCTAAAACATCTAGCACATAGCGCTAACATAAGCAGAAAGTCCGATGCTAATGCTATCAAAACAATGTCCAAGAGGCATTAAATGAATGTCCAAAAATACAGTTTGCTGTCATTTTAGCGTGAAAGCCGCAATCCGGAGAAAATATTTATGTATCAAAGTTTTATAAATCTTTAAAATGATAGTGGGGTTCAATGATAAAAGGCTAGTGGTCCACAACACTTGTCATTTTTCTTAATCCCACCTTCCTCCCTTAGACCCCTATGCATTCCACACTTAGCGCCAAATTTTTGTTAGCCAATAGAATTTGAGTTTCCACATTGTCGGCTGTCAATCAACTTGCATGCGGATCGAGCAAACATGTGAACATGGGGCCGCGCACACATACCGCTCCGCATCTTCCCGTTTACAGTCGCCATATTGTGAGACAGCATCAGTCATGCAGAAGTTGCTCACCTCCGAAATGTCCATAGCAAAAAATACAATTGGGTGGTGCTCAATAGCACTTGCTGCTTACTTCTTTGATTCGCTGTGTCGCCACAGGTGATGCGTGTTCACAACTGCTGCGTTAGTGCTGGAGGGAGGGAAGGGGAGGGGGGAGGCTTGTGGGAGGGGCCTTGGTACGTCTGATTCAAAAAATCTCTCTCCCTCAAATACTTCCGACTGCAGCTTTAATTGGAGCTTACCACTGTGCTGTGTCCACCATTTTCATATTCAGAAGGGATTGAGCCCTCGATAAGACGAAGTCTTTCAGAAAACCCTTGTTCATACTGGCGGAGGTTACTGAAGCACTCGTCTTTGAAGTGTTTGGCGCAAACAAAAAAAACTTTAGCCACAGATTTGGGCACTTAACCATTAAAAATAAAACTTAACCACGCACTTCGAAGTGGTTCTGATGCTGGGAAACGGTGTAAAGACTTGTGCGGGTTATTACACCCAACAACAGAACATTTTGACTCTTTCGGTATACCTAAACTTGGACTACAAACTCACAGCGAGAAATAAAGATGGCGGATTCGCTCAGCATTTAGGCGGAAATCCATGACCAAGTTTGGCAGTTCCAGTGCGAGTACTGTGACGTAATAGTTCAAAAAACATAATAGATAATAGAGAAAACTGAACGGCTTAAAAATATTACCTAAAATATTTTACAAAAATATCTCCACAACACATGGAGTGACAAATGTATGCTTTCTGCACTCCTAGACACTCTAAATTAACAACACAAAGCATTTAAGGGCTAGAAAAGTGGAATTTTCATGATATGTCCCCTTTAAATTGGCCTCCATTAACAATTAAAAAAACTCTGTGTTATCTTTGGATGAGGCATGACATTCAAATCCCATATTTAACAGGTTTCTAGGATTTTCTTCTTTCACCTCTGGAATATTGATAAAATTAGAAACATCCTCTCCAGGAGTGATGCTGAAAAATTATTGCATGTACTTGTTACTTCGAGGCTGGACTACTGTAATTCTTTACTATCAGGAAGTCCAATTAAAAGCCTTCAGTTGATCCAAAATGCTGCAGCAAGAGTTCTGATGAATATTAAAATGAGAGATCCGATTTCTACTGTTTTAGCTTCCCTTCATTGGCTCTCTGTGAAATCCAGAATATAATTTAAGATCCTCCTTCTTACATGTAAAGCCCTTAATAATCAAGCTCCGTCATACATCAGAGATCTGATTGTTCCATATGTTCCTAACAGAGCACTTTGCTCTCAGACTGCAGGTTTACTGGTGGTTCCTAGGATTACTAAAAGTAGAATGGGAGGCAGATCTTTTAGTTATCAGGCTCCTCTCCTGTGGAACCATCTCCTAGCTTTAGTCCGTGAGGCAGACACTCTGTTTACTTTTAAGACCAGGCTTGAAACTTTCTTTTTCGATGAAGGTTATAGTTAAAAGCAGACTGATTTTGCCCAGTTGTTAGATGAATGGTGGAGTGGGGGAGGGGTAGTAGCTGACAGTCTAAGCCGGTTGGGGGAGGGGATTCAGTCCAGACTGTTCTCTCTGGCTCTACCTCTTTCATGTCTAATTCTAACGGGGTGGGTCATCCCAATATTTCTCTGTAGTTATGCTGCTATAGGCTAAGACTATTGGAGGAGAGACTGACCACTTCATTTCAATCTGCTACTTTACCTTACTCTACTCCTCTCCGGTTGCATGATTTGCTGTTATTTCAACTGTTAACTTTACTTTTTCTCAGTGTTTCTCTCCGTAGAAGCTACACCTGGTCTGGCATTCTGTTTAGATGTGATGCCTTGTTGGACGGGCACATCGACTGGGTGATACTGTCAATAACTGTACATCCTCTGTGTCCTGTTATCAGCTTTTTACTTTCTTTAATATAGAAAGTAATCTTACATCAGTTCTTTTGTTCTTTCTGTGTCTCTGCTCTGTTTTCCTAGTCGGTCATGGCAGATGGGTGCTTGTACTGAGCCAGGTTCTGCTGGAAGTTTCTTCCTGTTAAAAGGGAGTTTTTACTCTCCACTGTTGCTACATGCTTGCTCAGCATGAGGGATTGCTGTGAAGTCAACAACACAACACAGGGAACTGTCACTATTTGTTCGTTCAAGAGGAGTGAATGCTACAATGACTCGACGCAATCTGCTGGGATTCCATAAATGGAAAACTTTTAAACTGATTTATTTGTATAGCACACTTTCAACAAGGTTGTCTCCTGAAGACGCTACAACTGCAATACATTTAAAACCTTCCTGGGACTGGTTGACCGTGATTGACTGGTTGGGCACACATCTATAGAGAAAGCAACCAATATAAAAAAAAGCTATTCAAATTTGCTTTGAAATGCCATGTTTAAAACAAAAAACGAATCAATGCTTTTCATTTTTTCCTTCAGCTGGACACCAAACGATTTCTGATTTCCTAAGTTTGATCCTCCAGGGCTCGACTGGAATAAATGTATTTTTGTGGGGCCATTTTGTACATTTCTGCATGAAGACATGCAGCACCGACAATTCAGGTAAAAAATTACTATTACTCAGCAGTAGCAGCATATGAAGGAAGCAAGTCTACCTTCCCATGCTGCGTTCACGTACAGACCGAAGGGAATGAGTGAACGAGCCTGTGTAACCACAGAGGCTGCAATCCTTCTTCCCTGCATGATAATGTTTTTGTGCACCCGTGGAACGCTGTGCTATGTTTATCTCCTCTGTTCCTATGGAGTCGAGCTTAAGTAATAGCTGTTAAATCCCAGGAAACAGTGAGCTTGTTTGTCAGAGTCCTGCCTGTTGGTTCTGTTTTACAAAAGCACAGATGATTAAATTGAACATCTGAGTACTCGGAGCAGCTGTGAGGTTATGATGAAAAACATTCCATTTACTTTTTGGCCACGCACCTAACATTCCTGTTCAAAACCATTAACAATAATTGCTAACAAAACCACATAATTTATCCCCCACAGCATTAACCACATAACAAATAATTTCCATTACGCCAACAGGTAGATAGAAAATACTTTACACAATGTATAAAGAAAGCAATGTTCTCTTCATTTATGTATTCTATACATGTGAGTGTGAGACATCCTTCTAAAGGGCACAGATACCTGTGTTTATTAGAATATATGCATAATTCATAACCCTGTACAACGTACAGTCCCATTTGCTCTGTCTTTGGGAAACATTAAAGGTGGAGTTATAAACATTATGGCGCCGTCTGGGGCCATAAAGGGAGCAGAAATATAAACAAGGGGTGGCGCTTGTTACTTAGACAGTATGTTCACTTGAGATCTTTTATTATTCTGACCCATCCAGGACACAAGAAGCTTAAATCAGAGGGACAAATAATGGCACTGAACTTTTTGTTTGTTATTCTTTAATTTTGGTATGCTTAATTTTTCATTAATTCTTGTAAACCCACAACACTGCTGATGTACCAAGCAATTATTTTTACACAGGAGAATTTATCACAAGCTTCAAAGCACTGAAGGTCACATTCTTAAGGTAATACTGGACCAGCTCAAAAGGTTTAACATAATTTTGGTGAGTTGGTACAAAAGCTTTATTGTCAAAATTGTAAAGCTGCATGCCAAATTGCTACCAACAAAAAAGTAACATAGTCAATAATCTGGATAAGTTGTGTTCTCAAAAAAACTTTACTAGTTAAAGGATTTATGAAAAGTAAATTTTTTGTTGTTACTTACCATATTTAATTGTTATGTCATTTATGTTGTAAACACTCTCTCCATATACTCTGAAAAGTGTTTTTCCAACAATACCGGTAACTGTTTTCTTGATTTACCAGAACTTATAAAGGAATCAACTTGATAAAAGACAAATATTTTTAGCAGACATTGCTACAAGTTTTCAACTGATGTTAAGAAAACAAATCAAAATGAGAAAAAATAAAAAATTTGTTTTTATGAAATAAATATTAGTTGGCCACAAGCCTTTATAAACACTGCCATGGTTGTTGTAGTTTTAAAAAAGGGACTTTTTTTAGTTTTTGAGTTCCATTCAATATTTTTTCAGTGGACATCATTTGACGTGGAAGAATGTAAAAAAAAGTTGGTACACCACATAAAATATTCAGTTCTTTATTAAATAATGTTAACATATCAATGTCTCTTATTACTACAACAAAAGTTAGAACACTCTATTCGTATAGCTAGCTTACCCCCTTCAGTGAAAAAACTTCAGTGGGATTCTTCTGGAAGCCATCTAGTGGTGTCTGACAGTGTCAGTTTGAGGAAAGTTTGTCTCAACCTTCACTTAAAGCTGTGAAATGTTTGGGGAGGTCCTTGCATGAAAAGCCCCATTTCAAGTTGTCCCACAGCATCTTAATGCCATTGAGGACTTACTTCTCTCAATTCTCAGCCCCACTTCATTAAGCCATTTTTTTGTTATATATTTGTTCTGCCAGAACAATGTAATGGATTTAAAGGAAAATACCTCAAGATGAGGGCTTTTCTCAGCAATTAGTAGGTGCAATCAAAAAAGAGATTAATTCGATTAATTAATTACGGATCATAAATATTTAATATCAAAGTTGTTTTAATCTCTTGACAGCACTAGTTTCAGGATTGTTTCCTGGAATGCTGAATTTGGTTCATGCCAAACATGTCCGCTGTTCTGATGTCTACATTTTATTTTAGTATCATCTGCTCCGAGAACATTATTCCACAGGGACCATTATTCTTGGTCTTTGTCTGTGTTCTCTTTGCCAAGCTATAGTCTGGCCCTCATGTTTTTCTTGGAGACCAAAGGTTTCTCCATGACAGTTAACCTTGTGCAGTCTCTTTCTGACTGTACACACATTGAATTTCAAGTTCGACCGATAAAGTTTTAGGCTTTTGGAAACCCGTTGTAGCATCCTCCCTTTATATTATAAGGGCAGATTAAATATTTAAATAACCAATTTTTTGATTTTAACAACTAGATATGTAGCAGTTGATTTATAATTTCAATGTAGTAAAGTTTAGTGCATCATGCTTGTTTTCTAGTCTGTTGCGTGGTTGCATATAGCTTGATTAATTGGTGTCAGCAGAAGAAATCAATGCAATTTATTTATTTTAAGAGGGGAAAATGTATGTGATGCAAAAGAGTCTTCTGCTTTCATTTTTCACTTCAGGGTAAAACTCTAAAGTAGCAGAGAGCCATGAAGGATCCTGCAGACAGTGAAATGTGCTTTGCAGTTGGCAATGGACCAAACCGATTTGGAACAACTAAGACTTCAGCCTTATCCCTCTTCAGTAGTCAGCCATCCAGAAAGCAGGCAGTCTACAGTGTGCATCACTGACAGGACAGAGGAGGCTTGAGAGATTTAACACACTCACACAAATAGTACAAAAACTGCTGTATGCATAAGGAGTATTCTCAAATGATGAAAACATAAACTACTCTTGATAATTTCTCATCTCCTTTAATGCAAATGATGCTTCTTTTATATATTCAATAAAGAAACGGAACCTACTGTAACCCTTCCCACAAACTACATTTTGCAAAACTTTTTTTTCCACTCACTAATAACTTATATGGTAGGCTAATCGCTAATAGAAATAAGCTCTAAAAGGAACTAGCAGATGAAATTTCTAACAAGGATGTGTGTTGTTATAAAGCTTAAGGAATGTAGCATTTTCTTTGGTATGCTGGCAGCATGATACTTGATGATTTTTAGCCCTGCCTTAAAGTTGAGAGACAACAAAAAGGAAGGGGCCATGTTATAAAAAACCATAAAACTTTACGATGTTACAAATTTATTCACAATTTATTCACAATTCATTAGCTGAACAAAAAAATTACAAACTAAACAAATTGATATATGCTGACATAGTACTTGACTAAAGCAAAAACCCAAAGATGCTTGAGCTAAATTAATATATTTAAACCGCAAAACATAAAAGTGACTGCAGTTATTGTTTAAATGATTGTTAAATGTTACTAAAAATACCAGATCAAAAGTAAAGTTCTTTGCAAAGATTTTATCACCAGCTGAACTTTTTTTAAATTCATCATGACACAAACTTTATATAAATTTCATGTGATATCAACACACAGTAGTGCATATTTGTGAAATGTAAGAACGTAAATCTGCAATGTTGCATGCACCAAAGCATACTCCACTACAACCATTTCTCTTCACAGGTCACCAAATTAGTATACACATTCTACTCATGTGTTTGTTTGTTCCCAGTATCTTTAATTTGGAGAAAATCTCTGATGTTTGTTAGAGAACATTCGTGAACAAACAGCATCAGGAAGACCGAGCAGCAGACTAGACAAGCCATTGATAAAGCAGTAGACAACATCCCAAGCTTTGATAATCTCATATTACACTGCTGAATCCCTCCTTTGTAAATACAAACAGTATGGCACGAATGCAAAGCTATGAAGACAAGGTTGGCGACCTAAACTGACAGGGCAACCAATGACAACATTAATCCTAAGCATCTCTGGAGGAGCTTCATAGATCCAAAGCTCAAGTGGGAGAAAGTGTTGACAAGACAACTTTTAATCAGTCAATCTACAAATCTGGGCCTTGGGGAAGAGCTGCAAGATCCCGCTGGAATTACTGAAATGCAAAAGCAAAAGCAATCCAGGCAACAGAAAAAAACTATATATATATATACACACATATACCTATATATATACACGCAAATATTTATATATATATAAATATGTAAATATATAAATATATATATATAAATATATACATACCTATATACATATATATACATACCTATATACACACAAGAGAAAGTATAGACCACTAGCTGTCAAAATGCAAATGTGACCACGCCCCTTCCGGCCACGCTCTTCGACCACGACCACTTCCGGTTACGCCCCTTCCGGTCACGCCCACTTTTGCATGCACCCTGGCTGCCGGGACAAGCTCCGCCCTGTCACAATAAGCGCCGCCCCTGATGGCCACGCCCACCTGTCACAATAAGCCCCGCCCCCTGATGACCCACCTGTCTAAACGGGATACACCCCCTGGTGGCCACGCCCACCTGTCAAGATAGGACACACCCACCTGTCAAAATGGGGTACGCCCCCTGGTGGCCATGCCCACCTGTCAAAATAGGACACGCCCACCTGTCGAAATAGGGCACGCCCCCTGATGGTCACGCCCACCTGTCAAAATATGGCACTAAATGGCTCCCTCTAGTGGTTCTACAATTAAACTACATGCAAAAAAAATGAAAATACCTCCCCCTAGTGGCCCAATAAATACCATTACACCAAAACTTATAAATGCCTCCCTCTAGTGGTTCAAAATTAATATAACAGCCTATTGTATAATTGGCCCCCTCTAGTGGATCAAAGTAACATTACATGCAAATGTAAAAATACCTCCCCCTAGTGGCTCAAAAATTAAACTACATGTAAAAAATGAAAATACCTCCCCCTAGTGGCCCAATAAATACTATTACACCAAAACTTATAAATGCCTCCCTCTAGTGGTTTAAAATTAATATAACAGCCTATTGTATAATTGGCCCCCTCTAGTGGATCAAAGTAACATTACATGCAAATGTAAAAATACCTCCCCCTAGTGGCTCAAAAATTAAACTACATGCATATATGAAAATACCTCCCCCTAGTGGCCCAATAAATAGTATTTCACCAAAATATATAAATACCTCCCTCTAGTGGTTCAAAATTAATATAACAGCCTATTGTATAATTGGCCCCCTCTAGTGGATCAAAGTAACATTACACCCAAATGTGAAAATACCTCCCCCTAGTGGCTCAAAAATTAAATTACAGCCTATAGTATATATAGCGGCCCCAATGGTTTGAATCTAACTCCTCAGTGTCATCAGAACATGTCCGAACAAGTCCCTTTAATATTATACGGTCTGGGCTCTGTCTCAACATGACTCCTTGAGCATTCCATTTTATTTTAAACAGTTAAAAGGTGCTTTTTAGCTTCCTGACTTTAATTTAAAACCACATTAGCTCCAACACTCTAGAGACACCATTACATCTGATTCTAACAATACAACCATGATAAATTAAACTTGTAAGAGCACAAAAAGAGAATTTATTCACCCACAGCTATGTTGAAGCAGATGCTCATCCTTTTGTTGATTTTAAAAATGCACCATTACACAGTCTTTAAAAACAGATAAGGATTTTAAAAAACATCACTTTAAACCTGGGTGCTTTAAGCTGGAAATAAGAAATCTATCAAACTACTAAAGTTACTGATAAAAAACAGTCCACCAATCAGCGCTTGACACGCCCCTGCTCTGCTTTGTATTCGCTGTATTTATCACGCCCCTGACTTCACCTACGTCCGCAAGTCAGGTAAACCGGTTTGGGCGGTGCTCACCGGGCGGCATTTACCTGTATAAAAGGCTGTCGGAAAACGGTTAATCTCTACAGCATGCTGGAAGGACCTCATTCAACAATCCGACCTTAAGGACACGGAGCGCGGTGCTGCGACGAACAAAGAAAACAGCGGTTTCACGAAGACTGTATCACCGGCTTCATTCGAGGGGAATCCCAGAAGCCCGCGTCATTGTCAGACCGCGTCAGAGCTGAGTCCTGGCGGGATTCCCGAGCTTCCCCTGCTAAGAGCTGGAGTTACGGGTTCAGCGGTGAAATCAACTTCACAGCGACTTCAGGAAATCTTCACATCGGCGACCTGTATTATCGGTTTGGAGCGAGGTGAGTAAATGTTTTTTTTAGCTCGCAATTGTGCGATCGTCTACGGATGTTTCATAGCACCAAGATGGATTCGCTGCTGGCTTATCGATAGATTCACCATAGCATACATACTCTGTTACAGCTAGAAGTATCGCTCAACTCCAGTTGCTGCTCTGAGCTGGTTTTGGGCTGGAGCGGGAAAAAGGCGCTGGAGATTGTTACAAAGCGAAACTCCGCTCCGAGGTGAGTTTACTGTTTGTTAAATTATGTTGACTGTTCATATATGAGCGTTACCGTATATGTATTTATTTTATTATATTCCTGACTTTTACCTGCGCTTTATCATAGATCGTGATCGAAGCGCGGAGCTGTTTGCAATTGGATCTCAGCGGATCTGCCCAACGCCAGCCTTGGCGCTCCGGTTAGCTGCGAGACTGTCTGGAGCTTTCTCCAACTTGTGTATTGTCTGACTCTGAATGTTTTTTCATGTCCTTTTTTTTCTGATCCTGTGTTTAAATAGCAACATCAACCAGTCACTATGAATGTCTCACAGGAGCTAAATAGTCCTCAACCGTCTAGTCAGGAAGATGAAGAATTTCAGATCAATGTACGTGACGAATTCAATAACATAGAGATCCGACACAACTTTGTCCGGCCTGAGGGTGATCATCCGTGTCCGTATGAATTTCATAATCACATAATGAATATGCTCAGGGGTTTATCAGACCGGGTGACACCGCTGGTTAACACTAACGATATTGTGCAGATAGAGGTTAATGGACCCGGCGTGTCTCGCAGCGTGACTTTCTCTGTCGATGAAGGGGGGAGTAACGTCATGCACCAGTTCGAAACGTTTTTAGATGATCTGATGCAATCCAATGCTGAAATAGCCTCAACAGAGCGTTTGGAGTTTGTAATTCAAACAGTGCGTGATCTTAGCGGGGGAGCTAGACGAAAAGCTGAAATGTCTCTCGATTGCGAGCTTATACACAAGAAGAGACGCCACCTATATATTGTGAACAATGATCGAGATGATAAACTGTGTTTTGCTATTAGCTTAGCCTGTGTTGCAGACCCTAGCCTCGGCTCCGATGCGGCTATACAGCTCGGTAGAGAGTTGCAACAGCGTGCAGGCCTTTCAGAACACACCCCCGTCAGATCAGGCGATATCCACAAATTTGAGAAGTTGTTGAACAGAAAAATAGTTGTTTTTATCAGAAGTGAGGGAGAGAGAGCTCTAGGGAAGATTCAGACCGACTTTGAGGACCGAAGCAGGACTGTTTTTCTATTGCACTTCCGAGACCATTACTACGGGATCAAAAACTTGAAGGGTTTTATAGGGGCTCGGGATATTTGTCACTACTGTTTCGATCCTATAGGGCATAAATACAATCATGTATGCAAAGGTTCGTGCGCTGTCTGCAATGATGCAGCGTGTGCTCAGGGGGTTACAAATCCGATTCTTTGTCATGACTGTAACAGATATTGCAAGAACCAGACGTGTTACGATCGACATAAAGTACCTGAGCTAAAACCCAGGGCGCGTGTGATGGTCAGTCATTGTGATCAGGTGAAGAAATGTCCCAACTGTGGGTTAAACTATAACCAGAGTCTCACAACAGGCAAGAAGAATGTGTGTCAAGGGAAGAAGTGTAGGATTTGTGGGGGTAAGCTTGACAAGGACCAGCCGGCATCAGACCATAAATGTTATATCCAGACATGTTCTGTCGATACCGAAATAAGTGACAAGGTGATTTTTTACGATATTGAAACTTTCCCTGGTGCGCAGGGTGAGCATGTTCCATTTCTGATCTGTTCAAAGTCCACATCTGGCGAGGAGTGGTCAGCCTACGGCAGTGATTGTATTCGGGAGTTTATTCGTGAAATCAGGAGGCCAGGCCGTCGGAATTACACATGTGTAGCCCATAATGCTAGAGCTTTTGATTCCTACCTTGTTCTGAATGCAATGACGGAGATGGGTTTAAATCCTGACATCATTATGCAAGGGTGTAAAATTCTGAGCATCACTGATCCTGATTACGGTTTTAGGTTCATTGACAGCCTATCTTTCCTTGCCATGAAGCTTAGTAAAATGCCTGAAGCCCTCGGTTTTCCTGACCATAGCAAGGGCTATTTCCCACACCGTTTCTCATCCTCTGATAATCTGAGCTATGTAGGTTCTTACCCGCTGCCATCATTTTACGGTGTTGAGCGAATGAATCGTGCTGAGCAGGAGGAATTCTATACATGGTACGCAGAGGTTAGCAAGGGCGTGTTTGACTTTAAAAAGGAGGCTCTCTTTTACTGTAAGAATGATGTGGAGATACTCCTACAAGGATGTACAAGGTTTCGTCAGGAGTTTTTTACGACAGTCAGATTGACCCTTTTAACAGGATCACCATCGCAAGTGCTTGTATGAAAGTGTTTCAAAGCAATCATTTGAAGGCAGACACTCTCGCTGTGCCTTCACCTACAGACTACAGCGAACAGTTTAAAAAGTTTTCCACAGCTTCCGTTGAATGGTTGGAATATGTTTCACATACAAGGAGGGTTGGAATACAGCATGCTCTAAGAGGTGGTGAGAAAAAGATTGGATCATACTTTTTAGACGGTTACCTGGAGGTAGGGGAGCGTAAAATAGGGTTTGAGTTCCATGGGTGTGAGCATCATGGCTGCAGCACCTGTCGCTATCCAACAGCTGAGAGTCCATTGACCGGTGTGCCTTATGGGCAGCTCTACGCTGCCACCATGGAGAGGGAGAATGTGCTGAGGACTGTGTACGGTATAGAGCTCGAGGTGATGTGGGAACATGTGTGGGAAGAAATGAAGAAGAGTAACGCTGATGTGAAGCAGTTCATGATGACCTACCAGGCTCCTGCACCACTTACCCCCCGTGAAGCGCTTTTTGGAGGGCGTACATGTGCAGTCAGGTTGAGGTACTCTGCAGCCCCCGGTGAGCAGGTTCTTTACCAGGACGTGTGTAGTCTTTACCCATTTGTTCAGAAGACGAAAAGCTTTCCTGTAGGGCACCCGATCATAATCAGGGAAAACTTTGATGATCCTAGAAAATATTATGGATTTATCAAAGCAGTCATTTCACCACCTCGTGGTCTTTATTTCCCCATTCTACCATTCAGAACAGATCATGGAAAGCTTGTATTCACCCTCTGTCGCACATGTGCATTGGAGAACAATCAGACACATAGTTGCACCCACACTGACACTGAGAGAGCCTTAACAGGTGTATGGGTGTCTGAAGAGGTTAAAGAAGCCCTTTCACACGGCTACAGAATCGATCAGATCGTTGAGGTGTGGCACTTTGAGCAGCATAGTGATCAGATCTTTGCAAAGTATGTCAACTCCTTTTTGAAGACCAAGCAGGAAGCTTCAGGTTATCCCGAGGGTGTAGAGAGCGAGGAGGACAAACAGAAATACATCCAGGATTTCATGGTGAATCAGGGTGTAGAGTTAGACCCTGAAAAAATTAAAGTAAACCCGGCAAAACGTCAAGTAGCCAAGCTGTGTTTGAATTCGCTTTGGGGGAAGTTTGCTCAAAAAAATGACCAAACCCAAACCTCAATCATTAAACACCTTCAGGGAAGTTCGTCGTGACATACTTCAGCTTTCTGAACCCCAAGATGGTCATGATTCAATGGAAGTACAACAAGAACTGTGTAACGCCCCCTAACAAAACCACCAATGTGTTCGTTGCCGCATTTACAACAGCTTACGCACGACTAGAGTTATTCAGATACCTACACCAACTCCAAGAACGGGTACTCTACCTTGACACTGTCTGTGTCAAGGTAGAGTACCCGTTGAAGTACCCATTGAATCATGACCATCTTGGGGTTCAGAAAGCTGAAGTATGTCACGACGAACTTCCCTGAAAACAGGAACTCAAAAAACTTGTCAGGGTGTTTAATGATTGAGGTTTGGGTTTGGTCATTTTTTTGAGCAAACTTCCCCCAAACGGAAGCTGTGGAAAACTTTTTAAACTGTTCGCTGTAGTCTGTAGGTGAAGGCACAGCGAGAGTGTCTGCCTTCAAATGATTGCTTTGAAACACTTTCATACAAGCACTTGCGATGGTGATCCTGTTAAAAGGGTCAATCTGACTGTCGTAAAAAACTCCTGACGAAACCTTGTACATCCTTGTAGGAGTATCTCCACATCATTCTTACAGTAAAAGAGAGCCTCCTTTTTAAAGTCAAACACGCCCTTGCTAACCTCTGCGTACCATGTATAGAATTCCTCCTGCTCAGCACGATTCATTCGCTCAACACCGTAAAATGATGGCAGCGGGTAAGAACCTACATAGCTCAGATTATCAGAGGATGAGAAACGGTGTGGGAAATAGCCCTTGCTATGGTCAGGAAAACCGAGGGCTTCAGGCATTTTACTAAGCTTCATGGCAAGGAAAGATAGGCTGTCAATGAACCTAAAACCGTAATCAGGATCAGTGATGCTCAGAATTTTACACCCTTGCATAATGATGTCAGGATTTAAACCCATCTCCGTCATTGCATTCAGAACAAGGTAGGAATCAAAAGCTCTAGCATTATGGGCTACACATGTGTAATTCCGACGGCCTGGCCTCCTGATTTCACGAATAAACTCCCGAATACAATCACTGCCGTAGGCTGACCACTCCTCGCCAGATGTGGACTTTGAACAGATCAGAAATGGAACATGCTCACCCTGCGCACCAGGGAAAGTTTCAATATCGTAAAAAATCACCTTGTCACTTATTTCGGTATCGACAGAACATGTCTGGATATAACATTTATGGTCTGATGCCGGCTGGTCCTTGTCAAGCTTACCCCCACAAATCCTACACTTCTTCCCTTGACACACATTCTTCTTGCCTGTTGTGAGACTCTGGTTATAGTTTAACCCACAGTTGGGACATTTCTTCACCTGATCACAATGACTGACCATCACACGCGCCCTGGGTTTTAGCTCAGGTACTTTATGTCGATCGTAACACGTCTGGTTCTTGCAATATCTGTTACAGTCATGACAAAGAATCGGATTTGTAACCCCCTGAGCACACGCTGCATCATTGCAGACAGCGCACGAACCTTTGCATACATGATTGTATTTATGCCCTATAGGATCGAAACAGTAGTGACAAATATCCCGAGCCCCTATAAAACCCTTCAAGTTTTTGATCCCGTAGTAATGGTCTCGGAAGTGCAATAGAAAAACAGTCCTGCTTCGGTCCTCAAAGTCGGTCTGAATCTTCCCTAGAGCTCTCTCTCCCTCACTTCTGATAAAAACAACTATTTTTCTGTTCAACAACTTCTCAAATTTGTGGATATCGCCTGATCTGACGGGGGTGTGTTCTGAAAGGCCTGCACGCTGTTGCAACTCTCTACCGAGCTGTATAGCCGCATCGGAGCCGAGGCTAGGGTCTGCAACACAGGCTAAGCTAATAGCAAAACACAGTTTATCATCTCGATCATTGTTCACAATATATAGGTGGCGTCTCTTCTTGTGTATAAGCTCGCAATCGAGAGACATTTCAGCTTTTCGTCTAGCTCCCCCGCTAAGATCACGCACTGTTTGAATTACAAACTCCAAACGCTCTGTTGAGGCTATTTCAGCATTGGATTGCATCAGATCATCTAAAAACGTTTCGAACTGGTGCATGACGTTACTCCCCCCTTCATCGACAGAGAAAGTCACGCTGCGAGACACGCCGGGTCCATTAACCTCTATCTGCACAATATCGTTAGTGTTAACCAGCGGTGTCACCCGGTCTGATAAACCCCTGAGCATATTCATTATGTGATTATGAAATTCATACGGACACGGATGATCACCCTCAGGCCGGACAAAGTTGTGTCGGATCTCTATGTTATTGAATTCGTCACGTACATTGATCTGAAATTCTTCATCTTCCTGACTAGACGGTTGAGGACTATTTAGCTCCTGTGAGACATTCATAGTGACTGGTTGATGTTGCTATTTAAACACAGGATCAGAAAAAAAAGGACATGAAAAAACATTCAGAGTCAGACAATACACAAGTTGGAGAAAGCTCCAGACAGTCTCGCAGCTAACCGGAGCGCCAAGGCTGGCGTTGGGCAGATCCGCTGAGATCCAATTGCAAACAGCTCCGCGCTTCGATCACGATCTATGATAAAGCGCAGGTAAAAGTCAGGAATATAATAAAATAAATACATATACGGTAACGCTCATATATAAACAGTCAACATAATTTAACAAACAGTAAACTCACCTCGGAGCGGAGTTTCGCTTTGTAACAATCTCCAGCGCCTTTTTCCCGCTCCAGCCCAAAACCAGCTCAGAGCAGCAACTGGAGTTGAGCGATACTTCTAGCTGTAACAGAGTATGTATGCTATGGTGAATCTATCGATAAGCCAGCAGCGAATCCATCTTGGTGCTATGAAACATCCGTAGACGATCGCACAATTGCGAGCTAAAAAAAACATTTACTCACCTCGCTCCAAACCGATAATACAGGTCGCCGATGTGAAGATTTCCTGAAGTCGCTGTGAAGTTGATTTCACCGCTGAACCCGTAACTCCAGCTCTTAGCAGGGGAAGCTCGGGAATCCCGTCAGGACTCAGGTCTGACGCGGTCTGACAATGACGCGGGCTTCTGGGATTCCCCTCGAATGAAGCCGGTGATACAGTCTTCGTGAAACCGCTGTTTTCTTTGTTCGTCGCAGCACCGCGCTCCGTGTCCTTAAGGTCGGATTGTTGAATGAGGTCCTTCCAGCATGCTGTAGAGATTAACCGTTTTCCGACAGCCTTTTATACAGGTAAATGCCGCCCGGTGAGCACCGCCCAAACCGGTTTACCTGACTTGCGGACGTAGGTGAAGTCAGGGGCGTGATAAATACAGCGAATACAAAGCAGAGCAGGGGCGTGTCAAACGCTGATTGGTGGACTGTTTTTTATCAGTAACTTTAGTAGTTTGATAGATTTCTTATTTCCAGCTTAAAGCACCCAGGTTTAAAGTGATGTTTTTTAAAATCCTTATCTGTTTTTAAAGACTGTGTAATGGTGCATTTTTAAAATCAACAAAAGGATGAGCATCTGCTTCAACATAGCTGTGGGTGAATAAATTCTCTTTTTGTGCTCTTACAAGTTTAATTTATCATGGTTGTATTGTTAGAATCAGATGTAATGGTGTCTCTAGAGTGTTGGAGCTAATGTGGTTTTAAATTAAAGTCAGGAAGCTAAAAAGCACCTTTTAACTGTTTAAAATAAAATGGAATGCTCAAGGAGTCATGTTGAGACAGAGCCCAGACCGTATAATATTAAAGGGACTTGTTCGGACATGTTCTGATGACACTGAGGAGTTAGATTCAAACCATTGGGGCCGCTATATATACTATAGGCTGTAATTTAATTTTTGAGCCACTAGGGGGAGGTATTTTCACATTTGGGTGTAATGTTACTTTGATCCACTAGAGGGGGCCAATTATACAATAGGCTGTTATATTAATTTTGAACCACTAGAGGGAGGTATTTATATATTTTGGTGAAATACTATTTATTGGGCCACTAGGGGGAGGTATTTTCATATATGCATGTAGTTTAATTTTTGAGCCACTAGGGGGAGGTATTTTTACATTTGCATGTAATGTTACTTTGATCCACTAGAGGGGGCCAATTATACAATAGGCTGTTATATTAATTTTGAACCACTAGAGGGAGGCATTTATAAGTTTTGGTGTAATAGTATTTATTGGGCCACTAGGGGGAGGTATTTTCATTTTTTTGCATGTAGTTTAATTGTAGAACCACTAGAGGGAGCCATTTAGTGCCATATTTTGACAGGTGGGCGTGACCATCAGGGGGCGTACCCTATTTCGACAAGTGGGGGCGTGTCCTATTTTGACCGGTGGGCGTGGCCACCAGGGGGCGTACCCCATTTTGACAGGTGGATGTGTCCTATCTTGACAGGTGGGCGTGGCCACCAGGGGGTGTACCCTGTTTTGACAGGTGGGCGGGGCCATCAGGGGGCGGGGCTTATTGTGACAGGTGGGCGTGACCACCAGGGGGTGGAGCTTATTGTGACAGGGCGGAGCTTGTCCCGGCAGCCAGGGTGCCTGCAAAAATGGGCGTAACCGGAAGGGGCGTAACCGGAAGGGGCGTAACCGGAAGGGGCGTATCCGGAAGTGGTCGTATCCGGAAGTGGGCGTGACCGGAAGGGGCGTGTCCTGAGGCGAGCGTGGGAAAGGGGCGTTGCCGGAAGGGGCGTGGTCTCATTTGCATTTTGACAGCTAGTGGTCTATATATATATATATATTTCTAAATCTACCCAGCCTGGTTTGAATGTTTGGTTGTTGACTGAGAAGCAGCTAGGAAAGCAATGGTCCATTTCCAGGAGGTGCTTCTTTAGAATGAACCAGGCTTGAATTCTAACCCTGAGTGTCATACCATATTTGAGTTAAAGATAAGGAGAGATATGGCTTGAGCTCAAGTGCAGAGAGGTTTAAAGACTGTATTTTAAAAGATACTGAGTAAACTAACTGCAATAATATTTTTCTTCATCTCTTTCAAAACTGTAACAGCTACCAATTAGTTTTAAAGTACTGGTATCAAAAAGGGTGTCTGATGAATCCCGGTGTTCGTGTTTATGCAGTTCAGCAAAAATAACACCTTTCAAAAGCACATACTGTGAGCATTGGGGTTTGATGCTCTAGCTCACAAAAGTATACCATATTAGGGTGACACTTAAAGCCTATATTTGGAAACTAAGAATCCTTAGTCTTTCTTTTTAAAAACAGTCAAGGTTTCATAAATCCTCTTCCCCTTTTTTTCACAAATAAAATACAGGTTTTATGAAGTTTAAACCGTGTTTTAAGAATCTCTGTTCATTATCGAGTTGCACAGCTTAAGTCTGATCATTTGGAAGAAGCAATGATCAAAAGCAGCCCAGACTCATTAAAAACTGTGAAAAAGTCCCACCGTTTAAGAGCAACTAGCTGCAGAACATGTGGAGAACCTTGTTCTCAACACATTGCCTTCACTGGCATCATTGAAGAGAAAATGACATTTCAGCTGTAAGCAACTATTTACTCAACATACATCTTTTGCTAAAAATAAATATTACATTACATTACAATAAATATTACATTATTACATTAAAGCTTGTAAATACAAGCAGTTCAGGAAATTGTCTTTTTTTTTATAAACTGAACTGCATCTTTACAAGGTAAAATATTTTTTTCTCTGATTATTTTTCACATTACTTTAAAGGTCCAATGTGTAAGAATTTTACAGAGAAATAATCACACAACAGTCAAATGTTTCAATCGTGCTGGAAGTAATGCTACATTGAAACAAATTTCCCTCTCAGTCGGCTGGGTGATTGCAAGTTTTTACCATTTTAAAAAGGCCACAGAAGGATGCAGTCATTGTGTGAGCCCACAAGCTTGCCAAGTCTACACCGGCATTTGTAATTTGACACCGACCATGCTAGAGGCTAAAATTGAGCTAACAATGCGAGCAGTAAATTAGATAAAAATATTGCCGGCTCTAAAAGTATCTCAAGCTACTTTTTGCGATTACCAAAAACTTGATATTGCAGTGAAATGTGTTTATCTACTTATCAACTTACTGTGTATGACTCGTCTTTGCTCATCATCTTGAATCTTCTGGCGCTGATTCCTAACTGGCAACCCGGCATGAAATTCACGAAGGGCAGGGGGTGAGTGGCTGAGAGCGGACTCTTTTGTTTTTCTACATAGAGTGCAGAAACCAAATGTGACCACAAGATATTATTCTTACATATTGCACCTTTAAAGTGGACATTTTATGTTCAAACAAGTTATAATAGGTCTATGGTCTGTACAAAACATGTTAATGAAGCTCTTTGCACAAAATCACTCTCACATAAAGCGGCCTCACCAGCTCAATTCTTGACAATTTCATTCCCTTTCAGAATGAGCTATTTAGAGGGCTCTGTCACTTTTATGCAAATTAGCAGTTGCAGACCTAGCCCACCCATCTTATTATTATGTTTGTGAAATGTAACTTGACATGCTATTGGCTGCTGTTTGCAAAGTAGCCAATTCAGAAGTGGACTTCATTTTCTTTGATGGTGATTGGCTGTATCCCCAAGAGCAGAAATAAGGAAGACCATAAACATAAAGACAGTTTCCATTGTGTGCATTAAAGCATATTAAAGTATATTTGGTGTTGAAAAATTAAATATGCAGTTATGAGCGTTTATAGAGGGGGTCTCGAGTGTTCACAAATTTTAGCTATTGGCTGGCTGTGGTCCTTAATCCCAGCAAATACCGGGGTCCACTGTATATCAAAATACTTAATTTTTGTCTGAGATTTCTTGTTATATCTTATTTCTTGTGAAGAAAAAAATTATCAGCAAAGAAACTTTTTTTTGATCTGCTATCTCATATTCTTTTTATTTAAAATTTTGATGTAATGTATATCTATACATTGACAATACTAACTGACCAATGCACATTTATATCCAGGACTCAGTGTAAAGGCTTACAAATAATTCAACAGAGAAATGCAAAAGATGACAGGAACTGGATAGCGCCTTGCGAGACCGACATTACTTTGATGGGCAATATGGTGGTGGTGGTTTATTATCTGTACATCACTATAGAAATGAAATAATAAAATAAAATGGATAACAATCATTTCATCAATCAGACCACTGTTGTTTTTTGATGTATCACAGCAAACAGAGCTGACTTAATTGGACAATCCCATCATGTGGAAAAAATTTGAAGCTCTTATCTGCCAGCTAACAACCCTGACAGGTATTTAAGGCCTTAACAATAAGATTGAATTCTATTGTCAGATTGTACCAAAACAGGTTACATATCTTGTTTGAATTAGTTAAAATGCAGAATGTACCAACACATAGCTGTAGATTAAGATGTTGATAGCAAATGATAAGTGGCAGGGATACAAGGTGTATTCTTCCTGTGTCGTGACGGCATTATAATTTAATTATTAACAGTTGATGGCCACGATTTTGAGCACTGATGACAGATCCAAATTGGAACACAACAGTAGTAATACTGACAGACCGGTTTCCTTTTTTTGCAGGGTGAGGTATTTTAAGTAAGTGGCACCCTATCGCTGCCAGCTGCGTATAATTTGTTAAGCTGTTATCTTATGTCTATTCATTTCCACTGACAGTTTATTAGTCTCTATCCTTGACAGATGGGTCAAAGAGGAAATTGTGTGTCCGTACATTAACTTAGTCTTCAGCAGTTAATTATTAAAAGTTTGGCAGCTGCATCTGGCTCCCACCATAAATAAGTGACATCAGGTTTTGTGTAGAAGTTGACAGCACAGCAGGATATCACACCATATTTGCCAGAAAATTACTTCATTACAGGTTGTCATGATTCATTAAGAGGGCTCTAATAGGAGAGAAAGGATAGGTGACACATGCATGTAATATGAAAACATGCTGCATTGGAGTTCAGCGGATTTTTAAAACAGTAGACATTAGTAGGTAGCCCAATTTGCTATTTTTGTTTTGTTTTGTTAACCTGCTGTTCATTTCATTGTATTAGCTTTCTTCTCTGAATTTAAATTACCGTGTACTTGCTCAAAAGTGCTTAAAATAAAATGTCAAGATGGACAATGTAACTTACGTAGCCATTTATCCATGTCCAACATTTGACCAATCGTAGAGCTGCGCCGATCAAATTCAAAACCAAAGACAACCTGAGTAAATTCAAAATAATATTTTAAAAGTTACCCAAACCACCGTGGTTCATTGTGAAAATTGTCCCACTTCCCCTTTGTTATTTTTGTTCAAATGTGATTAACTAATTTTTTTTGGTTTAATGTCTCTAGTCCTATCCAGGCTAGATTACTACCTGATGTGTAGAGTCAATATATCACATCAACATAACCTCCATCCATCCATCCATTTTCTTCCGCTTATCCGGGGTCGGGTCGCGGGGGCAGCAGCCTAAGCAAAGAGACCCAGACTTCCCTCTCCCCAGCCACTTGTTCCAGCTCCTCGGGAGGAACCCCAAGGCGCACCCAGACCAGCTGAGAAACATAGTCCCTCCAGCGTGTCCTGGGCCTTCCCCTGGGCCTCCTCCCAGTGAGACGTGCCTGAAACACCTCACCAGGGAGGCGTCCAGGAGGCATCCTGACCAGATGCCCGAGCCACCTCAACTGACTCCTCTCGATGTGGAGGAGCAGCGGCTCTACTATGAGCCCCCTCCGGATGACTGAGCTTCTCACCCTATCTCTAAGGGAGAGCCCAGACACTCTGCGGAGGAAACTCATTTCAGCCGCTTGTATCCGTGATCTCGTTCTTTCGGTCACCAGCCAGAGTTCGTGACCATAAATGAGGGTAGGAACATAGATCGACCGGTAAATCGAGAGCTTCGCCTTTCGGCTCAGCTCTCTCTTCACCACGACAGACCGATAAAGCGCCTGCATAACTGCAGATGCCCCACCAATCCATCTATCGATCTCCCGCTCCATTTTTCCCTCATTCGTGAACAAGACCCCCAAATTCTTAAACTCCTCCACTTGGGGAAGGACCCCATCCCCGACCCAGAGAAGGCACCCCACCCTTTTCCGGCTCAAGACCATGGCCTCGGATTTGGAGGTGCTGATTCTCATCCCAGCCGCTTCACACTCGGCTGCGAACCGCTCCAGCGAAAGCTATAGATCACGTTCCGATGGAGCCAACAGGACCACGTCATCTGCAAAAAGCAGAGACCCGATCCTGAGGCCACCAAAACGGATCCCCTCAACGCCTTGACTGCGCCTAGAGATCCTGTCCATAAAAGTTAGGAACAGGATCGGTGACAAAGGGCAACCTTGGCGAAGTCCAACTCTCACTGGAAACAAGCCCGACTTACTGCCGGCAATGCGAACCAAACTCTGGCACGTACAGGGACCTAACAGCCCGTATCAAGGGGCCCGGTACCCCATACTCCCGGAGCACCCCCCACAGGGCCCCCCGAGGGACACGGTTGAACGCCTTCTCCAAGTCCACAAAACACATGTAGACCGGTTGGGCGAACTCCCACGCACCCTCCAGGACCCTGCTGAGGGTGTAGAGCTGGTCCAGTGTTCCACGGTGTCGGCTTTCTACCATAATATGCTCTGCAACTCACTTTCTACTCAGAGAGGTGGGGGTGCCGAACTCCAAAACCCCGGCGGGAACTGTTTCAAAATAAGACCCAGAACTGACAGACAGAGAGTTAAATAACACACACACAACAGATATCTGTTTCAAAGTGGACGCACCTGCAGATGGGAGCCAGAAAAGATCTGACTCGCTTCTCTACAAGGGTGTACCATTTTTATTACAGAAGAACAAAGAAAATATCACATGACTCCTCTCTCCTCCTTCTACATCTTGACAAGTCATACATTTTCTCCAGGTCTCCTGACCTGGTTTTATAGCCGTACCATGAACTAGAGTTATAACCGATCCTCCCTGCTTTCAGTTCATATCTTTACCCAAGAGTTTATTTACTTAAAACCTTACCCCCATAAAATACTGGTAAAGAGTCATGTTTTACTACCCTGAATAATATAAACAGGCCTATTACCTCTAAACGCTTACTAAAGATATATTTAAAACATATGTACTGCATAATAAAAAATAGCCCCAAAAAAGTAGAATACAACAACGGCCAGGACGAAAACCGCATTGTTCCTCCTGGATCCGAGGTTTGACTATCCGTCGGACCCTCCTCTCCAGAACCCCTGAATAGACCTTACCAGGGAGGCTCAGAAGTGTGATCCCCCTGTAGTTGGAACACACCCTGTGGTCCCCCTTTTTAAACAGGGGGACCACCACCCCGGTCTGCCAATCAAAGGGAACTGCCCCCGATGTCCACCCAATATTGCAGAGCCGCGTTAACCAACACAGCCCCACAACATCCAGAGCCTTTAGGAACTCCGGTCGAATCTCATCCACCCCCGAGCCCTGCCAGCGAGGAGCTTTTTAACAACCTTGGTGACCTCAGCACCAGAGATTGGAGAGACCGACCCCAAGTCCCCAAACCCTGCTTCCAGATTGGAAGGCGTGCTGGTGGGCTTGAGGAGGTCTTCGAAGTATTCCATCCACCGACCCAAAACGTCCCGCATCGAGGTCAGCAGCACACCATCCCCACTGTAAACAGTGTTGGTGGCAGACCGCTTTCCCCCCCTGAGACGCCGGATGGTGGACCAGAATCGTTTCGAAGCCGTACGGAAGTCGTTTTCCATGGCCTCTCCAAACTCCTCTCACGCCCGAGTTTTTGCCTCAGCAACCATCCGAGCCACATCCCGCTTGGCCTGTCAACATGACCTGTCTGACAAAATTAGGTAGGCTACATAAGCTAAAAAACCAACACATCTAACAACAGCCGTAAGAAATTCAACAGATAAAAACATTATTAATAAGATTTATCGGCCTGGAAAGGGTTACAGAGCTATTTCTAAGGTATTGGTTCTCCAACGAACCTGCATGAATAATATTCCACAAATCCCGAAAACATGGAAAATCAGTAAAGGCTCCCATGAGGGACCAACCTCTCAAAACTGCACCAGACTGACATCAATAACTCATCCATGAAGTCATAAAATAACCTAGAACAACATCTGAAGCACTCCACTTGCCTCAGTCAAGGTTCATTATTTATCAATGTGAAAGAGTGGGCAGAACTAACATAATTTTAGAGTTCCACAGTGAAACCCACTGCTGTCTAAAAAAATCACAAAGAATCAGGCCCTATAGTTCAAGAAGGCATTGGAATCTGTACCTGCAGCTACACTTATGCACATTTAATAGAATTTCAAAAACAAACAACACAGCACAAACACAGTGATGGTTGTGTGATTGTCTTAGTCTGTTTTGCTTCTGTAAAAGCAGAAAATCTTGAGAGAAAACGTCTGGAGGGAAATGAAACTGTTAAACCCAAAATTACTTTTTTGAACAGGCTTGAGATAACCAAGCGGCAAACTCTGCCGCTCAGACTTGAGGTCAACCCCGAAGTAACATAAATTGCAGTTCACCCCTCATCCGCTGGGGGCTGGCTCCAGAAAGGAGCAATTTCCCATTGACTCCCATGTTAAAAAGGCCAACTTCACAGTAGAAATAAACATGCTTACAGCCTGGTTCAAAAAACCATTTTAGGTTTAATAGGTCAAGTTTATATTCATGACAACTCTGAGGGGGGTGAATTGTTTTCTAACTCATCTGTTTAGACATAATTTAATCTTGAAATTGAAAAATGAGCCGTCAGTGCTAGGGCTGGTGGCTAACAGCTTGCCGCCATAGACTGCTTACCCCCCCTGCTTGCTCCGGGGAAGGCCTTCAGCCTCGATGTTGTGCATTTAAGATAAGGCTGCTTGGGTGAAAATGGGTTGAAATGATCGCATTTCTTATTTACTTTACATGTTGATTTATTCGAACTTCATAGTTTTAGTAAAAGCTATGGAAAAATGGGGCTTCATGATTTTATTTGACAAAACTATTGAATTGTGCTCATTTCACCGTCAAAATTAATGTATTCCTGGTCAAGACACACACACATATATACATGTATATATATATATGTATATGTGTGTGTGTGTGTGTGTGTGTGTGTGTGTGTGTGTGTGTGTGTGTGTGTGTGTGTGTGTGTGCGTGTGTGTGTGTGTGTGTGTGTCTGTATGAACCAACACGTTATTTTGACGGTTTTAACATGTAAAGTAGATAAGAAATGTGATTATTTCAACCCCTTGTCGACCAAGCAGCCTTATCTTGGAGACTAATTTGTTTTAAAAAATAACCTGTTTTTTCCCAACTAACTCCAGATATATTTAATATTTTGTTGTCAGAGATTTTTTACTTTTTAAAAATGCACAACAGTTTTCAGTTAAGACATGAACCATTTCTGTATGTGATATGCTGTCATTTGTGATTCACTTTCATTTTTGTACTTTTATACATACACCCATAAGTGTTACAGTATGTCTGTGTGCTCATTTGTTTACAGCACGTTTGTCTTGTTGTGGTGAGTGGGTTTCCAACTAAGACGGGTTTTTAATATACAATGTTTTTTTTCCTTACAGATTATATCAATCACTTAAAACTACAGGAAGATCATAAGAAGAAGTACTTAATAATATATGTGCATCACCTTTAATGCCACTTCTTTCATATCCTTAGGTGCTGTCCGTTTTCTGTTTGTTAGATTAAATAAACAACAACAAATGAATTAAGTTTCTGTTTTTCCTTCACACAAAGATATTGTTTCCATTTTGAGAAAAAAAAGAATCATAGTATTCTAGCCGCATTAAAAGTATGATTTGGCTTTGTAATATTGCAGACGCTAAGGTTTATTTCATTATTGAGATCTTGAAGGAATTTACAGTATCAAATTCAAAAATGCAGTTGGCTGATAAATTATTTGTTTGACTTCTTATTTCTTCCCTTGTTATATACTGTTGAAATAATTTTCATTCATTATAGATAATAAAAAAAAATTTTTAAACACAAAATTCTCTAGAAGAAAGGGACGCATAAAAAAACAAAGGGGGCCAGAAAGAAAAAGAGACTTGCGTTCAGTAAAATGGGGTTGGGGGGGGGGGTTTGGGCAGAGTTGTCAACAGTGTTATGGCAACAGATCATCAACATCAACAGCATATTTAACACAACAATCAGGGCTATATTTATACTTTTTGCTTTAACATCAATTGTCCAAAAGGCCAGATTCAAAAGCAGCAAGACTCCTAACTGGAGCCTTTCACTGCCGTTCAAGATGGCCTTTAAGAAAATTAGCAATATCACTTAAAAACATATAACTTTCCCTATTTGTGAAATGTACTTAGTCTGACAAAAATATCCCTGGACTGTTATGTCTAATGTGAGGATGCATAAAGATGGCACCATTTACACTAGGAATGAAAGAAGCCATAACAATGTTGACAAACGTCCTGGTCTTTTCTATTTTTGCCGGGTTTACACCTGCCCTCTATCGACGCCTTTGGGTGATGGAGGAGAAGATGATGGACATCTGAGAGTGGAGAAGGTTAAGCTGGTGCAGGTCCTCCTTCATCATGTTCACCAACTGGACACTGTTGACCATCCACATGTCATTTCTGCCACAGCTGATGATGAGGACATCGAGAGCTGCTCTTCCTCACAGGGAGTTGAAAAGAAATGGGAGAAGGCCTTTCCACCTCAGACCCCCCCAGCCAAACCAGGAGATACGGATGTCTGGGAGGCCGAGGTTGCCTCCAATGGTGTCTTCAGCTCTCTCAGAACACCCGATTCGAATGTTATCAACCTTTAAATGGCTGTTATTAGCAATCATCACTCCAATACAATAGCTTCAGAATGTGCCTCCTCTACATCCTAGCAGGCTATAAGGTACGCATCTACCATTGTTATCAATGATAATATGCATTAAAAAATTTTTTTGCATCGTCCACGTCTAAAAGCGTAAGTTTCGTGTCTTACAAGTGTCTTACTAAAAGTACAACTTATCCCTTCCCCGACCTCAATAAATAATTAGTAAAATTAATACATTGCAGAATTGACTATGATCGAAATTAGTCATATTAGCTGTTGCTAATCTACAATAGCTGTGGGAAAGTTTTTTTTTCAACTGGAAGATCCTACATGGTAGTACAATCACTAACAATTAGGGTAAATACAAACAAGTATTAATATAAGTATGTGAACTATCCTAACTAACATAGCTTGATCATGTATCTGATGCATAGACTAAATAGATCTCATACACTATTAATAACTAAGTTAAAATATTATTGAAAACTTTATGATCATTTCATTTAAATAAATTATTTCAATTTAAATATTGACTTACCGATTTAATATTGTATTTACAGCCTGGATGGAAGAGGGTAGCAGAGTTGCAATACCCCGGTTGTCAGGCTAAAGGCGCCCACTAACCTCTGTTAGCTTCAGTTAGCTCCAGGACTAGCTCCTGCCTACATTGGCTCAGAGTGTCAATCAACCGCCCCCACCCTCACAGCGCCACTCTCAGCTCCACCTCTTTGCCTGTTTTTGTATTTTCTGGGTGTGACGAGACGCGTGACGCAGCCAAGACGGCGGCGGTGGGAACTGCCCAGTTGGCTTCATTTTTGCTCTTCAGAAACCTATGAGTGACGTCACAGACACTTCGTCCATCTTTATACAGTCTATGGAGATAACACATCACATGACAGAAAAAATAGTAATAATGCACATCAAATTAAACAGCACACCAAGCACTACAAGGCTATCTAAACTATTTTTACCCATCACAAACACAACTCAGATGCCACGTAAATAAATATTTGCGAATAAACTCGTAACATCATAGTTTTGTCAACCCAGCCGCCACATTTCTGGCTCTACTGCAGCAATCCTTTGTGCTAAAGACACAATCAACCCCTCAAATGAAAGCTGAGAACCTGCCAATTTCAAAGATGCATCTGCCAAGATGCTACACCAAAGAACCACTGAGATATAAGCCAAAGTATAACAAAACAAGAAATCGCTTTTCAGAATCACAGTAGTAAAATGTGCCTTAACTTTGCTGCTTTGCCGTGTAAAGATGATTTCTTTGGCAGATAAACGCTATTTTGTGATACTTCCATCTCTTGTGCACCATTCAAAACTTTTTGAGTGTTTCTATTACGATTTTTGGTTCCTAGGGAGTATTATTAATGTATTCTCGGAGAAGCCTGACATTCCCCCGAGGCTCTGTTCTTGGCTCCCTGGTTGGCTGACTGTGTTGTCAATCTTGTTTAGAAAGTTTTGGCGTTATTCTATTGGCTTCTAAGAGTCCAACGAGGTGTCGCTCATGCAAATTGACCAATCCGTTGCGGGGGTAGGTCTTTGCGTAAAATAAATGTACCAGCCGGCAAGACAGGCGCAGGACGCATGAGGACGCAAAACGCACAAAATATATATATATACATTATTGCATTATAATCAGATTTTTTTTCAAAAATGCCCAAAAGGGTTTATGTTAGGTCTACTGAACACTATGTGATATCAGAAGGAAAACTATGACTTTTACATGAAAAAAATAGAAATGGCACTATTTGTGGCGAACGGTGCCGAACTGGACACCTCGCCTGACTTGCATGCACTTAAACCTCTCCAGTTTTGTCCTGCTTCACATAATCAGTATCAGATTTTTCAGAGATAATGTCCACATGCTGTATTTAAATTTTATTGAGTAACCACTGCCATTCAAGCAATATCCATAGAGTTTTTCAATATTAAACATGTTTTCGTTTAGGCGGAGAAAGAAAAAATAAATTTCTGCTGTTTTCCATCTTCAGTTTCTCCTAACCAGTAATGGATAACATGCATAATGACACATCTATCAATTCTACTCAATGTTACCTTCACAGTGACACACAAATGGTTCAGATACTCCTTTTGGTTGCTGAAATATACACATTTTTCATGGGTATGCATTTTTCGAGAAATAGGCTTCAAAATAGGCCTAGGTTGTACTTAACTGCATTTAGGTTATACAACAGGACAAGGATCCAGGCACACCAGCAAGTCCACTGCTTAATGTCCCCAAAACAAAACAAAAAATTAAGATCTTGGAGTGGCTCATCCTGAGCTTTATAGAAGTACGATGTTAAAAATAGATGAAATGGTTTGAAAAGTTGCCTCATCCAACAACAAAATTGACTGTTAAAAGTCTATTTTAACCAGACTTTCAACTCCATCCATTAATTATTTATGAACAGAAGCCATCAGACACTACATCACCAGTCCATATATAAGATTAACAGAAATCATAATGCCAAATATCTAAACCATATGTACTTTGTGGCTGAAGTTTAATGATAACAATTATAAACCAAAGCAACTCTTTTACGAACCTTCATGTTGCTTTTGAAACTCATTGTCTCTGATCTAGGTTATCATTACTGGTAATGTGACAACTTTAAGTAGTTAAAATAAATATATTGTATTATGTATTATGCTGAGCAGCAGAGTACTTGCTCTGCAGACAGCAGTCTAATCTATCTGATAGCAGACAGTTGTTGGTTTACACCAGTGTTTCTCAAACTTTTTTTATCATTCCCCACTTTGGACAAAGGAGCATACACAAGACCCCCATGCTTTTATCACCCCAACAGAATGGTGACCACACCTGATTTTTAAAGTGTTTTATTTATTTAAATAGCCGAGTTAGTCTACAAGTTTTTAAGGGTATACATTAGTTGGAAAAAGGGGTTGCGCACTAGTATAAAACCGGCTCAGAAATATATGCTGTTAGTAGTTGCTACATGTAGAACTTCAGCTCACAGTTGGAGAAAATAAAAGTTGTAGTTTTATCAAATTTACAAAGCTTTCAAAAATACAAAATAAAAAAATAAAATAAATAAAGAGCAAGATACTCATCCCTGTATTTCCTTCGTGGTTGACCTTGTGACTTCTCTGACTCTTAAACGTTCCCTGATCTTTTTAGATATTTGTACATTTTGTAGATGGAATCACTGATAATGCGGCTACTTCAGCTTGTTTTGTTCTGCTGCGATATATTCCAACGTCAAACTCCCAGCCCGATCCAGGTCCCGGTTCTGTTTACAATGATGATCACAATTGTTCATTTATTTGGGTGTGTTTAATTTTGTGGGAGGGGGGAGTTGGTTGATTTAATTTACAGTGCAGTGAAACATTCACAACGACAGAATCTAGGGGGGAAAAACTATTTAAATCCCGTTGATGTCACGCCCCACCTGCAATACCTCTGCGCCCCACTAGTGGGGCTCACCCCATAGTTTGAGAAACAGTGGTTTACACGTTGTACTCTGGCAAATCTAATCTAACACATCTATTAGCTTATGTGAATCTTTAGTTGACATACAGTTTATGAAATTCTGCTTGTTTTTAATAATGTTATTATTCAGTTGTGCAAACATTTATTGGATGAAAGCTTAAACTTCCAAAGTAAAGTCAGTCAAAGTATATAGTCCTGCAACACAGGGTTATGTGCTCTGGATCAGAGATGGGTTACTGGCCTCAGCCTGATATCAGTTCCAATATTGACATCAGTTCGGGTCCGACACAGATAAAGATTGGACCCATTTTGAACCAACATATAAAAATACCATTAACGGTTGTATTAAAATGCAAGTTATAGAGTCTCCCTAATGTTTTCTCACAAATATATAAGTAGTGTACATGGATTAGTGCACCTACCTCTGGAATGATTCCAGCTGTCCACAATACATAGATAATGGCAGAACCCATTGTCCAGAGGATTTTGAAGGAGTATTTATTCTTCTCTTCATTTTTCAGTCTGAAGTGAGCGTCTGAAAAAGATGTAATCTACATAAACATTAGTTAAATATATAACCAGGTGATCCACAAGTAAAAATGTTGACAATTTCAAAACGTATTTAACTGGGTTATGTATACAGAAACTCACTCATTAAAACTAACTAAGCCAAACACCTTAGTAATATGCAAGACAAAATTAACCAAAATCCACATGCTCCATTAATCTTGAAAAGTTGAAAAGTGATTTGGACTGAGATTATATAGGATGTCTCCTTTAGTATTAAACTTAATCTGTGGTGCTGAAGTATCACTTCACTGTGCGTTGAATGATGGTGAACTCTTTACACCTCTGTGGCAAAACTGAGTGTCTCAGAACCTGATTTATCGCCTTGCATTGCTCTCTAAAAAGGACAAAACAATAAGCAGGAAGGACAGTTTTCTTTACTATTTTGAAGACAGGAAATCATAAATGTGACAACAGACTTAGACCCTCCAGCTGTATGGATTGCAAACGAGTTTAGACCATGCTTGTTTGTCCTTTTCTTCTGATTTGACCTTAATTTGATTAGAACAAAGACAATCCATGTTGTCCAGACTACTTTGTAGTTACAAGAGTGCATGACCTCAGTTGTTCTCTAAAGGGAGGAAGTGTCAGCTTATACAGCTTTAAATGCGGCAGTCAATAACTCATCAACAGTGATGGCACACAAATACAGTCAGCTGTGAACATGAGAGCAGCTGCACATCCTCTCACACCGACACAGCCCTCACCCTCAAACACAATTACAGATTTCTTTCTCATGCAGACATGGCTCTACAGACATGAGAACTGAACACAATTAACAGACAGTTCACAGCTACATTTGCGTATGTAGTCAAGGCAAGGCAAAGCAATTTTTATTTGTATAGCACACCTTCAACAACAAGGTAATTCTATGTGCTTTACATGGTTAGGTGGTAAAATAAAAATAGCAGTAAAACACAGACAAAGCATATAAAGCAAAAACAGCAATAAAGCATGAATCACACACAGATACATCAAAGCATTACAAAGCATATAATGTAAAAACAGCACTAAAACAAGAAGAATACACAAAACATGATACATCAAAGCATTGCTCAAAGGCAGCTCTAAACAGATACATTTTTAGTTGTGATTTAAAAGAACTCAGTGTTTCAGCAGCTTTACAGTTTTCTGGAAGTTTGTTCCAGATTAGAGGAGCATAGAAACTGATAGCTGCTTCTCAATGTTTGGTTCTAATTCTAGGGATGGTGAGTAGACTGGAATTAAAAGACCTGAGTGGTCTGGTGGGTTGGTATAGTAACATTAGATCTTCAATATACTTTGGTGCTAAGCCATTCAATGATTTATAAACTAGTAAAAGTATTTTGAAGTATGTTCTCTGAGCTACAGGGAGCCAGTGTAATGACTTTAGAACGGGGGTGATGTGCTCTACTTTCCTGGCTCTAGTGAGGACCCGAGCAGCAGCGTTCTGGATCAGCTGCAGCTGTCTAAATGACTTTTTAGGCAGACCTGTGAAGACGCTGTTGCAGTAATCAATCCGACTAAAGATAAACACATGGATGTGTTTTTCAAGATCCTGTTGTGACATCAGTCCTAGAAATGTTCTTTAGGTGATAGAAGGCTGATCTTGTTATTTCCTTTATGTGGCCCTGGAGGTTCAGGTCTGAGTCCATTACTACATCTAGATTTCAGGCCGGGTCAGTAGTTTCTAACTGTATTAATTGGAGCTGTGTGCTGACTATTGATCTTTCCTCTTTAGGTACAAAAGTAATTACTTTAGTTTTGTTTTTGTTTCTAAAATACAAAAATGAAAGTTATATGTCAGAGGAAAAATGCCAGCCTGGAGATTTATGATTGCTCTGCTGATGACAGCATTTGGTTGATTTTCACCAACTGGGACTGGACAAATGTAATAACTTCTGAAACATCTGTCTTTTGAACTTCCAGTGGAAGCACCATTACCACAATGATATAGAGCACGGATGCTAATTTGGAGACATTTTTGTGCAATGCTTAAAAAAATCCCAGCAACCTGTAAAACCCTTGAGCAATTATGGGTTAGGCAAATTTTTCTATGTACAATACAAAAGGTTTCAAAGGTAGTTCACCTTTTTAATGTTTCCCTGTTTTGAAGCCTGATCTAATCAATTTCAGTCCTCAAGGGCTGGTCTCCCACAACTTGTAGACCTGGTTCACTTTGCAGAATTCATAGGCCAATTTTCGCCCCGATTCTCCCCTTCCGACAAGCCCAGATTATCGGGAGGGCTCTCAAGATAATCCAAAAATATATTCCTGCCATTTGTGGTGCGTTTTCAGAGCGCTCTGGTCTGCTTGGAAGGATGGAACCGTTCCGATCCCAAATATGGGATATTGAACATGTTGGATTGTTTTGGCACGATATCGCGCATGTTGAGAGGACAAACGAGCATGTAGCCTGTTGAATGTGATGTGCAGCCAATCAGAAAGCAAGGTGACAGGCAGCGATATCCTTTGATCCACGCTTTGGAAGTGTCTATTTTTATTTCCAAGTGTTGGCTTACTTGACCGCAGTCCACAAATGACCGCAAATTGTAAGATTTCCTGTTTGAGCTTCAAACTTTTGTGGCCAGTGTATGGTGGCCAGACACCATACACTGTAGGTGAATGAAAACAGGAATTCCTATTATTTTTCATCCAATGTGTGTGGTCTGAAACTTTTGCGACAATTTTTAAATCCTGCTGTGTGAACCAGGCCTCAGCTGTGTCTCTGCTGCAGCACAGCTGAATTAAATAACTTGGTCATTTGTTGGACTGTAGAGCTTGAGAACATGTTGATGAGGTAATTCTACTATTTTCATTCATGTGTGTAGGGCAGAGAATCTTCTAAAAGTTGCAAAACACTGACCCTCGAGGACAAGAGTTCAAGACCTATGCTCTGTTGTATGACGGCAAATTTCAGTGGTGTTGAAACCATGAACAGTAACATCTACCATGGTTTAAAAATTTCTGAAAGAAATTACAAGATGTATCCTCACTTTATGAACTCACACAACACCTTCCTCTCAACAAGCCTATTAAAGTAGTTTTAACATTTTGAGTTACAATATTAGAGCTCCCAGAAACAAAAATTGACTCTTATTGCGTCAAATATAGGATCCTACTGCATTGACTGGATATTTGCAAATTCAAAAACAAAACTAATCTCACAAATATTTTTAAAGAAATGTTAAAGAACGGAACAAATGAATGTTATTTTTTAGTTACCGCACTCAGTAATATCTGAGAGGATTAATTTTATTTACAAAATGCCTTCTTGTTTAGTCAATACATTTCACGCCAACATGTGAAGATGGGGCCACGCACACAGGCCGCTCCCATTTACAGTCGCAATCAGGGGCATCTCCAGCCTTCAAGGAGTACCTGGGCTTAGGCCAGACAAGATGTGATTTTTTTTTTTTAAGAAAAAAAAGTGTTCCAATAGATTATAGAATATAGCATACATAGTAAGGTGCCTAAATTATAATTTATTTTCAATGCATGCATGTCAAAACAGTGTAATGTGTCATCTAACATTCAATGGCATCTAATTTATTTTTATATCTAATGTTCAATTTAATTTAGTGTTCAGTGTTTTGTGTTTTGGAAAATTACATCTGAAAAAAGCAAAACCAAACAAAAATTTAGTTTGATCAATCTTTCTTCACCAGCTTCTGTTGGTCTCCCTTTTCTCTTCTTTACTTGGATTTCCCTTTCTTTTTCCCATTTGTCTTCCTTTTTCCATCTCTCTCCTTCCAACAATGAACTCCCCAAATTTTCTTTGATTTAGAATAAAATTGTTTACAAACACTGTGCACATACTATCATTTATAAATGATTTACCTATTGCTGTCTCTCTCTGTTTTTATCTCTAGCTGTTGTCTCTCCTCTTCTCCCTCTCATCACTTGATCTTCTTTCATCATTGGTTCTGTCTTGGATAGTCTGTTTGGCTCTGTCAATAATGCCAAAATGGTAAATTAGGAAATAATGTAAAGCTAAACTTTACTTATTTAGTTTATTATATCTTCAATGATGCACTGTTATTGACCCATTTTGAATTAGCTTCTATCTATATTTTAATAGGCATTATGATAGTTGGAATTAAAGGATATTTTCTTATTAATTATCTATAACACAATGTTGGAATATGTAATTATTACCAGTTCACATGGCTAATGATGATGCTGGTGCTTCTGCAGGAGCTCCAGTTACAGCTCCTCTCTTTAGCTCATCTCTCATACCTTCTACAAAATCATGACATCAGAATTAAGATTGAAATGTATGATAATTGTAATCTAATAATACAAAACACAAACTAAATGTCCTTATGCAAACAACTGGGCTACATCAAGTCATGATTCATCAATAGTGTTACAAAAGTGTTTACTTGGTTAGCAATCTCTAGCACAAAAAAAATCAATTTAAATAACTGTGATCAATTTCAATGTTTGATTGGAACAGCTCTGCTGCTGCTGGCTCCTTCTCTGGCTGGAGCTCATCTTTGCTTTTTTCTACAAAATCCATCCATTATCTGTACCCGTCGATTTTGTGCAAAGAACTTCATTAACATTCTTTCTACAGACAATAAACCTATTAAAACTTTTTTTTAAAGAGGCATAATGTGTCCCCTTTAAAATTAAGAGATTAGGAATTATTGATTTTAATATACGCAGTAAACAGTTTGGTTTTTTTGGGAGTATTTCTCAAGATAAAGCTTTTTTTAACCTACTGAAGTTCATGTTCCTGTTATAACAAGAAACATTCTCAAACAGATAAAGAAAAGATGATAATGTTGGCAATGGAGTTATGCTTAAGATGTTGCAACTTTTGGATAGCTAAACTGAATGCCAACATACCATGAGAACCAGTCTTTCATGGCATATGGATATATGACATATGCATGATATAAAAGTAAGATATCCTAAGAAAGAGACTTACAGATATAAAGGTGCCTTTTTAAAATTTTTCTCATTATTAATAGTCTTATTTACAAATATGCCTCAGTTTTACCTATAATTGATATTTGCTGTGGACTTATAGTAATGGTTACCAAGCTATTTCTAATGATTCTGTACGGAAACGAGACTAAAGAGAACGTTTTTAAGTTGTTTAAGTTTTAAGTCTAACATTTAGCCTTAAAAATAACAACACTAAAAAGAGTGATTATTGCCTGTTATCAATGACTAATTATTATCAAGACTGATTATAAGTTATCTTGATGGCAGTAGTTACTACCAAGGATGACAACTGCTGGGGCAATTACTTTCCCACCCAGCAAATGGTGATTTTGGACAGTTTTTGTCCCTTTAAAGAATTAAAATATAATTTTAATTCTGCATGTTTGAGATAAAAGTAAAAGTAAGAAAACTTTCAAGGGCTAAGTACTAGCTAAATATAGCACTGTTCAAGCCATCAGTTCTCCTGAGAGAGTCTTTTTAGATTACATAAAAAGAACCTTTCTGCCTATGGTACAGTCTTCCTAAAGACCTGAGAACAGCTGAGAGTGTTTTATTTAGCAAAACCCTTTTTTTTTTACTTGATACCATATATGTACATTTCCTAATATTTCAAACGTAAGTTCATTATTTGTTCACTGACTTTATACTGCTTTTAAATAATTTCATTAACCATTCTTATTGTTGTGAACTATAAATGTTTATACCAGACATAGAGTTTATTGAAACCTTATCCTTTTTTATTGTGTATTTTATTTCTGTTAAGTACTTCTCTCCATGTCTGGATGTTTGCCTCCCTTCCTTTCATACTTTTGTCAGCCCTTTTCTTTTGACAACTGTTTTTATCTCACAGTACACAAAGCACTCTGATGCCCTCTTGTATGAAAAGTGCTCTATGAAGATTGATTGATCTAAATTGGTTATCCCAAGACAATAGAAGTGCCAACTCATGGGCAAGAAAGACCTCCTCAATCTATAAATGGCAAATCTTTTCTGCTGCCAGAAAGATTTATCTTAGAAATTGATAGGTTTTTTATTATTATTCAGAGCAGGTTAAAGCCATTTATTGATATAGGTTTACTTTCCTGAAATTTCACTCAAAAAACACCAACAAAAAGGCATTCCTTAGGCTAAGAGACTTTTCTCAAAACTCCCAATTTAAACCATTAATCTTCTAATTGAAGAAAGACCACTCCATATACTGAGCCACCCCCTTGTAATTCACACATACATACTATAATAAAGTAAGCCAAAGGAAATTATTCCTTTTCAAAACTAGGACCAACAGCTGTTTGACATTTGCAGCAATATATTCAGAAACATGAAGTGATTGTTGATTAGCAGGTTACTCTGACCCTTCAAGAGCTGAAATGAAATTAATCTCTGAAGAATGTAATAATTACAAACTGTGGACTGCTTATACTGCAAACACAAAGGCTCCTAATTACAATCATCCTTAACAGTAACTACTATACTGCAGATGAGTCACACGCTGTCACGTAAACTGTCTTGGATAGATAAAGTGGTTTTGTTTTTTACAGTCCCCCCCCCCCCCAAGTCAAAGTGGATTGATTGAGACATGTTCTGTCACTGTGTTCCTGTATGAAGCCTATTCACAGCATATCTTTGTAGCCCATTGGTGGGTTGAATAAGCTGTGTTCCTTATTATTACTGACTTACTTCACAATCTCAACCTTAATTGGCACATTGCTGCAACACTGACAATTTCTGTTGTGTATTTTTAGACATGAAACCAAAGTTGCAGTTTTCTTGAGGTTATGGCAGGCATGTAGCTTCTTCCTCCGTGGAATTTAAGCATATGTTTTGAGGGGGGAAAAAAACTTTAATCTGAGTTCACTTTCTGAGTCAGTCTTTTTCTAATTAAAGGTGTTGGCTGAAATCTGTCTAATGACTGAAATATATATACAGTATTTGCCATGGTCTGTGTCCAAATCCCATCCATTTACTTTCCTTTGAAAATCTGTTATCCCCACAATTCAAACGCAGCAAATTAAATGGTGACTTTTGTCAGCTCTCCCCAATCTCAATATATCTAATATTTTACTTGCACAACATGGCTTTCAGTTTTTATTTCTTTATAGCTGGCCGTGAAAGCTCAGAAAATCGGACAAAGATTTATACGGATGCTTATGGCAGGGCGTTGATGTAGGTAGAATACTGTGTATTTGCAAAGCTTGGTGGTGGTTTTGAACCACAAGGCCAAGCTTGTTTTGATGTAAACCTCATCTCAAGTTACTTCAGACCACAAGCGCCAAACTCCAGTCCTAGAGGGATGATGTCCTGCAACTTTTAGATGTCTCTCTGCTTCAACACTCTTTAATAAAATAATTAGATAATTAGCAGGTCTCTGTTTGACCAGGGATACTTTTAAAAGTTCCTTGAGGAATGGAGTTTGATTCTGCTGATTCAGACGTTTAGTTATTTATCATGCTCTAATTCTACTAGTGAGCCTCCATTATGGGACTCCCTTTACCACAACTTCCATCCATCCATCCATCCATCCATCCATTTTCTTCCGCTTATCCGGGGTCGGGTCGCGGGGGCAGCAGCCTAAGCAAAGAGACCCAGACTTCCCTCTCCCCAGCCACTTGTTCCAGCTCCTCGGGAGGAACCCCAAGGCGCTCCCAGGCCAGCCGAGAAACATAGTCCCTCCAGCGTGTCCTGGGCCTTCCCCTGGGCCTCCTCCCGGTGGGACATGCCTGAAACACCTCACCAGGGAGGCGTCCAGGAGGCATCCTGACCAGATGCCCGAGCCACCTCAACTGACTCCTCTCGATGTGGAGAAGCAGCGGCTCTACTCTGAGCCCCCTCCGGATGACTGAGCTTCTCACCCTATCTCTAAGGGAGAGCCCAGACACTCTGCGGAGGAAACTCATTTCAGCCGCTTGTATCCGTGACAACTTATTATTCAATAATTGGAAATCCGTACAGCATTTAGAAATTCCAACAAAGCAATAGTATGCCTTGGCTCTTTCAGTGAGAAACAATAACTTCACATTATATTAATAGTTCCACAAAATAAATGTTGCAATTTATGGGCAATATTGGTATGCAAAATTAAATCTTTTTTTTAAAGTATTGGAAATGTTGTGTTCACTGTTCAGACAAGTATGTAATCTTAATCTTACGTTTAATGTGACTTCCCTCCTCCCAGACTCCCTGCTGTGAGTAGAAAATTCTCACTAAGTCTCAGGCTTCAGGCCACGAATACACGGTGTGGGATGAGTCAAAGATAATCATGGAAGAGGAGTAGCTAAATGTTTGGTGACTTTGGATTTCTAAAATACAGACAATTTGACAAGACACATGCAATTTGAAAAATATGTCACACCACTATAAACTGCACAGACAGCATGACTCAGATTCTCACCTGAGGCGGAAAGAGTGCAAATGTGGAGGTGACTGCCTCCCACTTGCATTCAGATCTGCTTCACCCCAGCAGAACCTTGAGCAAGAAAACTGACATACTTCATGTTTTTTCCTTAAGTCTGGCTTTTTGGTTGATAGGGAATCGGGTGATTGAGCTCACTGCTGCTTAGGCAAATCCATCTGCTAGCAGAACTTACAGCATATTGCACTATGCTTCATTTCAACTCTAAGCTTTTCTATAAACTATTGAATTTGTCACATGTGAATATGCAACAGAGGACAGAAAAGAGAAAAAGGGGTAGGCTTCACTTTACATGTCGTGTCTATTTAAAAGTACTTTTAAAACAACATATTTGCAGGAGGATGATTTCAAATGCCAATTGTATTCATGTTCCCACCAAAAGCTGGTCACTTTTTCCCCAGGATTATGAAACAATTGGAATCTTTGATTTACATGAATAAACAACCCAAAGCTGAAGAATCTAACCTATATTAGTCCCACAAGTGGGAAATTTGCATTGTTGCAGCAAAAGGTGTACAGACAGTAAAAACAGTAAAGAGATTAAAAAGAAACAATGCCAATAATAAAAAAAAAGTTAGTTTAAAAAGTAAATAAATAAATTCATAAATGAAGAGCTGTCTCTGCTTTTGGCTTTCCACGTCAGCGGCCAGCTGCAAGGGCGTTGTTATAAAGTCTAACAGCAGCTGGAAGGAAAGACCTTCTGAATCTTTCTCTCACACATCGCGGATGCAGCAGCCTTCCACTGAAGGAGCTTCTCAGTGCCGTCAGAGTCTTCTGCATTGGGTGGGAAGTGTTGTCCAACAGGGATGTCAGCTTAGCCACCATCCTCCCATCACTCACCACCTCCACTGAGTCCAGAGGGAATCCTAGAACGGAGCTGGCCCTCCGGATCAGTTTGTTCAGTCTCTTTCTATCCCCAGCAGAGATGCTGCTTCCCCAGTGAACCAAACCATAAAAAATAGCTGAAGCACTACAGAGTCAAAAAAGGTCCTTAAAAGTGGGCCTTGCACTCCAAAGGATCTAAGCCTCCACAGCAGGTACAACCTGCTCTGCCCTTTATTGTAGAGTGCATTTGTATTATGAGTCCAGTCTAGTTTATTATTCAGATGAATACCAAGGTACTGATAGGTCTCCACAACCTCAATGTTTGTACCTTGGATGTTCAGTGGATGCAGTGGAGGATGTTTGTGCCGGCAAAATTCTACCACCAGCTCTTTGGTCTTTCCAGTGTTGATATGGAGGTAGTTCCGCTTGCACCAGTCCCCAAAATCCTGAGTCAGTTCTATTTACTCCTTGTCGCCCCCCTCAGTTACAAGGTCGTCTATTGTGGAGTCATCTGAGAACATCTGCAGAAAGCAATTTGTGGAGTCGTATGAGAAGTCTGCAGTGTATATGGTAAAGAGGAATGGTGCCAGAACTGTTCCCTGTGGGGCCCCCGTACTGCAGATAATTCTGTCTGACACACAGCCCCGAGTCCTCACATACTGTGGTCGATTCGTGAGGTAATCCAGGATCCATGAGGTAAGATGATGTTCCACTCCCATGCACTCCAGCTTGTCCCTCAGGACTGCAGGTAGGATAGTGTTAAAGGCACTTGAGAACTCAAAAAAGATGATTCTCACAGTGTTTCCTGTGATGTCAAGGTGGGAGAGGGAACGGAGTAAGAGGTGGATGATGGCATCATCCACCCCAATGCCAGGCTGGTATGCAAACTGGCGTAGGTCTAATGATGAGCTCACTAGAGGCCGAAGCTGCTTAAGGACTAGCCGTTACAGGGTCTTCATCAGATGGGATGTCAGAGCCTGTATCTGTTGAAGTCCTTTGGATGCTGGTTCTTTGGCACAGGTACTACACATTATGTTTTCCATAGCTGTGGCACTTTGCCCAGCTTCAGGCTCAGGTTAAAAATGTGTGCCATCACCCCACACAGTTGATCCGCGCAGAGTTTAACAACCCTTGAGCTGATACCATCTAGACCCACTGCCTTCTTGGTGTTCATCCTCTTCAGTTCCATCCCAACCTTGAGAGCTGAAACCAGAAAGTGGGGGCTGCACGCTGGAGACGCACTGGATGCTGTGGATCCAGATGTTTGAGGCCGCAACAGGGATGGCTGTACAGGTGGAAAAACTGAAGCTGAACAATCAAACCTGTTGAAAAATAGATTTAATTTATTTGCCCACCTCACATCCACCCCATCCAGCAGAGGGCACTTTTCCTTGTGCCCTGAGATAGTTCTAAGGCCTCTCCAGACCCCACTGACATTATTCTGCTGAAGTTGCTTTTCCATTTTCTGCCTGTAGCTGTCTTTCCCCTCTCTGATCAGTTTCTTCAGCTCTCTTTGCACCTTTTCAGCTCCACTTTATCTCCCATTTTGAATGCCCTCTTTTTTTCTTAAGGACTGCTTTGTTCCGTGGAGTAACCCAGGGGTTGTTGTTTGGGTAGCACCATACAGTTCTGATGGGTACGATGTTTTCCACACAAAAAGTAATATAGTCTGTAATGGAGGACACAAGACTGTCAATGTCCTCCCCATGATCATCACAAAACACCTCCCACACAGACTGAAAACAGTCCTTTAGAACTTCTTCACTCTCCTCCGACCATCTCTGTACTGTGCAGGTTTCTGCTGGCACCCTGTGCTCCAAGGGCTCATGCACAGTAACCAGGTGCACCAGACTGATCGGATCTTCCCAGGGGAGGAAGGGGCGGTAAACTGTATGCATCTTTAATGTTGGCATACAGTAAGTCCAGTGTTTTATTGTCTCTAGTGGGGCATGTCACATCCTGGGTGAAAGTGGGCAGTATAGAGTCCAATGATGCATGATTAAAATCACCTGATATTAAAAACAGTGCTTGTGCTGACTGTGTCTGGAGTCTGCTAACTACAGTCATGGCCAAAAGTTTTGAGAATTACATAAATATTGGAAATTGGAAAAGTTGCTGCTTAAGTTTTTATAATAGCAGTTTGCATATACTCCAGAATGTTATGAACAGTGATCAGATGAATTGCATAGTCCTTCTTTGCCATGAAAATTCCATTGCATTTCATTGCTGTCATTAAAAGACCTGCTGAGATCATTTCAGTAATCGCCTTGTTAACTCAGGTGAGGTTGTTGACGAACACAAGGCTGGAGATCATTATGTCAGACTGATTGGGTTAGAATGGCAGACTTGACATGTTAAAAGGAGGGTGATGCTTGAAATCATTGTTCTTCCATTGTTAACCATGGTGACCTGCAAAGAAATGCAAGCAGCCATCATTGCGTTGCATAAAAATGGCTTCACAGCCAAGGATATTGTGGCTACTAAAATTGCACCTAAATCAACAATTTATAGGATTATCAAGAACTTCAAGGAAAGAGGTTAAATTCTTGTTAGGAAGGCTTCAGGGCGTCCAAGAAAGTCCAGCAAGCACCAGGATCATCTCCTAAAGAGGATTCAGCTGCGGGATCGGAGTACCACCAGTGCAGAGCTTGCTCAGGAATGGCAGCAGGCAGGTGTGAGAGGATCTGCACGCACAGTGAGGCGAAGACTTTTGGAAGATGGCCTGGTGTCAAGAAGGGCAGCAAGGAAGCCACTTCTCTCCAAAAAAAACATAAGTGACAGATTGATCTTCTGCAGAAAGTATGGCGAATGGACTGCTGAGGACTGAGACAAAGTCATATTCTCCGATGAAAACTCTTTCCGATTGTTTGGGGCACCTGGAAAAAGGCTTGTCCAGAGAATAAAAAGGTGAGCGGTACCATCAGTCCTGTGTCATGCCAACAGTAAAGACCATTCATGTGTGGGATTGCTTCTCATCCAAGGGAGTGGGCTCACTTACAGATTTGCCCAAAAACACAGCCATGAATAAAGAATGGTACCAAACACCCTCCAACAGCAACTTCTTCCAATAATCCGACAACAGTTTGGTGAAGAACAATGCATATTCCAGCACGATGGAGCACCGTGCCATAGGGCAAAAGTGATAATTAAGTGGTTCGGGGACCAAAACGTTGAACGTTTGGGTCCATGGACTGGAAAACTCCCCAGATCTTAATCCCATTGAGAACTTATGGTCAGTCCTCAAGAGGCGGGTGGACAAACAAAAACCCACTAATTCTGACAAACTCCAAGAAGTGATTATGAAAGAATGGGTTGCTATCAGTCTGGATTTGGCCCAGAAGTTGAGAGCATGCCCAGTGGAATTGCAGAGGTCCTGAAAAAGAAGGGCCCTCACTGCAAATACTGACTCTTTGCATAAATGTCATGTAATTGTCAATAAAAGCCTATGAAACGTATAAAGTGCTTGTAATTATATTTCAGTACATCACAGAAAAAACTGAAACAAAGATCTAAAAGTAGTTTTGCAGCAAACTTTGTCAAAACTAATATTTGTGTCATTCTCAAAACCTTTGGCCACAACTGTACAGTCTCTGCATTCGCAGAGGGAGGGACATAAGCTGTTACCGCAATAACCTGCGAGAATTCCCGAGGGAGATAGCAAGGTTGTGTGCTAACGGCTAGTAGCTCAATGTCTCTGCTGCAGAGTTGTTCCTTCACAGTACTGTGACCAGTATTACACCATCTGTGGTTGACAAACACTGCTAGCCCCTCTCCTTTCCTCTTTCCACTGTCCCTAGTCCTGTCCGCTCGCAGTAATTGGAATCCAGTTTGAAATAGGACAAAAGACAGTTTATGCCAAAGCTTGGACAAAGTCAACTGATCGTTTTGACTGTGGAGGGTTGTGAAGAATTACCTGTAAAAACCTCTACTTATGTTAACTGTTAAACCAATAACAGCTCTCCTCCTGCATGTTTTCTAATAATTATTCACTTTATTGGCAACACATCCTTTTTCTCTGTCTAAGCCAAATGAATGAGAGTGATTAACTGCAGCTGCTGTCTGATTTGTTTATCAGTATTTTAACTTAATTCCAACCACCACTTATAGCACGGGCCAGAAGTGACTTTTAAAGCCAAACAACATGGAAGAACACTAACTGTAGACTGCCTAATACAGTTTGATTGATGTGCCAGATTTTGTTTTTACAGACAGATTATGTAGAGAAGACTGAGCTAGTACAATCACTACATGGCTCACTAATATAATGTAGGTTATTCTGCTGACATTTGTGGGAAGAAATGGAAGGGCTACAATCTGTACTTTTTTATTAGGGCAATATGGAAAAAAGGATTAAAACAATACTTTGTTTGCTACAAAAAGGATCAATAACCATCATGATACAGTTTCAAATTAAAAGCCTAGTTTTTTAGAGAGTATCTGACCCAATAAAAAACCAATAATGATTAAGGTAAATAATAACAAATCAGATGTATTTTTCAAAATTGTCAAACTAGACTCAATTAATCTAACAATTGTTGGACTTCATCGAGTAAAACAAATATTCTCAACTAGCAATGTACAAAACCTAATTGCAGTATTGTTTACAAGTGTAAATCTGTAAGTAAGATAGTAATAATGGTGGCCACACTTACTGCCTGTTATTGTCCATCTTTATGGAATTTCAAAACCTACTTTTATCATTGTTCTACATTTTCTGTTTCTCGATAAATTATTGAAATCACTTTACTGCCCAGGACTTGATGGCCATAGTAATGTGCACTGATGCCTGGTTTTGGCATAAGAAATGTATTATTTTTCACTTTTTTAAACCATTTTTCAAAGTATCTTGATTTCAAATGTGGAAGGAAACATTACTATTGTAACCATCTATCCATCCTTTTTTTGGTACCCGTCCATGCAGGGTGGCAGGGGAGCCGGTGCCTGTCTCCAGCAGTCACAGGGCAAGTGGCGGGGTATACCCTGGAAAGGTTGCCAGTTCATCACAGGGCAACACAGAGACATACAAGACAAACAACCATGCATGCACACACTCATAGGCCAATTTAGAGAAACCAATTTACCTAACAGCCAATGTAAAGGGCAGCTGTAGCTCAGTGGTAGAGCTGTCAGCCTGCAACCCAGAAATTGTGGGTTCGATTCCAGCTTCCACCTGCTACATGTCGTTGTGTCCTTGGGCAAGACCTTGCCTACTGGTGTTGGCCAGAAGGGCCGATGGCGCAATATGGCAGCCTCGCTTCTGTAAATCTTCCCCAGGGCAGCTGTGGCTATAATCATATCTTGCTTCAACCAGTGTGTGAGAGTGAATGAATATTGGAGTTGTAAAGCGCTTTGAGAGTCTTGAAAAGCGCTATATAAATGCAAGCCATTATTATTATTGTTGAGGCTATGGCCTTTGACTGAACGAACTGCATCTCCCAGCATCCTTTCACTGAACTAACCGCATTTCCCAGCATCCGTTGCTGGGAACCCTCAACCCATTCTCATTGGTCTGTGGCCAGTGATGACATCACAGAGTTGATAAAGGCAGCACGAAGATTGAAATCTTTATCTTTTGGCTCCCCAGCGGTGCCGCAAGGAGACGCTTTAATCCACTGCTAGCATTTTCCCTTTTTTTCGAGACGCTTTAATCCACTGCTAGCATTTTCCCTTTTTTTCGTTCAAACCTGCTGGACCAGGAAGAACTTCCCTTTTAAACTTCTAAGTGAATCGGCCGAGCAAACAGACTTTCCTGTAGCCTAAGAGTAACCAGGTAGCCCGCTGGCCATCTGAGCTCTATTGAAACCGGCCCTGAGTCCCTCAGCGCCTAAAGTCAGACGTCCACTTTCCGACCTCGGTTTTGCGCAAACCGCTCCTTTAAACTGGACACTTTCAAGACGTTTCGTTGTGGACTGTGGAGAGCGTCATCACCAAGTACAAGTAGGATCCACCTGGTTTATATCTTTCGTTCTGGGTAGAGGAGATTTAGGTCTAGGATATATATATATATATATATATTTTTCTGTGGTTAAAAATAAGTCTGTCAACTTGTTAACCACTGTTATTCTTGGTCGTCTGTATCTGTAAAAAGACCCTGAATGTGCATGCTTTTTGTGTTTTATTATTTGACTTTGGTTGCAACCAGAAGCAGTATATTATATTGTATTATTTCCAGGCTTGTTTATTTTCCGCTGCGGTCGGCGCGTGTCTGTTTAGACAGGTCGCGCGGCCTCAGTAGATCCCCTTTCTCCGTCGCCCCCGTTTCCTTTGTCCAAGACACCATTGCTAATGAAACTAGCCTTTGTTGAATTGCCACGCGGTCTTCCTTTGTCTTCCTTTGTGAACCGATCGCGCCAATTGATAAGGCCTGAGTTATTTATCGCATTGAGGGGGTGAGCTGAACCCCCCCCTCATTTTCTCGCTGTCTCTCACACACACACACATACAGCCGCACACACACGCTCCCTTCCCTCGACGTTAACTTTGTTCTATATTTTTGCATGCGTTAGAATAGATGGAAATTATGAATGAAATGTAATCTGTAAGGTTGACCTATTTCATTAACAAATTCCCTTAAGTAACGAGAAGTTTCCTGTGCTATTTCAGTGTGTGCTGTGAAGTTTGTTTTAACCCCGCGGACGAATTACGCCTTTTCAGAGAGAGACTGATGGTCTGGTTTAATTAAAATGATCTCATTTATGAGATTGTTGCCCCTATATCTTTAATAAACATGTTAAACTCGAACGTCATCAATAATTATATTAATATTAAATTATTGATTATAATTATTGATCCTCAGAAAACCAGACAACTTTTTATTATTAATAGTTACAGTCATGTTTTTGGACTGTGGGAGGAAGCAGAAGTACCCAGAGAGAACCCATGCATGCACATTTATAGCTAAACACTACAATAAACAGATGCTCTACTTTGCAGTTTTCAAATGTAGTTGTGTTTATTATACTTAAAGATCCCAGTTTTGCATTACGCTGCATACTCCAGGTCTAGATCAGGTGACTAACATTGGTGACCAAAGCCTGTTCTTTTTCTTTAAAGTTAAGCACTCTGCTGCTCTTCCTGTGAGCAATGGCTGGATCAGATGCTACGCGCCATCCATTTCCCTCCCTAGCTTTTTAGCTTTATTGTTGAAAAAATAATAATAACTTGATGTAGGATAATATTTCAACAAGGTCTTTGCCTTCAGTCTTCTTTTTTCTCCATTTTCTAATAAAAAATAAGCTAAATTTATTGTATATTTTGAGCTTTTTTTAAATCAGAACTATGAAACATCAACATCTAACTGTATCTATACTGGAAGTTAATTGCTGTAAACTTCAAAATTTACTTTTTTCTGTATTCTATCGCATCCTCAGTATATAATGCCCTTATTATTCCTAGAAAGTTTTGCACACATAAAATTGTGAGTTGATCTTAACCTTCATGTTGTCTTATTTCCCATCAGTCTGACTAAGATTGTTCTTGGTCTCATCTCATTAAAGAATGTAGTTTCAGCAGTGCTCTGGAAAATTAATGTTTTATGACAAAAGTTTTATTTGGCCTTTTATAGTTTAATCTCACAAAAGGTTTATGTTTTGCATTTAATTGTTTGTATTTAAGTATTATCTCTACAATACACTTGAATACTGTATACTCCTAACTTGAGGGTGTTATTCACTCTGCTGAAGACTTCAAAACAATTTCAAGAACAGATGAATAAAAACGTTCACATCAACTAGCAAGGATTTATGCCGTTGAATTACAACAATTTTTTTAACAAGTTTGCCAATTTTTCTAACTGGTATAGTAAAATGGCCACTCTTAGCCAGAAACGGGACTCGATTGTGCTACTTCCACTTAAGTCACACTTGACTTAGACTCAGGTTCTAAAAACTCTACCCTCGACTTACCTTCTTACCTTAGTCCCTGATTACATGAGATGAAGATTGTTCAGGTGAATCATGTCCCAGAATTGGAAAAAAAAAATATTGGAGTCTAAGTGCAGGGGTGATTCTAGACCTAGAGCTTTGGTGGGGATACAGGCCCCCAACTCCCAATACATAAAAAAATAAAATAAATAAATAAAAATAAATAAATAAACGTGTGCGCAATATGAAATAAATGGCTATAGTCATCCTGGCAATACTGCAGTTCTTTGTTGTCTAAATAGCCTACTAAAGCCTTCATACTGACTTCTGTTCAGGAAGAATTTTCTGATGTCCACCTCTGAATAGTTTATCAGAAGGCTATGTTTGTTTTTACAGTAGGACAGCTTCACAAACAGTATAGGCTACTTTTACAGGGCTCTCTCTACAGTATACATATAAAACATTATTAATTGTCGGCATGTGTGCATGCAGCCTACGCATGGTGTAAGTGTGTGTGTGAGGGATTGAGCACAAGCTGGTAAACTGTTGCTAAATTTAGGCTACAATGACGGTAAGTGACAGGCTCGAGTCATGACTAAAGCAGGCACGGAGATGCGCTCATGAATGCCGTTTCCAGCGACAGCAGCGCTATAATTTTACTGGGGCACTGGAGACTTTTACTAAGGCACATGCCCCAGTGAATAAGGTCTAGTAACGGCCCAGTCTCAGTGATACTCATTTCATGTAAATTTTTTCCCACTTGTTTTCTTTGTGTTGTGCTTGATTGAGTTGTTTACTTTTAATAGTGCTGAATGTTCATGTGTTCTTTAAACAGGGTAAAATAATTTCAAGCTTTCAACATTGAATTTTAGCTATTTTTCACTCATGTTCTGTTTTTAGTTATGCATTTTAAAATGAATATTGATTTGGTATACCAACAAAATTAATATCCAATATATTTACTAGGGTAAAAGAAGACAAGATAACAAATTACCAGGGTAGAAACTTTGCCCAGAACAAGGACCTGGTAATAATCTTTCATTAACCCTGAACCACTGGATGGGGTTTTGTGTGAGGGAGGTCCTAAATTTCAGATCTGGTTGTATTTTTTCAGGCTTGTCAGTTTAAACCGCTCTACAGCTCAAAATTCCTGTTAAATCTAACTGCAATAGATCACGGTTTTCTGCTTCTGCCCTATTTGTGGTAAAAAAGGGACTGAATTCTCCTTTCAAAATAATATTCTGGGCTTTTGACATTTATGCTCAGAGGTATAAATACAAACTTCTACCTATTTTGTAGAAGTGCTGGTCACAAAGTCTGACTGAAAAATAATTCAATTTCAAAGTCAAGTGACAACACTGAAGTGTGCTAATTTTATGTAGTATTTTCTTTCAAATGTAATCAGCTTGTAATGACTGAAAATCTGTGCTTTGGTAAAGCATTTGCTTTCTTATCTGCTCATTGTAGTCATATAATGCAAAAATAATATGAAACTTGGTTAAAATTCAAAGAAGAAAATACATTTCACACCACATCTCATAAAATCAGTATATTTTACCTGTTACATTTTGCAGCTGTTTGATTTTACATAAATACTGTATTTAGCAATGCTGAACAAAGCTATCTCACCATAGAAGACAGTTTTTCTTTTTCTAGTACAGCAAGGCTCATTACTCTTTGGACAGGGGAGTCTTTCTGAACTAATTCTACAAAAACAAGATCTATCTGTGGCCTTTTAAGAGGAAATGTCAAATCAGGACATATAATAAGGTCTGGACAAGAGCTGTCGATGGAGCATCACCCTTGATAGAAGAAGAAAATAAATGCAAGAGCTTCTGACGGTTCACTACACTGGATGAAAATGTCCATCGTCAGTCATTTAGTCTGATATTGATTTCTACAAATGCATCAGGATATGACAGCGGGAGTCACCATAAATCACTCATGAAGTAAATGTCCGTGTGTAAGCTGTGGAAAACATTTTAGTCGTGGAAAAAATTACATGATATGGCACCAATGGGGAGGATCTGCACAGAATATCTCATCATTCTCAGAAATGTTTTAATTTTGTGGGAAAGTACGTACAATTGAATAAATTGGAATATATTTGAACAATTTGTTTAGTTCTATAACTCAAAAAGGAAAGCTCATAATACAGCTTAAATATATGCAAACGATGTTGGCTACATTGATAACTGGCAAACTTTTTGGGGAAAACCTGGTCTGATCCGGAGAAACGGCATCCATCCCACTTTGGATGGAGCAGCTCTTCTTTCTAGGAATATGGCCGAATTTACTAGTCCTCCAAAACACTGACAACCCAGGGTCCAGACCAGGAAGCAGAGTCGTAGTTTAACCCACCTCTTTGCTGCTTCTGTACTTTTACCCACCCATCACCCTATAGAAACAGTGTCTTGCCCACGGCCAAAATTAAATGGATTAAAAGTTAGGCCAACAAAAGCAAATTATGGAAATCTCAAAGATAAATACGACTTTGACTGAACAGAAAAATAAATCTATTAAATGTGGTTTATTAAACATAAGATCTCTCTCCTCAAAGACTTTGTTAGTAAATGACTTGATTTGTGATAATCACATTGATTTGCTTTGTCTCACAGAAACCTGGTTGCAGCAGGAGGATTGTGTCAGTATAAATGAGTCAACTCCTTCCAGTCATTTAAATTTTCACATTCCTAGAAATACTTGGCGAGGAGGAGTTGCAACCATTTTTCGTTCTGATTTACTAATTTGTCCCAGACCAATTGATAGCTACAGTTCTTTTGAACATCTAACCCTTAATTTTCCTCATCCAAGTTGCAAAACATTAAGACCATTTTTGTTTGTGGTTTTGTATCGTCCACCAGGCCCTTACTCTCAATTCTTGGCTCAGATCTCACATTTTTTATCTGATTTAGTATTAAATACTGATAGGGTAATTATAGTGGGGGACTTCAATATTCATGTGGATTCTGAAAGTGATAGCCTAAATGCAGCCTTTAGTGCTATTTTAGACTCAATTGGCTTTACTCAAAAAGTACAGGGATCGACCCACTCGGGCAAACACACTTTGGACCTTGTACTGACATACGGTATTGAGTGTGAGGAAATAACAGTCCACCCACATAACCCGGTCCTGTCGGACCACTTCTTAACTTTTGAATTTACTTTAACTGCCCATCTTAAATCTGAAAGAAAATGTCATTATAGTAGAGCTTTATCAGACAATGCTGTAACAATTTTTAAAGAATCTGTTCCATTCTTCCTTTCCTCAGTGTCTCAGAGTAACACAGTGGATGGCAGCAATTCTATCTCTAACCCTTCAGAAATTGATGGTCTGGTTCACAGCGTTACGTCCTCATTGTGTTTGGCATTAGGCAGTGTAGCCCCCTTAAAAAAGAAAGTGGCTAGCCATAGGAGGCTGACTCCTTGGTTTAACGCAGAGTTGCATACTTTAAAGCAGAATACTAGGAAGTTGGAGAGAAAATGGCGCTCTACACATCTAGAGGATTCCTGTTTAACCTGGAATAACAGTCTACTGCTGTATAAAAAGACCCTTCGACAAGCTAGAATACCATATTTTTCATCATTAATAGAGGCGAATAAAAACAATCCTAGGTTTCTTTTTAATACAGTTGCCAAACTTACACAGAGTCATAGCTCCATTGAGCCAACTATTGCCCCAGCTCTTAGCAGTGATGATTGTATGGGATTCTTCATAAATAAAATTAATTCTATTAAAAATAAAATCATTGGCATCCTCCAAAACATGATTACTTCTTCCTCAGTAAATGAGGCAGCATCGGAAAGAACTGTAGAACCTCATTTGTGCTTAGGCTGTTTTGATTCAGTCGAGCTTTCGGAATTATCAAAAATATTAGCCTCATCTAAACCTTCAACTTGTATGTTGGACCCAATCCCAACCAAATTATTTAAAGAAGTGTTCCATTTGGTTCCTGGCCCCATTTTGGATATGATTAATCTATCCTTAGTAAACGGATACGTACCACAAGAATTTAAAATAGCTGTAATTAAACCTTTACTCAAGAAACCTTCCCTTGATCAAGATGACTTAGTGAATTACAGACCTATATCTAACCTTCCTTTCTTATCCAATATCCTTGAGAAAATTGTTGCTAATCAAGTCTGTGAGCATCTAAACAGTAACGAGCTGTTTGAAGATTTTCAGTCAGGTTTTAGAGCTCATCATAGCACTGAAACAGCACTGGTGAAGGTTACTAATGATATTCTCATGGCCTCAGATAATGGACTTGTCTGTTCTGGTTTTGTTAGATCTCAGTGCTGCTTTTGACACAGTCGATCATAATATTCTCTTAGAAAGGCTTGAACATGTTGCAGGGATCAAAGGAACAGCACTAGGCTGGTTTAAATCATATTTTTCTGACAGATTCCAGTTTGTTCATCTAAATTATCAATCTTCTTCACTCTCAAGGGTTACTTGTGGAGTTCCACAGGGTTCTGTGCTTGGACCAATTCTTTTCACCATATATATGCTTCCAATTGGTAGAATCATTAGACAGCATGGGAAAAATTTCCACAGCTATGCCGATGATGCACAACTATATTTATCCATAAATCCTGATGAACCCAGTCAGTTAGGTAGATTACAGGCATGTCTGGAAGACATAAAAACATGAATGAATCTAAACTTTTTGTTTTTAAATTCTGACAAGACAGAAGTTGCTGTCTTTGGACCAGAAGTTCTAAAAAAGAAACTGATTAATCACTTCATCTGGATGGCATTAAATTGGCCCCCAGTAATACCGTAAAGGACCTCGGCATTATTTTTAACCAAGACTTGACATTTAAATCCCATATTAAACAGGTTTCTAGGATTTCCTTCTTTCACCTCCGGAATATTGCTAAAATTAGAAACATCCTGTCCAGGAGGGATGCTGAGAAACAAGTCCATGCATTTGTTACCTCAAGGCTGGATTACTGTAATTCTTTACTATCAGGTAGTCCACAAAATGCCATTAAAAGCCTTCAGTTGATTCAAAATGCGGCAGCAAGAGTTCTGATGAATATTAAAAAGAGAGATCACATTTCTCCTGTTTTAGCTTCCCTTCATTGGCTCCCTGTTAAATCCAGAATAGAATTTAAGATCCTTCTTACATACAAGACATTACATTAATAATCAAGCTCCATCATACATCAGAGATCTAATTGTTTCATATGTTCCCAACAGAGCACTTTGCTCTCAGACTGCAGGTTTACTTGTAGTTCCTAGGATTTCTAAAAGTAGAATGGGAGGCAGATCTTTTAGTTATCAGGCTCCTCTCCTGTGGAACCAGCTCCAAGCTTTAGTCCGTGAGGCAGACACTCTGTTTACTTTTAAGGCCAGGCTTAAAACTTTCCTTTTGATAAAGCTTATAGTTAAGAGTGGCTAAGGTCATCCTGAGCTATCTCTGTAGTTAGGCTGCTATAGGCTTAGACTGCTGGAGGACAGACTTACCAATTTTCTTCACTCTGCTACTTCCTTTTCTACTACTTCTCTCCAGTTGTATTACAGTACATTCTGTTATTTCGACTGTTAACTTTGTGTTCCGTTTTTCTCTCCATAGAAGATGTACCTGGTCTGGTATCCTGCTTGGCTGGAATGCCCTGTTGGACAGGGGGCATCGACTGGGATGGTGCTCCCAGTGGCTGAACATCCGCTGTGTCCTGTTATCAACTTTTTACTTTCCAACAGAGTACTCTTAAATCGGATCTTCTGTTCCTTCTTTCTCTGCACTGTCCTCTCAAACACCCAGACGGTCGTGGCAGATGGCCGCTCCTGAGGTTTCTTCCTGTTAAAGGGGAGAGTTTTCTCTCCGTCGCTACGTTCTTGCTCAGTATGAGGGATTGAAGGTTGGAAAGTCTGCGCAACCTCACGCCAATGACTGACGCAATCTGCTGGGATTCCTTAAATAGGAAACCTTTTAACTGATTGGAATGTTTGTATAAATGTATTGAAATGACTTCTTGTTAAGTGCCTTGAGATTACATCTGTTGTGAAGAGGGTAAATTTGGCATCTCAGTAGCCCACTGTTTGTCATAAAAATAATTTCATTGGTTTTACGTCATTTTCGTAACAACATCTTTGAGTTTTCATTAGCTGCAAGTCAAAATCAGTAACAAAATTAAAGATAGCAGTATTAAAAGCGCCACTGTTTTAATAACTTTAGAATTTTTTTGGGGGGGGGGGGGTGTTTTGAAGGCCCCCCCTTTCATTTGTAAGTATCAGTCAGACTAATAGCCCCAAAGAGTCTTTTTCTGCTAAATTAAATCAAGCTAGAGTTGCACTGTCTTACAACACTCCTAATTTCTTTACCAAAAAGATTAGTCATTTCGCAAAAAGTGTATTTGAGGTGTTGGAAAATGTACATGCTGACAAAAACTGTCACCATTTGCCCAGTTATTTAAATCCTAACAGAGGGACAGACTTGCACAGGGAGAGTCCAAACAGATGGAAGTATGTGGCAGTGAACAACATAAGCTCCCTTGCTGATTTACTACCCTTTTGCTTTTCAACAATTAAACACTAAGAGTACACCTTGGAATTTAACAAACTGTCATGTTTGCTGGGTTTAATGACTCAAAGGCAGTACCAGATCCAGACTGTACAGTTTGGATATGATAAGAGATGTTTATTGTGACAGGATAAGGAGTCCTTGGTTGACTGCCGGGGAAGAAAGTCCATGGTGGCCGACAGAGGAACTGCAGCAGAGAAGGAGATGTGAGAATGTGTGATATTGTGAGGCAGAGAGAGTGGACAGTAACTCACGGGGTGAAGATGGTCTACGATCTTGGAGGGAGATATGCAGGATCCAAAACCAGGAAGTGAGAGGAGGCTGATGTTGCGCCAAGCGGTGTGTGATTGCAGGTGGAGCGGGCAGACGGACAGGCGGCTGGATAATAGGCAGACCAGCAGAGGAGACGGAGCAGAAGCTGACCGGGAGGAAATCCAGAGCGATCGGTAAGTTGTTTCCGGAAGGCTTCACCGTAGGAACGGAGATCAGAAAAGGAAACCAACTTTGGAGGATCAGAGAATCTGGATCGGGACCTGGGAGGAAACCAGGAAGGATGAGCGCACCGAAGAAGCACAACGCAATCTTTCTGGAGATATTGGTTGGCTGTGTTACCACGCTGGAAGCGAGACAAATCTGGCGTCAGCTTGCAGTCTCCGTTCCTCTTTTGAAGCTGGAGATGAGCCTGAATGAGCAGCACCTGTCACCAATCAGCCACGCCCCTGCAGAGAAGTTAGGAGAGCACACACACAGCAGAAACACCGGCAGAGACACGGATCCTAACACAAACATTGTAAGGAACAAGATTTTTGTTGGACATAAAATGGAAATTTAGGTTTGCAAATAGTTTTCAAGACACGATTATCAATGTAGCTGCAAATATAGAAACTATATTTCAGCTTTTTTCTTTCAACTCTGTCAGCCTTCCATCTTCCACTGAACACCAAATACTATATGGCATCACATTTCCATTTAATTCTTTTCTGTTGATCTGGAAAAGACCCAAAAAGAAACACAAAGGAAAAGTATAAGAACCCCCTGTCTTCAGCGGTTTTTTCATTAATCATGAGTAGGCTTGAAGGAAAATATTACAGGCAGGAAAAGAGATGAAACTGTTTTTGGTCCAACAGCCAGGCTAAACCTCATTCAATCAAACCAATATTTTTTTTTCCTTTCCATCTCTCTTTCTTGAACTATTTTTCTCTTTCTCTGGCTACTTGCCATCATTTTTTCAGCTCAATGTTTGTGTTATTTTTCAGGTTTTGGTGGCCACTCTGCCCCAAGTTACGTTCACATGAATTCAAATTACTGAAACAAAGGGAAAGAAAAACCAAAAGCAAAAGAGTGATCCTGTAGCCTGGAGTCGTGAAGCTTTTCCTGATTTATGCCATTTATTTTTTCTCAATCCTAAAGGCCTGGCAGGCCTACTTTCAACAATTTCACAAGACAACGAAAAGAAGCAGGTGGAAAAAGAAGATAGGTTATGGTATAATAAATATGAGTGTCTAGTCTCTCTCGTTATTTTTCCATATGCCAGGACTAAAAAAGCTTACTAAAATGTGGCAAATACCTAAATCTTCAAATAAACATTTTTGGCTCAGTCTTCATTCTAAAATGACTAAAAGGCCTAGAATTGGGCTTTGGCTAAGATTACAAGAAACAGTAATCCTCAAAAATGGCATTAGGGATTGCAACACTGATAATAATGCCAAAAATTATCTGCCTCTGCCACTGATCAGCGTTGAAACAAAATCCTAAAGAACACATCCGGTTTGCAGTTTAGAAGATAACGACTTTATTTAGCCAAATCTGTGGAGGCATCAGATTATCTGAGAGAGCTTATTTACACCGAAGGACTGTGGATTTTGGCTCCATTTTAGATATAAAAATAGATCCAAATGCTGTTGTTTTAGGTCACAATTACAGCAAATAGTGATGCTTCCTCAAACATATTTTGAATAAAAATTTTCAACCACTAATGCGTGAAAAACTGTGTGTGGCGCCTGAGGCGCAGTAGGAAGACTGGTGGTCTTGAAAGATGTGGGTTCAGTTCCAGCTTCCTTCTGTCAGATTTTTGTGTCACCATGGGCTAGGCACTTAACCCCAAGTTGTCTACCGATCTGTGCATCATTTATAAAAGTGTGCGACTGGGTGAATATGGCACTAATGGCCAAAAATGCTTTGAGTGATCGGTATGACTAAATTCAGACAGACAACAAGTATATGTTTAAAAGGCATTTGCAGAACTAAATATTATTTAAAGTATATATTCTGGGGACATCAGCATTGTTGGGATAAGGAGTGCTAAGAGCTTGCCTGCAGGATCCTGTTAACTGACTTTTATATAGGAGACAGAGAAATTACTTTTAAACAAAATCGATTGATTTTACTTTTGACAGGCCCTGATCATTCAAAGCTGACCAGTATCCAAAAATAGTGTTTTTCTCTGATTAGTACCTATATACTTCAGGTCGCCACCCTTGCCATCATGGCTAATGTATGACTACATTTATAAAATTTTCACTTCCCCTGCAGAGGACCTCTTCCTCACAGTCAACTTTATCCTTGCACAGCTGTCCCTCCCTCCTAATGAATCACACATGCATAAATCTACTGAATGATCATGTTGACAGGGTGGGATACAATACTCTCTCTTAAAAATAAATCACTGAACTAAAAGAAATAACTATTTCTATAATCTAATTTTGCCTATTTAGATTTTGTGTCTGAAAAAATGGATACAAATCTTGACAAATCTTGGTAAGTTCAAAAGTGGGTGCCCGTGCATTCCGCAGCTGGATAAAGTAGAACTTTGGAATTTTTACACATAAAAAGTCAATTTATGGCCATATACAGGTTTAGAGTATCTTTTGCACACTTTTCTAGGGACTGAAAAATTTGAGCAACCTCTCCAACAGTAAACAATTATATGAAGATGCCAAGTTATGCAAATCAGGCATCATCATTATTTAGCAACTTTGAATGACGTTAAGAACAACCATTAGTGCTGTTAGCGCTGAAAACAGCTATTCTCAGTGTGGAAGCTGAGCACTAAAAAGCACTGAAATTATCAATTTTCTGTATCAGATGTTAAATAATGAAGTCACTGGGAAACACAAAATGTGAAAGAAGCTTCAAGGAAGAAAACTGAAAGTACATTGGCTCTTCATTTAGGCTCCTGCACAGTTAGTGAGATGTCGGAAAATAATAAGACGGTTCAAAGTATTACTGCAAAGTTGCTGCGTTCAGTCCTTTCAGATTCCAGTCACGAAACATGTTCAATTAGGAAATGTTGGCAAACTCTTGGAAAGATGAAACCAAAAATAAAGGTGTACTTACCCTACAGGGAAAATGTAAAAATCAATGTTTAGGTACTTTAACCAGGTGACCTATGCTAATCACCAATATAAAATGATGAAATGCTAAAGACAGATGTCACTCCTGTCATCATGTTCTTAGTTTTGAAATAATGAACTTCACTAACAGAAGAGCTGTGCAACATTCAACTGCTCTCAAATGCACACATTGTGACATTTTGATTCAACTTTAGTTTGGCTTTTGACAACAGAAAGACTTGTTACTTTGAGTGTGTTCTCAGTGACAGACATCTTTACCACTTCTCTGCCTATAAAACACCAAAGTAAGTACATTACATTTCTTTTAAAGTATAAAGCATTAAATATGAGTCAAAACATACATAGAACAGTAATTATTTTCTGCGTGTTTAAAGGTCTATGTATAAATCTATCTTTTTTAGCAGTTTGTATCTGTAAGGTGCAAATTGGCCATATTGAAAATTCTCCTGGTTACAAACATGTGCCCTTAAAAATTAGGAAAGAAAAACAGCAAATATAATTTCAAAAACAATGTAAACACATTGTTTAACATTAATGAGGCCTATTGAGGTAATTGTGTAAAATACAGCCACAAAACCTGCAAACGTTCACTAATTAACAGCTGACACAGCTACAAAAAACAAAACGGAATGTCATTATGTCTGGTCTAGCAAGTCTATTTTAAACCAACAATGAAAACAGTATGCTTTAGAGCAGTATGTGTGATATGTTTCTAGACAAACATAAAAAAACAATAGTATGGTAACAAACGCACTCAACAATCCTAGTAAGGTTTGATCTTAGTCTATACATGGTTTTGTGCTAAGGAGTTTAAAAAAGGCTTACCAAGGGTGCTGGAATAAAAAAAATGAATGATTCTCAATTTAAAAACAAACATTTTAATTTTGATCTACCTGTGTTGTCAGTTGTCAATTGCACCTACTTAATTTTTTGCACATATGTGGAAAGCATGGAATTAACTGCATTATTTCACACTGTATCCTGGCTATGTGGAAATGTGCTTACTTTCAATGAATATGCTAAAGCTTAGAGTTGGTATTTTTTATGTATATGCTTTTATCTACTCCTCAGCCTACCATCTACCATCATTCTGACTCACAGCCAGACACATATTTCATAACTTGATGGTTTCTCTATGTGATGCAAGCATCTGATAGCTTATCTGATGGATCATCCTCACCTGCCTGAATTTTGGTTCAATAGTGTGGGGGCAAGAACACCCACTGCAAAAAGGAACCCTGGCGAGAAGGAAAAATCTGATTCAGCAAACTGATACACCTTTCAGGTTGGAGAGGTCAGACTAGGAAAGGAAGGAGGTAAGCGAGAGATAACCACAGCAAAAATGATCATGTAGTGAGTGAAAAAGGATTCATGAGCTTCAAGCATTCACTCAGTGGGTGTTCCTTTCTTATCCTTGTTGGTAGTAAGAGAAATATCTTTCATCTTCAGTTCACCTTTTTTTTTAGAAAGAGCTCGATCGATTTTTAAGGTAATGCTTGAACTGCTGGCTTAAAAAAGTAATTGGATGTTAATCTAATTGAGGCGTTTATGTTTATTAATAAAAAAAATAAACAAACAGAAGATAAGCAGGAAAACAACAAAAGTGCAACCAACTCAAAGCAAAAATAAGAAACCGTCATTCCCATTAGTCAGGATTTGATCCAGAAGTTTGTCAGAGAGCACTACTGTAGTTAAGGAATGCTGAACACTATCAATACTGACATCTGCTATAACTATGGTTAATTTAAACTTTAATAATAATAGACAGTGTTGTAATTTCTCTTTATAACTTGCATAAAGCCACAAAAAATAAAAACATTGTAACTACTAAAAGTCTTTGGCCATGAGTATATAGTCAAACCAATCTTTAGCCATGTTGGCCAAGATTCAGGACAACTGCATTAGCTACTGACCTATGGAGAAACTAAAGTTTTACTATGTTTATATGAAATATCAAAATAGAAAATTAATGCAACATTTACACACTGAAGAGACTGTATAGTCTACTGTATAGACAGTAGGTCTTTGTATGTACACAGAATGCTCAGTGGTTTAACTTATGCAAAAGCCATGTTTGATGTGTTAAAATGAATAGAGGGAGTGAGTTCAAGTTCTACTTACTGGAGGTACTTTTTAAGTAAGTTGGAAGGGTCTCAAATGGGTATAGCTGCAAGAGTAAAAAATATATATAAACTGTAAATGTAATCCATTCTTCTGATTTTTCTATTGACCTTTTATCCATATTTATGCGAGCAACACACAGGATTTGCAAACTCCACACAAATTCACTCAGTATCACCACTTTCAGCCACACCTACACAACAAACTCCATCCAACTTTTCAGGGTATGTGTTCAAATACAGGGCTCCCCCAGCACTGATTAATTCATAACAGGGCCAGGCATCGTACACTGTTTGTGTGTGTTCTGTGTGTGTGTACAGTTGAGCAGGGGGACAAAGACAAAAACAGTAAAGGAGGAGAGAGGGAGAAAAATGACAACAAGTGAGAGAGCCCATACAAAAGAGGGGAAAAAACAAGGGAGAGGCCATGTCGGGTTCAGTTTATTAGTGCTCCCTAGCGGTCAGCTAGCGGATTTATTCATATGATTTATTACATTGTCCCAGCCTTGGGATTTAGTGTTTGTTCCCGCTCACATTCTTCTCACAATGTATTTATCATGTGTGCAACTTTCAAATTGCAGCTCCCATCGACATTGAGCCTCTTAAGCAGGCTTGACATATACCCACCCCACACATTCCCACAAGCATCCTAAGTCCACTTCCTCGAACAGCTGCTAGTTCAAACATACCAAAAAGCCAACAATAAATTCAGAAATACAAACTCATAAAGGCAATTGTGTTAATTTATTTTAGCTTTGAGGCATGCTTACTGTGTACCAGTGGACAATATTTGTTCTTGGCTGGAATGGGTGGAAAACTCGACAAAAACAGGAAAATACTCAATTTATCACACGTCAAACAACAGCCTCATGTTTCTATATAAATGTTAATGCTCTCTCCCAGAGAGCACCGTTTAGTCCAGGGAGGCTTCCCTAAACTAAAGGAAGATGGAGCCACACTCAGAGGAAGGCAGACTACAAGCCATATGAAGAATAGAAAAGTAATCCTGTTTTCAGTAAAATCCTGTTTTTCCAAATGTCACACTGGATTAATAAAAGACCCAACATGGTCAGTACAGAGTTTTATTTTGTTAAGCTTGGTGAAACAAGAGACTGAGTAAGATGATTGCACAAGTGGCTGCACAAATATCACTGACAAGATTATTTTTATTTGACTTTATTATATAGCTTTTCAAATCTCGGAAAAATGAAAATGAAAAACAGTTTTAAAACGTAATGTTTTTTCTTCTTTTATTGCAAATGTTTATCAATTCATGTCACATTTTTATGACTCAAGTGTTTCAAAATGTAAAAGTTATTATACATGTTGCATTCTGTCATTCTGTAGGAGACTGTGAAAAGTTGTGCATTAAAATAACTATCACGAGTCTGCAGCCGTAAAACCCCATGACCTCAAACCCAAAAGTAATATTGTGGGGTTTATTATGTCAGTACTAATATTCAGCAAGATATTTTTTTTGTTTGGCAGCTATTCCAAATGGCTGTTCTGCCAAAGTCTCAATTTTATAATCACTAAAACAAATTAATTTAATGTTTCTTTTTAAAGAAAGTTGCCTTTATTTGGCGCTGTGAACATTCCAACAACTAATGAATTTGCCAGGCCCTGCTGATAAGAATCCTCCCCAAAGCATTGTGCTGTCACTCAGTTTTCAACTAGACTGGAAATCTCCCAATGTGCTGCCTCTTTTTCTTTTTTTTTTCTTGTGCCTCTATAAAGCTGAGGTTTTGGAAAAAAAAAAATTTATCACCTAAACCTGACCTTTGTTTTTCTCCAACATTTTGTCCTTCCCCTCCTTGGAGGAGCGTTTGGTAGACTTTTGATTGATTATTAATGCTGCACTTAAGCTGCCATGGCAATATGGTCATAAGGTAATAAAAATAACATTTAACAGTAAAATGTGTGGGAACAGTAATGTGAAAGCAAGCTTAAATGGGGATTTTTTTTTTCTGTGTGAAGGGTGTACTTCCTGTTAACTTTTCTTGTGTATTTTCTCATCTGTCACACTGGGTTTAAGCATATTAACTGCAATAACTGTTATTCACTGGAGTAAACAGTTTGTCCTCCAAGATAAAACTTAAACTTGCTTCCTCCATACGCCAAACCATAGTTTTGCTACTGACTGGTTTATTGGGATGAATAAAGAGAGCCTTTACCAATGGAATGGTTTTGCATTTAAATCTGGTAAACTTGGACTGCAGAGATTATTGTCAATACGAAAAAAGGAATTCTTCTAAGATACTAATTTGAGTGAAAATCAAGACAAATTCACCCATTTTTATTTCTGTAAGCTGGTAAACAAGTTCACATGTCAAGACCGCAAAAACCTACATTTAGGCCCTCAGAGATGGCTCACTAAATGACTGAGAATCAAAACAGTTTGCTGCTGCTAGAAGTGTTAAGCTCCAATACATCACAAGTACACAAATCCTTGCACCCTTTTAATTATAAACTGAAAGAAAAAAGAGGCGTTAAGAGGTATTTTGCCAATAAAAGAGAGAAACAGGAAAAGACAAACCACGTTAATAAGCCCTGATCCTAGCTGTGTGACAGACTCTGACTAGAAATATAACCCCAGCAAAGCATCTTAAGGGCAAACACTCTTATGTTTGAGAGCAATTTAAAAAAGGTCATCAAGCCTCCTGTATAGCAGTGAAGTAGTTAAAATACCAGACAGCAGAAGCTAACGTCACCTGTTTAAATATGAGCGATTAGGGGATAGCCCCACTGGTGTGTTAAGTAGGTCTATGGTCTCCTGTCAAGATGCTCTTCCCACCAACTCTGCACCTTTAATAGAAAGAACCTAATACTTTTTTTAAAAAGATTGCCCCAGTATGGAAAATTTTGTTATTTTTCTGTGTGTGTTGCGTTTAAAATTGTACAATTTTGTCAAAAGAGGCTGACTAACTGATATTTTAATGATTAAAATACATATCTGTCAGGGTATTGGGCTTGGCTAGTCTGCTCTCACACACCTGAGATCCATCACTCATCAACACAGGCTAAAGGGAGCCTGCTGCTGATCACTCACTGCTTGAGTATCAACCTGCTTGGTACCTTTAGCCTGCAGAGGTTTGCAAACCTTTGTGTCTAGCATTAAGTCAACTTGTAGGAATGCTGGGTGAGCTAAATCCCACAAAGATAAATAATTAAGTCAGACTTCTAAGATCAAAATAAACTTGGGTGACAGCGGGTAACAACAAAAACAAGGGTTGACTAGCGATTCTATGATTCAGAGATGAGAGAACTATATTAATGCCTTCCATATTCACGCCTGCTGATCACTTCTTCATGTGTATAGTTTTTGGCTTGCTGGTAGGACGGCTGAACTGAAAGTAAAACTAAGCTAAGATAGAAAAAAATATATATATTTTGACTGGTTGTTGGTCTCTATTAGCCCAGCTCAACACTCTACATTAACAGTTTTTTGTTATGTACTCCAGCTTGGAGTTGGTGCTGAGACAGCACGGTTTTCTTGTCTTTTTTTTTTAGCAGGAATAGAAATGGAATATCAGCTGTTAAATTGGAATCTACAAACCAATCTGGTCACCAAGAATGAGATAAATTTGAAGTAAGGAGAAAATCTCAGTATGAAGGGATACCTCTATATATTTCCTTTATCTTTTAATTTAATTTAGTTCATTTTGTGATATTGTTTCCCTCAACAGTCCATCCATCTACCAATCTTCCCAATGAAAAGCCAACTTTACACCATGGTGTGCTGGAATCGCAGTTCATAACAGAACTATTGATTTGCTCTAGGTATTTTTTCTATTGCATCATGCATGTATAAGCATTCTCCAGATGATATGGATAATATGTTCTGTTTGTTTCTTTTATTCAATCAATAACTTGAGGGAAAGAGCAGATAGATGAAAAAGCAGGTCTTGGGGAAAGATTAACCTTGACCCAGCCAAACTAAACAACACATTTTGTATTGAAATGCCCCAGGGGATTGTGGGGGATTCTTTATTCTTAGAATTTAGCAGTGAAACAAATTACAGATATAGTACTAGAAGCATTAAAAAAATGACTTTATGCAGACCTTCAAATCTCAAACCAACTTTTATGGCAAGTAGTTATGAATTTTAAAACAAGACAATTAGGTTTCTTTTAAGTTATTCCAATAAATATTTTCTAGGTTTTGCTAAATGTTGCACATCTGTCCATTTTAGTTTAGAGTCTTAATCTTGACTTTGTTTTTTACATGGACAAAAAGTAGCTTAAATTCAATTAAAATGTGTACTGTTTATGTTTAAAACTTCCTAAAAGAAAAAATCATTACAAGGATAGTGATATTAAAACAAAATATAAATACTTCGAAATTCAAAAGGGAAACACGCGGATGAAATAGCACAATTATGTAAAGTGAAACAAGCTAAATTAATTGTATATCAAGCATTTTTAGAGAAACAGCAGTAAATATTAAAAGTAATAGCATGTTCAGCGAACTTTTGCTATTTGTAGATAAAAAGGATTTTCTTGCTGATCAAATGAAATTTGACATTTTAAATGACAAATTTCATAATTTTTTTCAACAAATGCTGATAAATTGTATTCATTGAAAGCAAAGTAATTATTAAGGCTAGGGTTATGAATTATATTTGAACAACAATCTTGCCCTATAAATGGGCAGAGAATTGAGGCAGAAGAGAAGGCGGAAAAACACGCAACAAAGGTTCCAAGTTCCAAGAGTCTATCACTGGACAGCTGCGTCAAGAACTGATAACCTCTCTATATGAAGTGCCCCTACAACCTCTACACCACGCACGACCAATTCACTGTTAAATTTATCCAGAAATGAGGACAAAAATTGTTTTTATTTCTGTTTGAGAAAGCACTCCTATGTAACATCTAGTCCAGGGATGATAACTCCAAAGCTTCCTGAAAGTATCAGGAAGCTTTGGAGTATCAGTATCAGGTATCCTGAAACTTTAGATGTTTCCCTGGTTCAGAACACCTCTATCAAATGAATGCCTTATTATAAGGCCACTGCAGGATCTTATGATATGCTAAGAAGCTAATTCATTTGTTTTGGAGCAGGGGCACTGGCTCTTAAGAACTGAAGTTGGACAACCCTGAGATAATCTTTGTAGATCTATAATGACTAGAGACATAATTTTGAATTATTGGCACCCCATGGACCTGTGTTCTTAGTCTAAAAAAAGAATTTTGGGTTTTCATGAGCTGTATGCCAAAATCATCAGTTTTAAAACAATAAAAGACCTGAAATATTTCAGTTGCTGTGCAATGAATCTAAAATATATGAAAGTATATATTTTTATCATTACATTATGGAAAACAATTGACTTTATCACAATATGCTAATTTTTTGAGAAGGACCTGTATATGGATAGTGATTGATTGATTGATTGATTGATTGATTGATTGATTGAAATAAAACGTTTTTCCATACCTCCAAATCACCCATCACACATGACTTTCAATCTCAGTGGAATTGCGATTTCTCTGCTTCTCGGTTGCCATGGTTACCCGTGAAACGCTCATCTCAGTCGGCTTAAGTCTGTGCAGTTTACTAGGCACTTTGCATTGACTGTTTATGGCAGAAAGTGGGTTTGAAGGAGGCGGATATGATCCAAAAATCACCTGAGCACTTTCTAGTGAGAGTGCAATTTATAAAGCGTAAATTGCGTGTAGAGGTCAATACTCAAAGTTTTATAGATCTGAATTTATTTTTTTTGCGTAAGTACATTTTTTTGCTGAGCTTGAGTATGGTTTTAGTAAAGATTATACGGAAAGTTTTATAAATGAGACCTCAGGTCCCCAAAACCTAGAGTTCAGTACATTTCAAATATTCCTCTGCCTTTCCACACTTTATTCAGATGATTAAATCATCTCCTCAGCAGCATGGTCAGTCAATCTGCAATCAGGATGAAGGACACAAGGTCTAGACTAAAAACAACCCCCACTGACCTAAGATATCGGTGTCCCATTGAGGCAAAATGTGTTTTTTTAAAGATGTATTTTTTCATTTTATCCATTTTATCCATTTTAACTAAATAAATGTAACAGTTGTTTTACGCTAAAGTATAAAACACCTTTTGTTTTAATCTGCAGATGTAAAGTATCCGGCTCCCACATTTGCCTTACAGGTTAAACAGTCAGATCTTCTCTTGATTTCAGTGACATCTATGTTGTCATTACCTTCCAACAAATAGTCTCAGTCTTATGTATGTATGAGGAGTGTACTTTAAAGCATGAAAGCAGATGAATGCCCTTCTTCTTTAACTACCCCTTGCACTTACTCGCCTCCGGCTATTCCCTGCCCCTTTTTTTTATCCCTCCATCTTTTACATCTCTCCCCATCATTATCTTTCTCCTCTCAGCTTTGTGCTTTGATTTGTTGCCCATCTTGTACCTTTTTCTTCTATAACTGTGTAAATTCCCATGTTCTCGCTGTCGTCCGTATCCTCCCCAGACAAACTTCTATCCATTCATATTACATCAAGAGACTCTGACAATCATTTGAAGGGTACATAACACTGCACAACCCAAATCATCAGAAACACAGGGACAGATGGACAGAGACTTGGGACTGAGATTAAAAATATACCAGCATAGTTTTATGTGGTTTGGTTAAGATGAGAAGCAGTTAAAAACTTGATAAGACTGCAGTTGTGTGTTGAAATTTAAGCTACCCATGTTACACAATGTGTTTGTGCATTGTATATAACCTATCAAGTAAAATACCTGGAAAGTAAATTCACAAAGCGGTGCCATTTCCACATTGTTTGCTTAATGCATTCTTTCTGCACTAGAGGCAAGAAGCAGCTTGATCTAACTACATATCAATACAGAAACTAATCAAGGTCAAAAGTCATATTTACACATATTTATGAGTCAAGTCGCAGCTGTCGGCGTCTCACCAACAAACAGCAGGTTCAAACAGTAGAACAGAGAGAAAAACATTTTCTTACAGATATCTACAGGTTCTGGAGAGATCAAGGGACCCTGGAAACTGTAAAACAAGGTCTCCTTGTATAAGAGATTCACTTTACAGTCAGTAACTGACTTGGAAGATGTTACTCGACAACTACAGACTCTCAAAGTTAATGTAAAGAATCATCATCCCTTAGACAGATTTACTTGGAGATAAAAAGCATTGACTGAAGTTAAAATTCCATCAGGTTGTTCAATTTTTACATGTAATCTCAATAAAAAATTAATATAATAATACATTATATACTGATAGAAGAAAAAGAAATGTTTTCTCCTTACTGGCTATGATCCTTTGGTGTGCATGGTGGGTTGCTTGTGTGCTCACACACTTTCTTGCCTCCTACTTTCAGAGATACAAATTAAGTAACGTTACTTCTTTAGAGAAATTTTTACTTGATGCTGTTTTTTTACACAACAAACTAAAGTAAGAGCAGTTCTTCCAGCCATAATTAAATGGCGATCTATTCAGGTTTGAACAAATGACAAAAAATGTAGCTTCTTCATTTAGAAAAGAGTCACCAGCTTCCCTTCAATGGCAAGAGCTTAATGACTGGTGTTTCCATACACAGGTGTGGTGTTGGCTGCCACATACATATTTATCTACCCGGGGAGTCGTTCTTTGTCCTGTTTCACTGGTACCTTTCAGCTCAACTTTAATGGGGTTTTTTTTACTTTAAACAGAAGAAGAAGATGGTATGTATTGTAAACATCTAAACATATATTATGCCATGTATACAACTAGTTTCTGTTCTTGTGTGGGAGCCTGCTGCAGCCACTGACTGGGACCAGTAGGTTTCTCAGTAGAGAAAATAAACAGAGGAACTAAGCTGCAGCATTATGGATTCTGTCACTTCCAACTTTTCTCTCGAACAATTATCAAATACAAGTAAAGATTTTGTCTTCTGACATGTTTGAACAGAATCAGAGCTTCTTTATGGACGAAACCCACTGTCATAGTACTTTTCCCTTTTTCTTAACAAATTTTATGCTGTTGCTTTCTGACAACTAAAACATGAAAATCCAAAGCTAACAATTTTTAGAGTTCAACCACATCAAACTCCAGTTTATCTAAGCAAAGATAACAACAGATCATTAAATGTGAATAAGCTGACAGAAGTCATGTTGTAGATGCTATCAAATTGATGAATGACGTGATAATATGAGAAGTATTTTATTAAAAGACACATTTATTAAAACACATGAATGATAACTATTTCCTATTGGGGACTGTTCAGATTGTCTATGGTGAACTCTAAACATTAATTACTTTTGCTATAATGTTATGAACTACTGTAAGCTTAGAACCAGTTCCTAAGAGGGTGAATTGGTCAAACACCATCGGCAACTAATCGTTTCTATTGTTCCATATCCTAAAACACAGACCTGTTCTAGTAGTCATCAGGTGAGGTACACCCTGAACAGCTAAATAAATGTATCAGGCAGTAAAAATCTAGGAAGGAAGAAGAGAACCAGAATTAACTTTAGAGGAAGGATAAGTTTAATAATAACTTTAATTCCATGTACAACCAACAAATAAGTATTGAACTGGCTAGAGGAGATTAAATTGAAATCTGGACATACAAAGGCACTAATCTTAGCAGCACAAAAACAGGCACTTAGAGGAATAGAGCAAGAGAGCAAGAGAGGCCAGGGTCCATCACATTAGAAACTAGAAAAAGTTGCATTTCCTGCGAAAATGCAGTGTGAATGCTGTAAGCTGAATTTACTTGCAGAAAATGGCTGAAGTACTTGAAGTCAACTTTAAAACACTTGCTGAAGTATAATAAACAGAAACAGCAGAAAAAAGAAAAGGGGTGTGCCAACCCTAACACAAAGAAAAACTGTCACAATTAGCTAAAATAAAAAGATAAATATAAGGAAAAGTATAAAGGTTATGAATATCAAAAGATATACCCGGAAAAAGCAGAATGAGCAGAATAGTTGAAAAGTTGAATGGTTAAAATAGCACAAAGTATGCAGAAGTAGTTGAAGTTCAAAAAATGTACGGAAGCGTATGGTAGCATGTTGCCAAACACAAACATGTTGGTTAACAATAATTAAATCCATTCAGTGTAATAAAAATAAGCTTAAAGGGAAGTGTTAGCTAAAATTAGCTGAAATGCAGATGTTAGCTAAAATGCTAGTGGTAGTAAGTTGGCAAACACTAGCATGGCGCTAAACATTAACAAAATCTATTTAGCAAAATGCAAATTTTAGCAAACATTAGCTAAAATACTAATGTTAGCTTAAATGTTGATTTTAGCTTAAATGCTAGAGATAGCTTGTTGGTAAACACCAACATGTTGGTTAACAGTAACTCAATCCATTCATTATGTTACTTATAGCTGTCAAAATGAGCTAAAATTCAGTTGTTAGCTTGAATGAGGTTAATTGCTATGGTTAGTAAAAAAAAAAACGATTCGCAGCATGGTAGCAAACATGAACATATAGGTTAACAATAACTCAATTCATTCAGTATGTTAAAATCAACCCAAAAACCAAATGCTAGCTAATATTAGCTAAATTTCTAATGTTAGCTAAAATGCTAATGTTAGCTTTAATGCCACAGAAAGCATGTTGGCAAACACTAACATAATCGTTACCATGAACTTAATCCTTTCAGTATGATAAAATCTTCCTCAAATACAAATATTAGCTAACATTAGCTGAAATTCTAATGTTAGCTTAAATGTTATTTTTAGCTTAAATGCTAGAGATAGCATGTTGGTAAGTACCACGCTATACATGTTCTCCACTAGAAAAGTGGAGTTGCCTCTGGTAGAGGCCACCTGCTCTTCTCTCCACTGCAAAGTATTTACAGTATGATTGATATTGATCATTAACATTAGCAATTCCTTATACTAAGAAAGCATGTAGTGACAGTGGGGAGGAAAAACTCCCCTTTAACGGAAGGAAACCTCCAGCAGAACCTGGGTCAGTGCAAGCAGCCATCTGCCACAACCGTCTGGGGGTTTAAGAAGACAGAGCAGAGACACAGAAAGACCAGAGGATCTGATATAAGAGTACTTTATATGTTAAAGAAAGTAAAAAGTTGATAACAGGAGACAGGGAATGTTCAGCTGCCAAGACCATCATCCCAGCCGATGCTCCCCGTCCAAACGCCATTGTAGCTAAGCAGGATACCAGACCAGGTGTACATTCCATGGAGGAAAAACATTAAGAGAAAACAGAGATAACAGTCGAAATAACAGCATATAATGCAACTGGAGAGTACTAGAAAAGAAAGTAGCAGAGTGAAGAAAAGTGGCCAGTCTGTCCTCTAGCAGTCTGAGCATATAGCACCATAACTACAGAGACAGCTCAGGATAACCTACAGTAAGCCAGTCTAACTATAAGCTTTATCAAAAAGGAAAGTTTTAAGCCTGGCCTTAAAAGTAGATAGTGTCTGCCTCACGGACTAAAACTGGGAGCTGGTTCCACAGCAGTGGCTCCACAGTTGCTGATGATTTTTTACTTCATCTTATTTCATACTTTTCCGGTTCTTGTTGTTTAAGGCTTTTTTGTATCCAAAGATAGAGCAAGAAAGGAAGCTATCAGGATACTTTATATAAGCTTTGAATGAATTCTTACTTCTTGGGGACATTCTGTACACACTTTGCTGATTGGTTTCACAAGGCTTGGTTTCACAAATCACAAACCGTTTTAAACAATCTGTGATCAGTTCTGGTTTGATCATAGTTTAGATTTTGGACCAAAAAGGAACAAATGCTGTACTAACTAAAAACTATAAATAGCCCTAGTTTAGTGACAAAAGGAAGCACTGAAGCAGGTGCAATAGATGGCAGTAAGCTGCAACACAAACAACTTTAAAATGTAGGAGGCTTTGTGTTTTCAGCCAACCTGAGAGGTAATTTGTGAACTACTTCCTTACCTACTTCAGAAATAAGAGTCTCAAGCATAAATATAACTCTCAAAAAAGGCTCAACAAAAAATTCTGTTTTTTTCAAAACACACATAGCCACTTTCAAATGTAGTCCTATATCAAATAGGTATCTGATATTTTTCAAAATGGCCTCAGTCTGAATGGTCATTTTTTAATTTAGTCTGACCTAAATTCACTGTGATGAGAATATGAAAAATCAAACTTAAATACAGGATGAAACCAGGTTAATGTGGCTGCTGTGCATTGAGGATGATTGGATGTGGATGATTTAACCAATAGCATGGTCAAATCATTGTTCAGAGTTGCAGGTTTGAGCTGTGTCTCTCTATTCCAACTCCAAACAGAACAATGCAGAACATAAAATAAACATTGGATTTGAGCATTTATTTCCTGAAGAGGCTAAGGTCACCATCATCGGCAACAAAATATCGGCTGTATTAACAAAAAAGATGTTGTATAAAGAGACAAACTGGTGAAGAAAATCAGCTCTGTAGCTTGCATGGAGCTGAAATCCTTATCAATGGCAGAGAGAAAAAGCCTGAGCAAACTTCTGTCAATCCTTTTCAATGGCCGTCACTCCAAGCACAGCACATTCAAAAAGCAGAGGAGCATATTCAGTGGTAGACACCATCGGTAAGATGCTCAGTGGACAGCCAGAGGAAGTCTTTTGTTCCCTGGGCAATTCAGTTATTTAACTCTGAACAGAAAGTGTGAGGAATTATTGATTACATAGCATGAGACTCCCTCTTCTACTTTTGTATAATCATTACTGTCTTTGTTGGCCCGGGTGTACAGTTCTTGTACAGTAAGGACTTCTCTTTAAAGTCCCTAATGTCTCATTTTGAAATATAATTTGAAAGAACATATTTGTACAGTATTTTGTGTTTGTTTCTCAATTTCTTAGGTGTTAATCCTTATGGTATTGTGAAATTAACTCTATAAAAGAAAACAAATCAGCAGGAGCAACACCTGAATTTACTGAAGACTGTAGCGGTTTGTGTCAAATCAAATATATCTTTATAAAGAAAAATATGATGCCTATTTCAAAGTGTCTGATTGATATTGAGAACAAACTATTCATTTAAGGTCCAACATGTCTAGGTCCAAAAATGTTTTCAGTTTCTTTTGCCGGTAAAAAATTAACACCATTTGGAGTGAAATAGCAACTCAGGGGTACATATTAATGAAGGGACAAAATGAGGGTTTGAATATTAGTTCAGAAGAACAACCATGGCCTCTCTTTTTCCCAATCAAGCACACCTTTTATTCACTCTGTTATTGTTTTCCAGCATTGTTTTTTTCTTCTTAGGCATTAAATTTTTACCCACTTTATCCAATTACTTTGCCTCCTCCAACTCTTACTGGAACTGAATTCCTTTTTGCAATCAGTTTAGTAATTTGTCTGACATTCCAGCAGTTAACCAGAAACCAGAAAGATTTTTAATCTAAAATATGTAAAGATGTTTTGTAAAACCTAATTCATGTTAGAAAAGAAGGGGGTTGGTTTCTCTGAAGGACTGATCTTGCACCATTTTCAAAATGTAAAGCGGATCATTTACACCAGGCGAATAAATTTGCGTAAAGGTTTAAATAGTACCAACATGATGTAGCTTTCTAGCTGATCACTTTAAATATATTTTGAGAATAAAAGCAAGAAACTGAACACTGTCATGCTTTTAGAGATTAAACTGTAATATCAAATCATTTTTCAGGAACAGAAGACATGACACTAAAAAGAATACTTAACATAACATAATCTAAATTGTATTGCCTTCCTTTAAATGTATTTCACTAATGGTTTATAACATATCTTGCTAACAAAATGGGTCGAATCAAAATTAGTCCAGCTGGTTGTGTGGGGTCCATTTAATAGGGGGAAGTCTCTACACCAGCACCTAGTACAGCAGTTACTTCACATTGCCTCATGGCCTTTCGGAACATCTCATGTTTAAAACATACAATCAGTTATTGATCATTAATTTAAATCTTTACAGAATTTTTAAGAACAGAACTACATTTTCATATTTCTAAGCCTCAAAACCCAACTTTCCTCCCTTCGCTCTGACTTTTTAACATTTATATGGATATTAAGTCTGACTGAAGGTGATGTAAGGACACCAAGAAGCTTTTTATTCTTCTTATTTTGAGCGCTCTTCACTGTCTCGAGCAAGAATGTTGTTATGCAACACTTTCATATGTCTATATGCTGATTTCATCAGAGCCAGGGAGAATATGAAACCAATACAGTCGAAATCGGAAATAAAAGATGATAAAGATGGAGGTAATGTAATAAAACACTTATCTAACCTGTACATCTCAACCTAATTAGTAATTAGATAATCTTAGGACGAAAAGCCTTTAAATAAATAAATAAATATTAGGCATCATACAAGTGGAGACACTGGTGGACCTCATGCAAACCATAATATCTTCTACAGTCAAATGAACAAGAAAGGAACATGCAGCCTAATGATTCAAGGGAAGAACCACAAGCATTCAAGTCAACTGCATACTTTTTGAGCTGACTTCTCTTTGGACTTTGATGTGCAGGACGTCCACAACTTCATGGACCGGAGGATGTGAAATCTCAGCCTACCCATGGACCTAGACTTTCCTCACTCAACGTAGAGGTAGGCCCCAAACACTGGTATAGAGATGAAGACAAGGCTCAAGGACTACAGGCAGAAGGAGCACATGTATTAAGGTGAGAAATTGGATAATGCATTTTTGAGATTTATCTTATGACCAGATGTGAAATAAGAATATGAATAAAAAGTAAAAGCACAAAGGGGAAATGACTATAAATGAGAATCTGAAATATATGTAATTTAGTTTCAATAGCAAAAAGACTTGAAAAAACAAAGCAACTAAGTGCAGTAATGGTGTAAAAAGTACCACAACCTCACCCCGTCCATTCTAGGCTGTTTATTTGTTCTTCGGAACACTGATTTTATTTTTAGGCCTTTTAATTGTTGCTTCTTCTTCTTTGTTTAATAAAAATTGACAAGGTGGAATCTGTGCTGTGTAGTGTTGTACCTGAGGTTAAACTTATTTTTAAAGCCATTAAAGACCAGATAATGTACATTTTAAACCCTAAAAGAAAAAGAAAAGAAAAGCTCACATACCATTACAGTTCTCTTTGGTTCGTATGCTTTTTCCAACAGTGTTTGAGTCCAACACAAGTTGACGGACAACTGATCTTATCTTAAATTAGGCATTTGCGCCTACACATTTGGCCAAATTGTTAAATCTACATACAATACATTTTGGATAATTTATTAAAACCTAGTCTTATAACCAAATGTACAAAATTTTACAATTAGATCCTGTGAATTCTAATTCTGTGAGAAACTCATAGCCTTTAAAAACAGAAGTGCATGAAGCTTCTCACCAGCCTCTACAAGCTGACAGACCTGGGGTTTCATTGATAAAGCAGGGTCTGAAAACACTTTCTATGTCAAGTTTGGGATTTATAGAAAAATGTACGAAACTTAAGCACATGCTTATGCATATTTTGGACACTGAGGACACTGGCAGTGCAGCCGGTAAGATGGCAAAATTGTTTATTTTAAGCCACATTTTCAGACTTGCAGAGCTTCCCACGCAATCACCCCCCTCTGAACTCAGAATTAAAATGGAAATCTGAAAGAAAATATGTGTATTTAAGAACTATATCAAAGTATGTTCTGCAATCAGTCAATCAATCACTCAATCAATCAAACTTTTTTATAAAGCACTTTTCATACAAAAATTGCAACTTTGAGTGCTTTACAGAATTAAAATGACCCCACAAAGACCACATTCCCATCCTTCCCCCACATAATTAAAAGCGTGATCACAGTTATACCCCCTCCCCATGCAGTGACACTCCTGCATAATGCTGCACAATGAATGCGCTGGTGCTCATTGAAGATCATGCCACTGGCAGCATCTGGATGGGGGGAACACATGTAGATTCCCTAAAACAGTCCTTTTAGATCTATGTGCTGAACTGCACTCGACATTAGATCTACAGACCCGCTGGAACCGTGCACAGTGTAAGTAAAACATTTATGTAAAGTTGATGTGGAATATTCACTAGGCACTTTGCATTGACTGCTCATGGCAGAAAGTGGGTATGTAGAGGGATTTGGGAGCAGATGTTTTTGGAGCACATTTCTAGGGAGAGTGTGTCTCAGAACCTCCGCAGAGTTGCTCTTTAAAGCAATAGTGACTTTAGAAAATAAAAGTAAAAGCTAATCATTGCTATCACTATTAGGATTACATATTACATTTTGTGTCACAAAGTCACACATTTTCAGTATTATTAGCAAATATGTTATTAAATATATTAAATATGCTGCAGGAGATCGTTCCTGCCAACAGGTGTCAGCGCATACAACAAGTCCTTGAAGTAACTTGAATAGTTTGTGTTACACCTGATTTACCTCTGGGATCAATAATATTTTCTTGGAATTGGAATATAATTGAATCGGCTGATGGCCAGAATCAGGTGATTTTAAGGGTTATCCGTACTGATCAGTGAAGGGCTGGTGAGAAACCAAACACTCAATCTTTTTTTGATCAGTAAACATATCATTAGCAAGTCCTACCAGGTCACGCTGACAGTAACACTCTTCGGTATAGATGCTGTTACAGAGTCAAGAAAATGTAAAGTTGACCATTTTCAGTATTGGGTAAGGTGTTGAAAAATTAAGTCAGAGGTCATTTAAAAAGGAGAACAAGTTTTAAAACATTTTAAAAAGGTCTGTTGATCATTTTGAAGAGAGAACAAGAGGGAAACAGCTAACAGGAAGGTTAAATGGAGTGAACCATCCTCTATTTTAGATTGCAATATTTGCCAGTTATGGAACATGTTTGTCAGTGTTTTGGAGTTAAGTAACAATCTACATTTCCTGGGGAATACACAAAAGGACTGTGGTTTTAGTGATGCTAATATTGCTAATATAAGACATTTTAGACAGTTTAAAACTTAAACTCTAATCATTTGTTTTGCTTTATATTTGTAAAACAGGATTTTACAGGAACTCCTCTTCATACACTGGTAATTATTAGTTACAGAATATAGTAATTATATATTTAAAATTAATGATCACTTAAAAAGGCTAGAAAAAAGTATTTAATATATGAATGTTAGAGAACTACATTATAAAGTTTTAAAAAGAAAACTCAGAATCTTCTAATAATCAGTATTGGCATGTTAGAGCTTTTTAAAAACCCAAGACTGGAAATCGGCATCAAAGTCCGAATCGGTGCATCTCTAATTAAAATGTTGACAAATATGCAGTGGCACAGATGGATCATGATCAATCTTTTACAATAACAATGTTTAACTTTTCTTCTGCTTTTTTGGGGTGTCAATTGTTGACAAAAAATTTTGACAATTGTTCGTTGTCAAATCTGTCACTGTGTGACAACACTTCCAGAACTAGCAAATTACAGTACACAGTGACATTATAGCTAAAACCAGAAAAATGCATACAGAAACACTTTGTGGAACTGCAAATAAAAAATCTTAGTCTTGTTGAGCATTCTGTTTACAGAGATGATGCAGACATCTACACACACCAACATATGCGGTGAACTGTGTTTGACTCTGACCACTCAATGACAGACGTGTGGACATTGGACTAAACATTTTCTCAGATGATTGTCAAGGTCTGCTTGCTCAGCACACAATTCCTCCCCCTTATCACCCGATAGGGACTACCTGCAGGACGCCCTCGGTTAGAAATTACAAAGTGTATGTGTGGATCTGTGCATGTGTGTGTGTGTGTGAACCTCCAGGCTAAATTTCCACAGAGCGATACTGAAGTGTGTCAAAGGATTATACAAGAGAAATTCCTCCTGCAGCTGCTTTTGTTAAACAGCAAAAAAGACTCCTGAGAGCAAATTGATTTGACTGCCAAGTAGAACTAATGAGGATATTGTAGCAGAACAATGTTAAAATCATCAAAAGGCATGTCATACAGCAAATCCAATCCCCAAATTAAAATAAAGAAAAACATGTAATTATCTATGCAATATTTCTACCAGATTAAAATTCCAGCCTTTTGAAAGGCTTTGTAAAGCAGAAACATCCTGTATGATAAGCTCTTAAAAAAATTTATTAAAAAGCTTTTATCCGCCACTAGTAATACTTATCTAACACACATTTAATAAGCTTTGTGTGAGACCAAGAAAGAAGATGTGACTCGATATCACTAACTAGCTTGCAAGAAGTCAAGCATATCATGAATAAAACCATTCTCCATCGTCTTCTGCATGTTAATGACAAACAGTAGTATGTGCATGTTATTTCCAAAGATGGGGCATTGGTAAATGTCTCTCGGCAATTTGTCATTAACCTTAAGACTACTAAGGGGGAAATTATAAAGTTGTAGGTACATTTACGACTTTACAAGTAGAACAAGAAAACAGCATTCATTTTCTACAACTGGTGTGTCTGTGGCAGCAATTAACATGGTGCTGACACTTCTTGGCCATCTGATGATGACCTGCTCAGATGGGGCTCAGACCTCGTCAGTCATGATGGAGCAGACCAGCACTCGTTTAGAAGAAATCACTTTGATCATGAAACAGAACAACTCTTCCTGATCACCCATCTCTTTTGCAATTCTTTTGAAAAAGAATGATAAAGCTTTTCATGTTTTAAGTAAAGTGTTAATAGAACATCATAGCAGCTTTCTAAAAAGCTTATTTATGTTTTCTAAAGCATTTAATATTTCTGACAAAATAGAAAATCAGAATCAAATAAAAACTACATACTATACATTTTCCATGGTTCTAAAGCTTGACAAAAAACGATTTTGCTGGTAGCGCAATAGTTGTTCGTTTTTTTTGTACAGGAGCCTATTTACAGCATGTCATAATTATGGTTAATTAGATTTTTAAATTATTTTTTGGACAAATTCTTTGGATGTTGAACAAATGATCAAAACTAAAATTTCGCTATTTGCATGGTACAAAAGAGAACAAGAAATACACTCCTTTGTCAGGTCCCTAATTTCTTGTTCTGACAATGAATAATCATGAATTTTCATGCAGTAGCATACCCTCTAACTGCCTAGCTTAAATGTAGAAAGGTTTTAATTTTTATCACACATGACTTAGAAATGATGCTGTGATTGAAGGGAGCAAGTGGGTGGCACTATGTAACTTTGTCTTGCGAATTAGCTGTGCCCTTCTTAAATCAATGTGCCAAAACTACAGAACATTCATCTGTCCTCCCACCTTTAGCGTTTTTGGGTTTAAGGCTTTATTTACATGACTATAAAAACTGTGACAATTATATCCGTCTGTGGTACAAGCTTTAGGATTTTGGTTGTGAGTAATTCCTCTCGAGAGGGTTTGCTTAGATTCAACTCTTTGGATTTACTCATGATGTTATTTAAAACTTAAATATAATCTTAAAATGCAAATATTATGCAGGAACAGTGGGAGAGAGATTTAACTCCTCTTCAGGGAAACACTTTCTGAAAAGCAATATTTAGAAACAGCTTGTTGTTTATTAGGTTTACAATATTGCAAGAAAAGTGTTGAGCCAAGAGCTAACAGCACCTTCTAACAGTTCATGGAGTATTCACACACCAATGAAGAGTTTAACAGAAGGGTTACCCACGTTTCAACTACAAACGATACTGTATTTTAATGGGATATTATGGGATAGACTAACCAACTATTGCATGATTCTAAGATGAGCTTGGCATGGATTCCTCGTTAGCCCCCTCTACTCTGAGACCCTGACATACAGTCCAATGTAGCCAGCTGTTTCAGAAGTCACCTGATCAGTAAACAGAGTTCTTCTATATTAAAACTCAGTTCAAAACATTTTTTTTTTCAAGGCCTCAATTGTGTGTTAGACAACAGAGAACAACAAACGTTATAAAGACCAAGGTCACCAGACAGTGCAGATATAAAGTTGTGGAGAATTAAATGACAAACTAAAACCAGGGTTAGGTTGGACAAGCCATGTAGGGGACAGGCCAGGCATGTCGAAGGTGAAGTAGATAGAGGAGACCATAACTGAACTTTCTGGCTTACATACAACACATTATGTGAGGTGAAGAACTAACACTGCACATCAACCTGAATATACCAACCCCACAGTGAAACAGGGTGGTGCCAGCATAATTCTTTGGGGGAGCTTCTCTTCAGCAGGGATACAAAAATTAGCCAACTGTTTACAAAATATTTTAGATGATACAAAAGACTTGAGACAACAACCCCAAACATACAACCAGAGCTACAATTGAATGGTTTAGATTAAGACAAGATGTGTTAGAACAGCAGCAAGTTCAGACATGCATTCAACTTAGAATCACTTCAAGAACTCTTCAGTAGACCACCCTTTTTTTTAAACCCATGCATGCTTTTTCTTTTAATTCCCAATAATAACTTGGTCTCACACAGTGAAATGACACAATCTTTGTGGTTGTGACATGACAAAATATCTGTACTTTTGCTAAAAAAAAACTATAACTGCATTTACTTCCAATTTCATCATTTACTGCTTCTTGCACTACCACTTCAGGGAATCAGGGCATGCAGGCCATTTTACAAAAAAATGGCAAAATACCATGTAATCTCTAAGTAATGTAGACCTAAAAGATTTGAGAAAACTCCCACAATCAATATTGTCACGGTCAGGTAATTGTTTAAACCCATTTTCGTACTTCTTAATTGAAACCTGAATGAAAAGCTCTTACTGTAAACTTCAGGTATGCATTTTAAAAGAGTTAAAGTAACACATCTGATATGGACAGCTTATTGCTGTTACCTTCCTATTGACAACCAGTTTGTGTATTTCAGATGTAAAAAAAAGACTAAAAGCAGCTTTAACATGGCTAGTTCTTAATGGTGAAAGAAGCTGAAAACAAATGTGTGCATATCAATACAGATTATTTGTGGTAATACTGGTACGGTTATGTAAAACAGATGTGCAGCAACTCTACTGAACAAAATATTTCACTGAATTCCTTCCACTAAAATCTTGTGATTATCAACTCTTTTTTATTGAGTATTCATCCATTCATCCATGTCAAATATGGTGCAGCATTATTAAACCTTAAGAAAGAAAAGATTTGGGCATTGCAAATCAAAACTCTTAGTTGTTCTTTCCATCAGTGCTGCCACAACTGATGTGGATCAACAAAGGTAAAAGGTCAGTATGAGCAACTTAAAGAGTGCACTTTCCTGTTGAATTCATTCTCACCTTTCCACAGGGGTAGAAAACGGGTTTGACTGTTAATTGGGATATCCACAGAGGCCAATTAGCAGGTGAAAATCTTTTCTCAACGTGAGAAAGATTAATCACTTACCAGAAAAGGTCACCCAGTAATTTTTTATGCACAGACATTATGGAAACTTCTAATGAAAAGTAGATAGTTTTATGTTCACAAACATGCCTCGTCTACTCTCACTATATAGAATTCTATATACGTTTTACAAAAAACAAACAGTAATTGATTTAATCATAACCAACTCCAGAATTAACACCATAACAGCAAACTGGCAGGGGTTATGAAATGATGGGAAGTATCCGTGAAGGAGAAAATAATGTTGGGTAATATGGGGAAAGGATGGCAGGAAGGGGCAAGTGAGATTCATTATCATGCAGCACCTCAAACTCCTGATCTCCGATGTGTCGACAATGATTCACAGTGTAAGGTTGAGAGGAGAAAGAAAAAAATGGAAGCTTGTTAAAATTAGGTTGGACAGACAGCAAAAGTTGTCAATACATGAGGCAAAAAGTTTAATAGGGATGAAATTATCAATTTTCTAGGGCTATTTTCCGCTGTTTTTGTAACAAGTGAATTTACTGACCTAAACTAGACATTTAATTTTAAGATGATTTGTGTTTGTTTTGTTTGTGTATAACCTTAAGTTACCCTAATTGAGCAAGACTATTGAGGGTTCAAGAACTAAAACAAAAGTCAATGTATAAATCAAAAGTATGCCTCATGAAGAGTGAAAAAACATAAATCAAAAAATTCAGTGAACACCATCTCAACTTTGAAGGAGCTGCAGAATTATGTTGTCCCATTTTACTGCATGAGGGACTGGTGAACTTCTCAAAATACATGGCATCCTGAGATAAAAAAATGTGAAAATACTGAAGCAACATCTGAAGATATCAACCATAAAGTTAAAGCTTGGCTGCAAATGGGTCTCACAAATGGACAATGAGACTAAATATACTGCCAGATTAGTTAAAAATACCTGAACAACAACAAAGTATTTTGGAGTGGTCATGACCATGCCATGACCCACTTTCATAGAAAATTTACAGGCACAATAGAGAAGATCCACTCGGGCAAGGGTAGCCTTTAGTCTCAGTTCATGTTAGACAGTAAGAACAAAAAAGCTATGTGTTTTTCCATAGTGTATGTAAACATGTGGTTTCAACTGGAAATGATGTATAAATAAAAGTTCCAGCGAAACAGGAAATTATAACTGATCTAAAAAAGAGTTTTCAGAGTTGGTTGCTCAAACACTGGAACCACAAAGCTGTCAAAGTTCAAATGCGAGTGTGTGTAGGCATGCCAACAAGTGACACAGATTCCTGCACAAAGCCAGTTATATGCTGACATCAACAAAAAAAAATCTGCAGTACTGTATATTTAGTCTCCAGTCCTCCCCCAAAAAAAGTTGCGGACAGAGTGGAGCCTCATTCAGAGTTGAAAGTCTGATTGGATATAAAGGACTACACTGACATCAGGAGTAAGATTATAAGATATTGGAACCAGAATTATGATCATAAATATTTTTGCAATATGTCTTGGTAAGAGACAGTTTTGGACATCAAAATCACAGGCGACATAATCAGAGTCAGACACACTTTTATGCCCCATCTACTCTTTGGATTCAGGTTTTTGGGGACACTGGTTAGGAAAGCTGCTGGGAAGTTGACAGCAACACTAAAATAGCTGCATAAATTTCTGTCAAGTACTTGTGGTGTTCTACAAATGACAACAATTCCCTGTGTTCTCCATGTTTGGAGTAGACAAAGGAGAAAGCCTGCAAGACAGCCACCTTTTCTTACCAAGAACACATCCAGACCTTGTTAAAATATCCCAAATCTTAGTCTAGGAATGTTATGGTCTGATAAAACCAATATTAAATTTAAGGCAACTTTCTAATGTTTTTTATTTTTCTTTTTTCTTTTTGTTTGCAAAAACAGTACATCACCAGATAGTAACTCCATTTCCAGAATGGTACCAACATGGTGGTGTTATCATGCTGCCCTAATCTCCCTCTCCTAATCATCTTCCTCCACTGTGTCTCTCCAATCATTCACAACTGATCTTACTCACCTCCTGCCTTTAAAACCCGTCACTTCCCTTCACTCAGCACCGGATCATTGGATTGTCTTTGTCTCCATGGTGTGTCGTCCTGCTGCTTCCCGTCCTGCCTTTTCGTTCCTGCCGTCGTCCTCATCACCTCATCCACCAGAACCACCTTCAATAAACATCCTGCACCTTTCCTCGGCATCTGCATTTGGGTCCTTGCATCACACACCATACATTCCTGACAGGTGTAGCATCATGCTCTCGGCCATTGTGTTGTTGAGCAAGACACTTCACCCACCTTGCCTACAGGTGGTGGTCAGAGGGCCCCGGTGGTGCCAGTGTTCGCCAGCTTCGCTTCTGGTACTGTGCCCCTGGGCAGCTGTGGCTACAATGTAGCTTACCATCACCAGTGTGTGAATGAATGGGTGAATGACTGAATGTAGTGTGAAGGGCTCTTTGCACAAATTTTATGATTTACTGATAGTTTTAAAACTTATGAAATGGTTTTATTGCCAAAAGCTTTAGCCATGTATGCAAACTGCTATTTGCTGCTCTAACAGCTTTGTTTTCGGTGACTCTGGAAAATAAAGAGATAAAAACTAAAACTGACATGAAGTCTATTCTGCTTTTGTACAAAAATGTCAAAAAGACATTACATTTAGGTTTTAGGTTAAGCAGTCATTTGTGACTGTGGTGAACACTTTAAAGCATTCACCATTTTTGATGCCCATTTGTCTTTTAGGACACAGCTAAAGAGCAATTTATTTTTAATTGATGTTCAGCTATGGCCATTATCAACATCATTAAGAGCATAGGGTGCTAACTGGCAGAAGCGCAGATGATTTGTCCCCAACTGCTGCAGCATCATGAAAGGATCTCATCAGGGGAACAGGTAAGAGTTTTCATGTTTTTTGTACCACAATAGGGTGCTTTAGGACATGTGCTTAGGGTTTAACCTTTTTTATAACTTTAGCTTTTTGATAAATTGGAAAGGATCTGTAGTTCATAGAAGATATTACAAATCATAAAAAGGTCCGACAGAGCAGGATACCCTGAAGGACATGAACTCATGAACTAATGCTCTATAACCACCCCCAGGCACTGAGCCGCAAGATGCAGTGTGTCCTTGGAAAGGAATAAAAACATGGTATGCCGGGTCCTCTGTATGGTGCCTCCCTACTCACTGTTTTCCCCTCTCCTTGTCTCCTCTTCCTGTCTATTACTTTACATGTATCCATCTATCCTCCTCCATCGTCTCTAATGGGCCATCTGTCCCTTTCTGTCCTTCCCTCTATCCATCTCTCTCTTCTTTGCTCTGTCCATCTTAACCATCTCCGAAATTTCTGCACACACTGACCTTTGGAAACTGTGTTAATCATGGAGCCCTCGGAGAACAAATAAAGGAATAGGTAAAGTGCGATGCAAAAGTATTTTACCTCTTACAGATATTTTAGGTATTGGTTTTTGTAACACTTAAGTGCTTCAAGATCAAGCAACTTAATATATTACACAATTATATGAGTAAACACAAAGTTGAATTATCAAAGGATCTTTTTAAGTATTAGAAATATAAAGCTAACAAAACCATCCCGGATCCTTGTAAAAAATATTGTTCCTGGTGTAAATTCTCAGACATCTCTTGTCGAAACAAAAAATAACCTACAGAAAAGGATTGCACAACACAGAATGCAGTGTAAACATCTTGGACAGGAAAGAGATGTGGTTTTAAGAGATGAGTGAAATAATCTACATTAAGCATGAAAAAGCAACACTGAGCAGAGGAGCTGGCTTCTGTTTTCTGCTCAGCTCACCTACATTGCAGCCATGACTCATCTCTCCAGGTGGGTATAACATCCATTCCTACTTTCAGACATGCGACCAAACCAACAATCATGTCAGCATTATTAGATTACATCTTTGATCATCAAAGAACAACAACCCCAAAACTAAACCAAATGGACCTTAGGACCAGTGATTCATGGTACTCTAATGGGCCCATTAGTGACCTTAACACCTCCATTAATGTTATTGTTCTAACTACAACTTTTAAGCCCGATATTTCCAACGGACATTCAGAAAGGAAGAAGCCTTTTGGTTGAGAGGTAAACTGATTTAAAGAGAAAAGATCAGTTTAGTTTTCTAACTATTTAGGCACTTAGGACTGGTTCTTGTTATTTATGATTTCATTTTTGGAAAGCCTGTCACACCCAGTCCAGGTTACTCCCAGACCAGTAGAATTGAAAAAACACTTCAAAGGAACCCGTCAAGCTTAAAGTAGGCTGGAAGATCAAAGTCAAAAAGCTCTATTAGATTGGAAAGGATTAAAATGCCATTTCTAAGCGTTTGAGCCTGTGAAAGCCATTGTCTATGAAGGGAGAAATATGCAACTATGGTAACCCTTCCCATTAGTGGCTGGGCTGCCAAAATTACTCCAGGACTCCTGGAGTTCAAAACAATGCATTGCAGTGCTCACTTATCTGTCGGGATCAGCTTTCATTATTAAACAACAACAAAAATGACTGAGCAAGATGGCATCCATTTTAAGGAGAAAAAACTGTTACACAAAAACAAGGACTTATTTGCCATAAAAACTTTGGGTGAAATGTTGATGAGATAAAAGGAAAGCTTCAAGGAAGTTGCGCATTGTACGACATCTAACATAAAACTAACAACATTTCAGACAAAGAACATACTTACAGTTAAACACAATGGTGGCAGTATGACGGTCAGGAATTCATGACATTAAGCTCAACAGCAGGCTGCAGAGATCTCGACATGGCACGGAAGAAACAGTCAATATTGCAGGACACCACAGAGACCCTAATTATGGCAGCAGAGGAGAAGACTACCTCACTTTAAAGGGGTGGTGGTGAGGCCCCTGCTAAAGAAGAGCAACTTAGATTTTAATTATTTTGACAACTTTCGACCGGTATCTAACTTGCCATTTTTAAGCAAAACTTTAGAAAAGCTAGTTATAATTCAACTTAATGATTTTATTAATGTTCATAATGTCCTAGAGAAATTTCAGTCTGGTTTTTGGGGTGAACCATAGCACTGCGACGGCCCTTTTGAAGATTTTAAATTATTTCAGATTAAACTATGATGCACAGAGGATGACAGTGTTGGTTCTACTGGATCTAAGTGCTGCCTTTGATACAGTGGACCACACTATTCTTTTAACCCTTTTAAAACAGATTGGCTTCTCTGGTGCTGTTCACAAATGTTCACATCGTATCTCACAGACAAAACTTTTATTGTAAGTTTCGATACCTGCTCCTCTAAGATCCACAAGATTACATGTGATGTGTCCCAAGGTTCAATTTTAGGCCCAGTCCTTTTTAACCTTTATATGCTCCCTCTTGGCAGTGTCATCAGAAGACAAGGAGTTAATTTTCACAGTTATGCTAATGATACACAGTTGTACATCTCAGTGTCTCCTATGACACACTGCCAATTGATATACTTTTTGACTGCATTTAAGACATCAAATCTTTTCTCCAGCACAACCAGGACAAAACTGAAGTTTTAGTCATTGGTCCTGAGGCTTAGAGAGAGAAACTTTTACTAAAACGACATTCATTGTCATTTAATCCTTCTTTACAAGTGAAGAAACTGGGCATGATTTTTGATTCTGAGTTGACTTTTATCACTCACGTTCAAAACATTACTAAAACAGATTTTTTAAATTCAAAGAACATTGGCAGAGTCCGCCCCATTCTCTCTCGGGCCAATACGGAGATACTGATACATGCTTTTATCACCAGTAGAATTGATAACTGTAATGCCCTGCTTTCTGGTCTTCCCAAAAAGAATATCTCAGGCTTACAACTTCTACTAAATTCAACATAACGTCCCAAGTAAGACCAGGAGGTGGGAGCACATTACACCTGTCTTAAATACATTGCATTGGCTCCCCGTAATATATTAGGATTGATTTTAAGGTTCTTTTATTGGTTTTTAGGTGTCTTAATGGTCTTGGGCCTTCTTATCTTTCAGAACTGCTTTTACCATATGAACCTTTGCAGTCTCTGCACTCCTCTGGCAGCTGCCTCCTTTTCATCCCTAGTGTTAGGAGACACACTCATTCCGAGGCGTCTATCCAGTTTAATGGCCCTCACCTCTGGAACAGGCTGCCAGAGGACATCAGAGCCGCAGAGAATGTTCATATTTTTAAGAGCAGGCTCAAGACTCACCTTTTTAGCCTAGCTATTAACTGATTTCTATTTATTATAGTCTGTTTAATTGCTCTGCACGTTTTACTTAAATATATATGATTATATCAGTGTTTTACTGCTTAGTCTTATCATTTTTGTCCATTGTTTATTTTCTTATTCAAAATCACCTTTTATTTTAATCTTCCATCCAGTGTTTCCTCTGTGGGAGACCTCTGCCTCGGGAGTAGTGGTTGGCTAGAGCTTAGGTTGAGGTCGGGTTCTCAGCCATTCCTCCTCTGGGCGCCCTGTGTCAGTGCCTTGGTGGCTGCTGTTGATGTGCTGCTGCGGCTGCAGATGGCTCCTTTGATAGTGTTTCTTTACCCTACCTGGCTCATCTGAACTCGGCCAATTTCCTTTTTAATGTTGCTCTTAAGTGTGTGTGCACATGGGGATTAGATTGGGGGGAGGGAGGTATAAATGTGATCATGCTTTTAAATCTGTGGGGAGGGATGGGAAGATGAAAAGTGCTTTATAAATAAAGTTTGAATGATTGGTTGACTTACATATTGGGGTTGACATCAGACAGGACCAAAGATGCAGGCTGTGAAAAGATGCTCCTGAATCACACAATAGCTGATACTGCAATGCCAAACTGAGGTCTGCTCTACAGAGAGACAAAATGGGTATAGTTTCAAAAACAGAGACTGTAATAACAGCACCACAATAATTCAAATGTGTGTCCACATGAATACACACAAACCACCTTATAATGCTGCAGTACATATGCAGGCTCTTTGACACTGCCAGAGAAACACAGAAAAGAACACTGAGCATGTACAGTCAACTTGGTGGCAAACAGGACAAATCTAGATTCAAATTAAAGTTTATTCAAAAGCATATGGTGTCTGTGGTTCTCCAGATCCATTTTATGCTGCTGGTGATAGAGTAGGGACAGTAAATCGTATTCTAAGATCCATAATAAGGTCAGAATATGCTTTATCAGGACCACAACACCATACGGTGCCATGTTTGTTTACTTTATCACAGAGTTGCGCATGTGCGTTACATATAGGAATGGGCCAGCTACATCAACTCAGAATGAATGCTGGAGAACTCAGTCATGGAGACAACTGAGATTTCTCCACTCTGGGACACGGTTTCAAACTTGATCGTTAACGGTGTCCTGAAACGCCGGCTCCTTGTGGATGAGACACCTATGAGATCAAATATCTTTGCTGGTAAACCTGGTTTCATCTCCGTGTAGACAGGGCCTAGGAAGATGGAATAGTCTACAGGAGTACAGGGTATCTGTGCCAAGAATGGATGTATGCCCGGGAAGTCCCACAGTCAAATAGTGAGACCTGACCAAGAGTGGTAGAGAATGGTAAAGGGTAAGCTCTTGTTAGATGTCCAGATCCTGTGAGATGTCCAGATGTTGTTGTTATAGCTAAACAACCAGACATTGTAGCAGTAAATGACGAAAGTCGTAGCAGTGGACATAACAATCCATTAATCCCAGACGTTGGCTAGTTGATTTGTGTAATCTCAAAAGGAAACCTTCCAACTCCACCCCCTTCCACTATCCAAGAGGACTGCTCTACCCATTGAAAGGCACTGCATTCCAAAAGAAAGACCATCTCTTTGATAGTTTAAATCTATTCCCCACATACTCATATTGTGAAAAATGCTAATGTCACACAAAACCTGTTGCATTTAGAGATGCAGAACAAGGTTCAACAGCCTAAGCAGTTCTGACAAGAAAAACAAATGCTGATCAGAGCGTAAATAAGTGATTAAAAAATATTTATCTGTACAAACACACTTAGCAATTACCAGAACTCATTCATCAAGCATAAATAGTTAAAGAGAGAGTGAAAGGAGGGAGAATTGAGGATATATAGGAAGAGAAAATGTGGAGTATTTCATGCTGGTCAATGCACTGTACTGTCAATTAAAAACCAGCACCATGACAAGAAGCTTGCCATAAAGCCAAAGATCTGTGACCAGTGACTAATTGCAAGGACAGGCTAATGTCTTGCCTTCTCCCTTCTTTGTTCCATCTCAACTTTAAGCACCCCACACCTTTTTTCTTTCAACCTCTTCCAATTCTTTCTTTGCACAGTCTCCTTTTCTCATCATTGCATGTCATTAGTCTTGATTTCTTCCCTTTTACACTTTTTAACCTCTTTGAGCAGTAATTTCTCGCCAACCCAAAGGTCAAAGATGTGAAAGATATAGACAAGAATGTGGCCTTCACATGAGTCATGATAATGGCTGTTCCTCCTCTTGACCTATCACCTCACCTTTCAGGTCTACAGAGAAGAACCGAATGCCAACTCTAATTTTCACTGAGTCCATTAGCTATCCTTCAGTAATTCCAAGAGAGGGAGAATGTCTGAAATTATGTGATTTAGAGCCAATGTATTTTTTGACTTTGCTTCCTGGTTTAATATTTCTATTGGGGGAAAAATCTGCTCCAAGATTTAGATAACTTAATCTTTGAACAACTTATTGAGAGAATTCTACCATCACAGTAAGCTTAAATAATCAATTGACATTGCATAACAGAGCATCATTGTTTTTTAAAAACATATCATTTTGTCCCAGTGCACTAAACTTTTAATTATTTTACTTTTAGGGAAATATTGTCGTACTTGATGCACTGAAAGCATTAGTGCAATAAATGTAGGCACTGATGCAGGGATTTAGAAACCTAAAAGCATTGCATTGCTAACTAAAGTTACATCAAAGAACATTCTTTTTTTAATTTGAGAGTTTACAGAAATCTTAGCACTAGCCAGGTTAGAAAAGGAAGAGAATAAAAAAACTGACAGCACAAAAGTAATCTCCAGTTGAAGGTTTATGTGAAAGTTAGAATTAGCACTCCAGCAGAGCTAGACACTAAAGAAAGTTGAAAAGATGTGCTCTAATGTCACCATACAAAATTAACATCCACTGTCCAAAACAATTAGAAGCCCTTTTTGCAAAGGGAAACGGCAACAGATTTCATCAACTTAAATATCATTATTGTGCATGCCAAGACTGAAAAATGCCATTATTAGGATCAACACTGTATATATTCTCTAATTAGCCATCTAGATTAGAATGAATGACCTAAAATGACAGTCTGAGATTTTCTATTATACAAATTTTACTTGCTTTTAGAATCAGAAGCTGCACTCACACAAACACTGTTTGCACAATTAAGCAAATGAGCAATTTCAACATATTTTAATGTATATTTTCCAACTGAAAGCTCTCTACATTTGACTGCTTATTGGATTTAAGCATATCAGCTTGTGTGTATTGGTATAATAAGGGAATGTCATCTTTCTTATTGCAGAAGAAGAGTTGCATCTCTTGCTTTGCTACACATTTAATAGACTAGAGTAAAACATTTCAATTGGCACCAGATATAAAAGGGAAGCTTCTAAAAAACCTGCTCTATTTGTCTCTGTCATTGTGTCTTTGGGCAAGACACTTCACCCACTTTGCCTACTGGTGGTGATCAGATGGCCCAGTGGTGCCAGAGATCGGCCACACTTCTGTAAATGTAGGTGACTGAAGCAAGGGCAGCTGTGGCTACAATGTAGCTTAGCATGACCAGTGTGTGTGAATGTGTGGGTGAATGTAGTGTGAAGAGCTTTGGTGTCCTCAGGACTAGATAAAGTGCTATATAAGTAGAGGCCATTTACTGATAGAATATTGCTATTTTATGAATTAAAGTTTTGATTTAGGCATTTCCTCGCTGCCGCATACACCACATTAAATTTAGGTTTAAGGGAGCCAGCAAGAACAAAAAAGGCAGGAAAAGCCATGGATAATAGCGATCACCTATGAGGTTAGATAATTTTTCTATTAGTACCTTGTAGAAAAGTTCCACAAAATTCAATAATGCATGTGACATTTCTGAGAGGACATTTAAAACCAGTTCAATATGAATGTTCAATGCTCTGAAAATGGAGTAAACTTCGTTCTCAATGTTACTCTGTTGAAATACAACTCTGAAAGAGACTGATAACATACCAAAGCAATTTTCACAACTCTCCTTGGATTTTTGTTTTGTAGTAATGACTTCTACAACTGATTTCTAAAGTATTACTACAGTGTTGTATTTTACAAAATAATGGGAGATGATCAAATCTTCACCTCTACCAAATGACCAGTAAGTATGGACAGCTCATAAAAGGCCCTATCAGCCAATCAGTCAAATGCCAAAAAAGAGAAAAAGAAAACCCCTTCCACTAATTGAAACACAATGTACAGCAAAAAAAAAGGCAACTGCCCACCAGGAAATGATTTGTGAAAGATTAGGTTTCCTGCTCTACCGAAGCCCACATCTAAAAGTTTTATTGTTCCATTTCTGTTTACGATACGATTACCAGATGTTTTATGTCACAACTGTTGTTGAGATTTTTACCTTGATTGCAAGGGGTACACAACGTTCACCATTCTTGCAGAACTACCTCCTGCCTGGACACCTGGCACAGTCAGAGAAACAGATTAGGGGGGCATATGCAGCAGTTTCTGAACAGCCTCCAATAATATTCGTCTTGGGAGAGACAGTAAAGCAATGAAAACATTTAGTCATACATGCATGGTTAAATTGTGTTTTGTGTCATCATCCCCAAAAGAAAAGAAATAGCAACAGAGCAAAACTACAATATTTTTGATAATAAACACAGACACACTATACCTAAGATTTTAAAACCTGATGTTAAATCTAATTTTCCAAACCTAATTTCCATGTTAAGTATTAAAGGCATCTGTTTGTTGAAGCATGAAAAGTTATTGAAATCCAAGTGAAAATGTATTTTAAAATTAAAGTGCATTTTATTTACAAACAAAAATAAACAAAATACTAAAAGCGCAACAAGACCCTAACAAGCAGCAGTAAACTCTTTAATGAGCTGCGTATAGCAGCTGTATTTAAGAAATGTTTTTAATTCCCTGGTTTCCAAAATAAACACATTATTTCCCCTAAAAAGCTAATGTATAATATTGCAACATATAAAAATTGTCCACATACCGTGAGATTGATTTTTGGTTTCTGTAAAGCTCCCACACATCTACCTTTCAGATGTCGTTTTTTTATGACAAAGTAGGACACTCCAAATGATGGAAAAGTTTTTGTCAAGTAAAAACACATGAATTTCAAATTCACACTACATTTTGTCAGCATTACATGATGGGGAGTAAATTTGTGATTGTTTTCTCCCCCATTTCCTCACCTTTAATTGTGCTCGGGATGTTGTTTGTTTAGACCAATATTTTGCCCCCCCTAGAGCGTGTACATTTTTCACTGATCCAGCACAGATTTGCCTGGATTTTAAAAAGCAGCAGTAATGTTCTCACATTTCACCTAAATGAAGCATGGTTTTATCATCACACTTGGATGTGTTTTCATTGACTTCAGCACTGACTCCCCCCAGCTAATTTATTGAAATGAAAGGTGTCAGAAGAAAATATGTTCTTCCCTTACATAAGTATGAGGCTAGAGTCTGGATCGGCTTTTTTCTTATTTTATTACAGCCAGTCTTATACATAGGCCCGTCTGGGCAAACACTCAAACTCTCTCACACCCCCGATCATGTCTGCCTTCTCTGTAAGCAGCTTCTGCCGTCAGTCCCCACAATGTTGTCTTTGCAAGGTTAACCAAAACACTTCTCACTGTGCAGTTAGAGGAGACTATGTGAAAGGCCTCTTCACTGACGTCTAATGATCTCTTATTATCCCTAGATGCCTTTACTAATATGTAATTAATCAATTAGTTCACATAACCTTGAAATATTGCTGTAACAAAGGAACAAGAGAAAGCAGGAGCAAGAAAAGCAAAATTAAAACAATAGGGGTGAAAATTTGCCTTCAGTATGGGAGCCACTCAACTCTTACACAGCATGCCGCAAATACAAGTTACCTGCCCTCATCAAAACGAATAGCCTCTGTCTTGAGTTGTCGTACACATGTGACCTTTTCCAATGGGTGGAATGTGTAGATTATTCTTAATATTGAAGCTTGATACTTTTCTCTGCTTTTCTTTTTTTGAAGAAAAAAAGTCTGCACCACACCAAGGCTCCAGTCACTTCCACAGCAACAGAACCATACATCATATTTTGGGTGTATGGATTTCTAATATCTCGGTACAGCAGTCAAGATGATGTACCAGATATGGACTCTGAGCACAAATCAAGTAGATTCTTCAAGGATATTCAGTATGGCTTCCACAAGACATTTGAGCAGATTATTAAAATAGATAGCCTCATACTTTAAATTTTGTGAACTTTAAAAATAACTAGTTGGATTATTCAGGTAAGGTGATATTCTTTGACAGAATGAAAATGGACTAATAAAATGTAGTCCTATTTTAGATTGATTGGGTAATAATGGCTGAGATTTTGTCCCAGTAATAAAAGCAATGACAGTGTTAAAGTTCAAGATCTAAATAATTAAAACTACTGTCCTTAACCTGCTTAAAATGTGGCCAGGGCGTTTTCCTTAATATAATATGGTGATACATCATGCACAGAACCCTCCGAAAAGAGACATTAAAAATCAGTTGGACTTAAATTGTACACAGCCAGAAGTACATGTGAGTATTGTTAGGCAAGTTTGCTCGGTTTTCAAATTGTTTCAGACATTGTAAACGCCCAATAGCATTTATTCTAAAAGCATTCTAGCCAAACCAGTTATTGGTGTCCTTCCCAGTCACGGCCACAGGAAGGCTTTGTTTCTCCAAGTTTTAGAATATTTGGTTACTTCTATCAAGCAATGTAAGGGTGTCAAAAGCACTTTAGTTTTCCACTATATTGTTCTTACTGTTTAAAGTCATTTTCATTAGATGTCACAGAAAGTACTTACATTTTCTTCAGCTGTATGATGTAGAGCACTGCTGTGTTCCCCCTCCCTCACTAGTTTCTGTGCAGTGTCAGTTGCGGCAACACGTTTTCCTAAATCTCAAGAAGACCCGAGTTGGCTTTTTGGTAAGTCAAAGCAAGGAAACTAAAGGAGCTTCACCAATCTATCTTAATTTAATGCAGCTTTGAAATTGCAGTTAGCAAGCTACAAGCAGTTTGACTGTTGCACTTGACTGTAGGTGGACTACCTAAACAAACAGTCTGACTAAATTAACTAGTTAAGAACATGTTTCCCAGTTTTACCATATAAAACAAAAACATTATTACGCTAGTGTTGAAAATTGTATGTAAATTTAGAGGGGGGTAGTCTTTACTTTTTAGTACTTCCACCTCTCCCCATTTACAAAACACCTGACACTGACTTGACAGAAGTAGAAATAAATCTTTTGATTTAAAAAAATTAAAAAGCAATTTGTAAATAATTTGCATTGGTTTAAAAAATAGGTTAAAAAGTGACTTTTAAATCAAGTTTTTTTGATAGACTATGGTATTTTGAGAAAAAAGAAAAGTAAAAAAATTGTCCAAGAAACAACATTTCGTAAACTAATTTCACCAGTTAAATGTAAAATCACCACATTCTGAAAATAAAACTGGCTGTCAAGACTATTTAAATCAAAACAAACAGCAGATTTGAAAAGTTTATTTATAATTTATAAACTCAGTGATGTGATTGCAGATTTTAAAATGGACCTAAAATCTAACTGGTCTTTCTAGATTTTTTTCTTTGATCACAGCTTTATTTCAAAATCCCTCAAGTCTGCAGCAATTGTAATTCAATTAAATTCAGTTTATTTATATAGCGCCAATTCACAACAGATGTCATCTCAAGGCACTTAACAAGAAGTCATTTCAATACATTTATACAAACATTCCAATCAGTTAAAAAGTTTCCTATTTAAGGAATCCCAGCAGATTGCGTCAGTCATTGGCGTGAGGTTGGGCCCCGTTTTAACAACCATAAAAGCCTAAAAAGTACTTGAGAAAAGTAAACCAGAAAAGAATGTTTTAAACTTTCCAAAAAGGAGCACAGAACAGCAATATGTTCTGGGTGAAAAAAATAATGGTTAATGGGGCTGTAATAGTGAGTTAAGGGCAATTAACCCCAAGTGTATTGTTTTTGTTTATGGCCAACAAAAAGTCTAAACATGTAGTAGGTTTTTCCAAACCAAGGGAAAAAGACTCACTGAGGCACATCGAACACAGTGCTGAGTCTGTTACAGAGCAGTGCACCCAGGGCATCTCTGTGCAGGATAGATGTAGAGCATTAAAGTCTACATATCATTAAAGTCACCTTTTAGAGTCAATGGACAAACTTTTTGCTTGTGTTGATAAATGCATGATTATGCGAGTGGTGGCCTCTGCGCTTCAGTAGATACAATTCAGTCTAATTTACTTTGACTTTGTGAAAAAAAACATTGTGAATCAATTCTCATTTCATGTTTGTTTTTAAAGCTTGGTCTGTATGAACTTAGTAAAATAATATTTGCCATCTGAAAGTGTAGACCGACAAAGAGGAGAGCACTCACATGGATGTAATATTATAGGTGAACATTTTGACAATGATAATCTAATTTAAGCAACACGTGCACTCTATTATATACAGTTGTTAGGTTCCATGTTGATATAAAAGTAAATCTGCCAATCCCATTACAGCATGTAACTGCTTTTAGGAATCTAAAAATGAAGACAATTTGCCAATATTTCTAAATGCAGAACGAGTCGACCCTTGAAGTAGATAGGCTACAATCCACACAGACTCCCCAAATTGAACATTACCTGACAAGAGTTACCTGGTCTTGTGAGTCATCATTTCAGCTCCAAAGTTCTGATGGGAGGTTCATATGAAGGTAGATATGTTTCAAAACATCCAAACTTGTAATTTGGATCCAAATGCTTGTATTTTGAATCTGCGCTTGTAATTTGGATCCACACGCTAGTATTTTGAATCCGCACTTGAAATTTGGATCAAAACCTATCTGTGTCTGGAGCATAGACTGTATATAAAGAGGTTTTGATACAAACAACTGCAAGAATTGTTTCAAAAGTCCCACCCATAGAACAAGAGTTGAGCGTGCGTAGCAGCAGATTTGAGAAGTTGTGTTCACTGAGATGTATTTGTAGCGGGAAAATGGGCTCGTCGAAATTTAATTTTAAGCATTTGTAATTTCTTTTTTACAACTTAAAAATCTAAGCAAATTTGTGAGAAAATTTACCACAGGCAAAAATTTTACACACATGTTCAAATTGATTTTACATGTATTTTTTACCATTTGATACAAGTAAAAATTTAGTTGTACAAGTGCGGATTCAAAGAATTCAAAACACAAGCGTGTGGATCCAAATTATAAGTACAGATTGAAAACACAAGTGTGTGGATCAAAATTACAAGTGCGGATGTTTTGAAACATATCTACCTTCATAAGATCAGGATTGGGCATAAAAAAGGGGAAAGCATGGCCCCATGCTGCCTTCTATTGATGGTTCCAACCCTCTGGTGGTAGTGTAGTGGTGTGGGCACACTTCTTGGCACACTTTGAGCCTCTCAGCATCAACTGAGCATCATGTAAATGCCACAGCCTACTTGAGTATTTGTCTTGACCATGTCCATCCCGTTATGATCACAGCGTACCATCTTTTGACGGTGTAGTGCATCTGCATCCTGTTAGAAGCAAAAAGTCACTCCTCAATAAATAAATAACTAAATAAACTATATATTAGGCACTCTCTCTGACAGAAAGAGACCCGTGCAACCAAAAAAGAGAAAAGGGTAGGCTATAGGTGAAAAGAAACAAGAAAACTTGAAATATATTTTCTTAAAAAAATATATAGCAGGTATATTTTTGACAAAGCACAAGACAAAAAAATATGCATTACAGTTAAACTTGATCACACATAAAACATAGATATAAATTTGAGCCCCCAGTCAACAGTTTCTTTAGTAGTTGCCAAATAGAGGCAGAAGGGGGGGGGTGTCAGCAAAGACACAAACTTTATTTCCATTCACACTTGAAACTTTCCATTTCTGCTACATCTCTTCAAGAACTGGCATGACAGTTTTTGACTTTTCTTGACGATGTGTCTTTGTGGCTCCTAACCTGGGTTTATTTCTATATTGTCTGTTGAACTTGGAGCACAGCAGGAGGGTTTTGGGGAGTGGATGAGGCAGCACAAAATGGAGTACAATTTTTCCCAACATAAAGTCCTTTAAATCTCTTGTGCTTTTGCTCTCAGTGAGCAGCAGCCAGCATGGGAAAAGGTGGAGGAGGAGTGTGGGCAGTAAAGCAACTGCCACAGCAGGATACCCTTACTATGGAAGACTGGTAGAAGTAAGAGGCATAAGTAGAAAAGTTAGATGGAGGAGAAAATACTAGCTATAGAGAAAAGGATCCTTCTGAATGATTTTCTATAACATGAGCATGAAGGTCGTAGTAGGGAATGAGTGTCCTTGGCAAACCCAAAGCATTTAGCTCACCTGTCATCCCATGACTCTGTTACTTTCTGTCTAAATAGCCACTTCAGCAGCTAATACATTGCCCTGGGGTGAGTCTGTTTGCTGCTGAGCACAATATTGTGTTTGCTTTCAAAAGGCGAGAGCGCTGGCACAACATTAAAAATAACAGCCACTCTTTTTCTAGTGCATAATTGCTGTCCAAGGGGAGGATAAGTAAAGAAAAAAAGGAGTAAAGAATAAAAACCAAGTGTGTGAGGTAAGATATCATTAAGTGATAGATGCACTGAGAGAATACGATGGAGTGGACCAATGTCACTCTCCAAACTCCCACGGGGTGCTTATGTTTGTAGGAACACCATTAGTGACGATTAAAAAGCCATCGCACTAACAGCTTGTGGACTGAATAATCACAGAGTCCTGTTTCATGAATCCTGTCCTCCTATTTTCTGACGTGCGGGGAGAGTTGTTAGCTCTCACCTTGCGCTCCCAAAAGGTCCTTGTAATTGCCATTGTGTGCACTTGGGAGACCTCATTATGGAGTCAAGCTATGCGCCAGCGTTCATTAAACCCAGCAATACACTACACCATTTCTTTAAGTTATCCAACTGACCATTTTAGCATAGTTTAGATTGATACCCTGTGCATGTCTAAGATATCAAATATCTTATTCTTCCTTTGCTTTCAAAAAGATGATTTGGATCAAACTATTTTACCTAGATGCACCACAACACTTGATGCTTGCATAGTCATAGATAAACACAGAAACTTTAAAAAAGATGACAGTGTGGTGGAAAATTGTTATGTATTTAGGAATTAAGTGTATATTCTCTGTTTAGTGAATGCATATAGGGTAAAATCACAAGCTTATTGTTCCAGCTTAATGTTATGATAAAGATATATGTGTCAGGTCACCAGAGAGACAGACGCCGGGGCAGTAAGATAACAGTCTGGCCTTCAGATGAGCTGTTTATTTGGGGTTGATATGAGACTCGCATGGAGCAGCTGTCCGGAGGTGGGAGGTGAAGGTTTGAGAAGACCTCTACAAAGACAAACAATGATTGCTGAATACTATTTAAGCGGTTAGTTAGAAAGGTTGGTTAGGGTGATGCACGAGTAACTCTGTCCCCTCCGTGTTCTGGCCAGACAAGTTTGAATTAAATACTTAAACGCCTTCTGGGACTCAAGTCTTCTTTATTATGGAAATCCTGAGATACTTTTTTTTTTACCATAACAACAGCTTAGAAAAGTTTCTATTTTCACAAACTTTTTAAAATATCTTTAAAATGAGAGCATTTTTTGATACACTAATTTTGAAAATGTACAAAGTTTTCATAATAATCATTTAGGGAACAATAAAACAATAGCCACTGAGTCAATTACCGATTAATAGTAGCATTTAGTAACTTTATCTTTCCTTGGAAATTATCTTTTCATCATATCTGATATCAACAGTGCCTCACAAAAAGTCTCCATGCCTGGTTTGCAAGATGTTAAAAATGAGACAATTTAAATGTTTTCCTAAAGGAAACATTCAAAAAGGATTATGCTCACAATGGTGCTGAAAGGAAAAAAAAAACTCCCCCGCTTTTTAGCGGAACCTTAAAGATTTGTAGTCAAAATTGGCCACTATTTAGATTTCATCATTTCATCCTCCTTGATGAAACAAAAACAGTTCTCTGTGAAGAAAACATATGTTATTTATTTGGTGATGTCCTGCATCGTTTTTGTGTCTAATGTACATTTAAAATTGTGTTCCAGAGTCCAAGTTATATTCCATCAAACCATATCCTCTTCATGAGACAGTCACACAACAACAGAGCATCTTCAGTCGGAGGCTTCTTCAGTTTCGCTGCAATACAGACCGCTACAGGAAATCCTTCCTGCCCACAGCCATCATTATCTACAACAACTCCTTAAAGAATTGATTATATGAGCTATACCAACACTTAATTTCCCTCTGGGATCAATAAAGTATTTTTGAATTGAATTTGAATTGAATTGAATTGAATACACATTCACTCTATGTTTTGGGAGATTTTAGAGGTTTAGCCTGGATGTTTCATAAATGCAGGCTAACTCCAGACTTGTAAAATACAGGAGACGCCTGATCTATTCATAAAATCAATTAATCAATCAAACTTTATTTATAAAGCAGTTTTCATACAAAGATTGCAACTCAAAGTGCTTTACAGATTAAAAATAGCCCCACTAACCACATTCCCATCCCTCCCCACAGATTTTAAATCATGATTATATTTATACCCCCCAACCCAATCCCCATGTGCACCCACACCTAAGAGCAACATTAAAAAGGACATTGGCCAAGTACAGATGAGCCAGGTAAGGTAAGGAAACGCCATCAAAGGATTCATCTCTGCACCATCAGCAGATCAACAGCAGCCACCAAGGCACTGACACAGGGCGCCCAGAGGAGGCATGGCTGAGACCCCCACCTCAACCCAAGTGCTACCTGGAGAGCACCCAGGCGCAGTTGGTAGCACTGTTGCCTTGCAGCAAGAAGGTCCTGGGTTCGAATCCTGGCCTGGGGTCTTTCGACATGGAGTTTGCATGTTCTCCCTGTGCATGCGTGGGTTCTCTCCGGGGACTCCGGCTTCCTCCCACAGTCCATAAACATGACTGTTAGGTGAATTGGTCTCTATAAATTGCCCTTAGTTATGAGTGTGTGTGTGTGTGTGTGTGTGCGTGTGTGTGTGTGTGTGCGTGCGTGTGTGTGGGTGTGTGTGTGTGTGCGCGTCTGCCTCTTGCGTCTTGACCGCTGGAGATAGGCACCAGACCCCCCGCAACCCTGCATTAGGATGGACGGGTACAGAAAATGGATGGATGGATGGATGAATATGAAAATAAACAATGGATAAATATGATAAGACTAAGTAGTAAAACACTGATAAAATATAATCAAGTAAAACATGCCGAGCAATTGAACAGACTATAATAAATAACAAACAGTTAAAAGCTAGGCTAAAAAGGTGAGTCTTGAGCCTGCCATTAAAAACATGAACGTTCTCTGCGGTCCTCCAGCAGCCTGTTCCAGAGGTGAGGGCTATATTACTGGAAAGATGCCTCACCGTGAGTGTGTATCCTGACACTAGGGATGACATGGAGACAGCTGCCAGAGGAGGACAGAGATCGCAAAGGTTCATATGGTAAAAGCAAAGATAAGAAGGCCCAAGACCATTAAATTAACCTTAAAATCAATCCTAAAACATACAGGAAGACAATGCAAGGAATTCAAGAGTGTTATGTGCTCTCGCCTCCTGGTCTTCCTCAGAACACATGCTGCTGAATTTTGTAGAAGTTGTAAACCTCAGATATTCTTTTTGGAAAGATCTTGTGGACCTTAGAGGAGCAGGTATCGAAACTTACAAAAAAAGTCCTGTCTGTGAGATAGGATATGATCATTTGTGAACAGCACCAGAGAAGCCAATATGGTTTAAACGGGTTAAAAGAATAGTGTGGTTCACACTGTATCAAAGGCAGTGTTTAGATCCAGTGGAACCAACACTGTCACCCTCTGTGCATCATAGTTTAATCTGAAATAATTTTAAATGTTCAACAAGGCCGTCTTGGTGCTGTGATTAACCCTAAAACCAGACTGAAATTTCTCTAGGACATGAATACATTATTATTACATTAAGTTGAATTAAAACAAGCTTTTCTAAAATTTTCCTTAAAAAGAGTAAGTTAGATACTGGTCAAAAGCTGTTAAAATCATTAAAATCTAAATCGCTCTTCTTCAACAGGGACCTTACCACCACCCCTTTAAAGGCAGCAGGAAAGACCACCATCTGTAGGGAGCAATTCATTAAGATTAAAATTATTTCTAAACGATCCATAAAATGGCTTAAAAAATGAAGTAGGAATTGGGTCTAAAAGACATATGGTGAACCTCAATGAGGAGAAAACTTTACCAAGAGTCTCAGCTTCTACCAGGACAAAACTGTCCAGCGTTTCCTCTGGTAAAGAGACACACTCAGATTTGTCTAAAACCATGTGACTTGGAGAAGATAAAACATTACATCTGATGGTGTCTACCTTTCCTCTGAAGTGGTCTGCGAACTCCTGCAGCTCATTCAGAGTTGCTTTCACCCTCCCTGCCAAGTTCTCCATTTTATCTTCTTATAAGTTTTGGAGAAAATACCAATTTATCCAATTTTGGAGGACTGTATTTACTGTGCCATAGTGTGTATGCATGCATGAGGACAGACATGCATGCAGTACCCTACTGCTGACATACCTTTATACAATTGTCATTTGTATTGTTTGATTGCTCTTACAAATTATGGTTTTAAGGAGGGAAACAAGCACAAGAACAAAAAAAACAAAAAAACTAACTGGGCCAGCTGTAGAGTATTTCTAGTTTGTCAGATTCACTATGCTTAAAGACAGGTGTACCCTCAGAGGGACATAATCCTGAAACTTGGAAAACATGTATGCAACTACATTTTTTATGCATTTATTTATTTATCCTGACAGTTTTGGGGTTTTTCAGTTACAATGCAGTAAATGCAGTGGATTTTGGAATTTGAACAGACCTAAAATAAGTTAAAAACATGTCTGCAGGGACAGAGTCAATGGTTGACAAAGAAAAACAAAATGGCGTGACAAAGTTTTTCTTGAAGCAGCACAGCATAACAGAGGAAGACCATTAAAAAAGTCAATTTCACCATTAGTGCCTGCATCAGACAGGGCAACTTTATAGATGCAAAAAGAAAAAACACAAACAGTAAATATTTTGGACTTTGTACTTGCGTACAAAAGTCTGGTTAAAATGACATATCCTGTAATGTAGCTGCTGCTCGATTGTGCCAATCTGCTGATGTAGACATCAAAGCAGCTTGAGTTCAATGCAGCAAAAGCTAATGGACCGGAAGGGATTTGTGGGCACTAGAGTTACCCATCTTTCATGCTCATCAAAGCATGGCCAGGTTTAGATATTTTTCATATGTTGTGTGTTATTTATGTATTCTGTTACAGCACTTTCAGGACAAAAAGAGAAAGCTTTTTAAAGAAAAAAAAGTTACGATAATTCATGAGAAACAGCAGTCAGGAGGTATTTATCTTGTTAGAATATTTACAGTGAAGTCCAAATTTAATCAATACCCTGGTAGATTTAGGTTCACAGTAATCTTTTCATTTTACCGATGTGCTACTTCTGAATGTAAATAATGATTGTCATCAGAGAAGCCAAGCTAACAGAGCTGAATCTTTGAATAAAGGCACACTTCCCATCTATAACATCTACTGCTGAAATGGTTCACATGATTATTACAAAAAAAAGTCCTGAATTATGGAAATGTCTGATGGCGCAGAGAGTCATCACGTAGATTTTCAACAATCTTAGAGAGGAAATTAAGATGCCGACATTTTCTTACAGTAGAATCATGACTGTACTTTCACTTTCCAGCATAGAATATTTATGTAGAGCTCACATTACTTCAGATGGATTTGGTGTTAAAAAACTTTTTTTAAGAAAAAGGTTTTGGATCAACAATGAGCTCACTGTTGCATTCAGACAGAACAAAGTTTTTTTTAAATAATTCTCACTCAACATAGCTGTAAGAGATTCTAGGACTTTGTGAGAATAAAAACACATTTACTTGATGCTGCAGATATCCTGAAATTTTTCTAATCAGAGGCACTGAAAACCAAGGTGAGTGTTTAGTTTTTTGATAAAAGAAAATGCTCATAAATGAGTTTGCATAATTTTCCATTTTATTTGCAAGCTTTAAAGAACTAAATAAATTAAATAAAGTAAGTACTCAAAGAACGGCCACAGCCCTGTCTATATTTTGATTGATTTCTAAGTTTTGTATGTTCCCTCTGGAAGCCTGAGTGTGTGCATCGCTTCACCGGAGAGGACCTTTCAATATCCCTTCAGGTCTCTGATTGGCTGCTTTCTCAGCTGCTGACTGACTGCCTTTCTAACATCTGGCTAACTTAATATAGTCAAGGAGCCCAGCATTCACTGGCAGCTTTGACAGGAGCAGTTGTTTAATCAGTGTCATTAGTTCTTTTTCGTGTGTTTTGTGTTTCCAAGTATTGTTACTAATGATACATAAAGAAATAGCATCTTGGTATGTAGGCCAATACATTTGTTTGGTTGTACTTGGTTAATTTTTTAGCACTTTGTAAATAAATCATTTGCTTAACAAAGAAGTTTTCTTATTGTGACTTGTGTTCGATACTTCAATCTTTCTTTAAATGTTGCATCCAAACAGACCTAGACAGCAATAAGGCAAACATATAAATCACATTTTACCTTTGCAGTGTTGTTAAGCTGTTGATTAATGTAATGACAATATTGTGTACTTAGCAGTATCTGGCATTACGAACATTCCTTTTGTGCATCATTTTACATACAGAAGGTAATAAAGATATGCGCCAATTCTGCCAAATGCGAAAGTTGGTTGTCCATAACTACTATTAAAATATTGAAATAGCACACTTCACATTTGCGTTCTGTTGGATAGGAGTGTGCAGCCATTTAATGCTGGTTATTCTTGCTAGCTATCAAGAAAAATAAATAATTAGTAGGTTTTTTTTTATAAAGTCTAAATTCAGCACCTTGCCTCTTGAACAAAGATGAGAGATTAAACATTTAGGAACTCAACAGCCAGTGAATTTTAAGATCATTCAAGGACTGGGGAGATTATAGATTTAAAGGGGATTATTTGACAGATTATAAAGTTATTGAAAAGTCTGCCCAGATGAAAGATCTGCATTTTTTTTGTTCAAGAAAGGAACACTGGTGAGTGACCCTTTATTTGTAATTTCATGTATAAAAAAGGGTTTCATTCTTCAATTACTTTTATATAAAACTGCGTTTGTAGAGAGTATATTTGTGTTATTTTAGTGGTTCATTTAACATGGATCAAAGGCAGATTGTATGCATCATAGAAGAGTGGCTGCTATTAGCTGTTGAGTTGTTGTGCCCCACTTAACTTATCATGCCAGAGACACCACTGATGATGAGGCTTGGAAACGCCAGTTTTAATTCGTATTCATTCTCGTTCCCACTTTTTTTTTTGTTGCATTCACACCATACTATTAGAGATTCTTGCAATATTGATCTTGTTACTGAGCCCTATTTTGATGGCAGTAAGTTTAATGAGGTTGGCTGTGTCTGTCTCTAGATTCTCTTCAGTTGATGAAAGGGTGGATAAAAAGGGACATGAGATGGGCAATGTCTAAATGAGAGAAACAGAACCAAAGGGTTCCCATATAAAGCGGGTCCAACTGTGTTCCTAAACTATGATCTATAAAAGATCCCATAAAAATCTTTGCTAGAATCATCTGCCAGCTTCTCTGTCTTCTCTCCTATATTGTTCTACACTATTGTTATTCCTAGGACATGATTTCAGGAATTACAGTTGTGAGAATATTATTCAGAAAATGTTTGAGTATGTAAAAATAGTACATATCCTATAATATCTGATTTCACATACTATAGTCAAGTATTTTTTATACACCTACAAATACAAGCTTAAGATGATGAATTTACAGTAGTGTGGTAAAAATGTATGCAAATTTAAGAGTCACTGTAAAATGTCACTGATGCTGCATTGTTTTGCTTGCAAGAATATGAAAGTCTTAATTTCTTGGTCTCCACTGAATCTTTTGTTTTTCCTTTTTCCAACAGTGGGAAAAAACTGACAGAGCATATCAAGCTGAAAACAGCGTCCTGACGAATTATAGTGGTGGCTGTATCATGCTGTGGGGATGCTTTTTTTCAGGAGGGACAGAGAAACTGGTCAAAGTTCACAGCCATGTAAAAAGAAATAACTTTTTGAAGCTCCAAAACAATTGAGACTGGGGCAAAGGTTCACCTAACCATAATGCATATAGCCAGAGGAATCCTGAAAAGAATCTGTGACAAGACAAAATTCAGAGTTTCCACCCAATCTGAGCTTGAGCTATCTTGTAAAGAAGATTGGACAAACCTCACATTCTCTTGAAGTGTGAAGCCAGATGAGACAAAACACAAAATACTTGCAGTGTGGAATTCATTCAACATTTCTTCTACTGCTAGGGGACAGCAGATAACAAAAGCAGGATCTAGTTTTTACTTAGTTTTCCTTCAGAACCTTAGGCGCACAAAACAGGACCCTAACTAGAACCCAGAAAAACTCTAGGCATAAATTTAGGAACCTAAAGAAAAACACAAAGTAAAACTATTACATACACACTGTGAGACTGGAATGACAAACATAGAAAAACATATCCATAACCAAGTGAGGTGTCCAGCCTATAAATACATCTCTTAAACTTATATTACCCCTTACTGATATGATATAAAGTAGGAAAGTCAATCAATATTTCATTTAAGAGGTCGCATAAAATCTCAAACATCTGATGTCACCTATCTTTTCTA